>CM056385.1:19785879-20059521 GCA_029718625.1 Synaphobranchus kaupii | reverse complement strand
GCACTTACATGCGTACACCCTCCTGTCTGTTACACACACAGGGCACGCACTTACATGCGTACACCCTCCTGTCTGTTACACACACAGGGCAACGCACTTACATGCGTACACCCTCCTGTCTGTTACACACACAGGGCACGCACATAATATGCGTACACCCCTCCTGTCTGTTACACACACAGGGGCACGCACATACATGCGTACACCCTCCTGTCTGTTACACACACATGGCATGCACATACATGCGTACACCCTCCTGTCTGTTACACACACAGGGCACGCACATACATGCGTACACCCTCCTGTCTGTACACACACAGGGCACGCACATACATGCATAAAAAATATCAAGACTACAATGTCAAAGATTATTATTGTCTAAAGCATAGCTGTATGGAGTACCTGATTGGACAAAGGATTGGCAGACAACAGAGGCAGAGGGTCCATAGGCCAACGGCCACATGCCTGTCCCTCAGGAAGGGGAATTCTGCTGTAATTTCGCTTATTCCACCAGGCCGTAACAAACCTCTGACATCACCTGTCAGATGAGCCGGAGACAAATGCCTGCTGTCCCTATGCACTCCCTATGCACTCCCTGTGCACTCCCTATGCACTCTCTGTTGCTGTGAAAGTTATGGCTGTGCTGCTTTTCTTTTTTGCGAGTGGGTTATTCCAGCATCCCCCTAAATTAAATCGGAGGCATATCCCAATCTGCTGTAAGTTTGGTCATACATGCAGTTACCTCAAGCCTAGTCCGCCAATCAATACATTCAATTCCCATGCCAGTTAAGAACGGGTAAGACAGGAGTTGGTTCCCTGGGGTTCTTGGCGCCATCTATTGCACACGCGTGCAACTGCACGCCCCAGCAGAGAACAGTCTTATGTGAACCGTAAGGGAGCCCGCTCCATCAACATCCAGGTGATTTGCGATGATATAGAAGGGAAGCAGTCTCCGTGTGCTAACCTCTACCGGCAGTGTGCCAAACGCAAGACATGCGACAAATAATGGCCCTACATCTCAATAAGGCGGAAGGTAACGAGAAGGCGAAGGGAACAGAGATCTAACGTTCCATGGCTACTTTCGCAGTCACACACAAACATGTCAACGAAATTGCCCGGTCTCCCCGTAAGGAGAGACGTAAACATTAGGCGAACAGAACTACTGTCTGAACAAAATCGCCCAGTCTCCCTGTGAGGAGAGACGTATCGCGAAGGTTGGAACAGAACTACAGTTCCGAACAAAATCGCCCAGTCTCCCTGTAAGGAGACAGGTACCGAAGGACAAACAGAACAGCTGTTCTGGGACATTTTGCTGGCTCAGTGACTAACACAAGCCTAGTAAAAAAATACATGCACTGCCTCTCAGTATAGATAAAGCCCTGCCTCCCAGAGTAAAAAATTACTATATAAATATACCCACAAACAAACAAAGACTCCTCTCCCTTTCAAGGAGAAAGCAGGACAGAGAGAGGATCGAGAGACAGAAAAAGGCAACAGGTCTAGGAAAAGAAAGAAAAGGAAAAACCAGGAAGCGGCGACAGAAAATAGCCAAGGAAGAAGAGTCCTAATAGCTACATGCACAAAGGCAAGTCCCGCATTACTCCAATAAAACCCATTGGAGCAAAGAGGTCTCCTACAGAGCCTAGACCTAACCATACCGGCTAAGCAAACAAAGGCAACAAATATTACCAAACACAAAACAATACAGAAGCCCAGAACGAAGGAAACGTGGGCTTAAATAGCTCCTAAGGTAACCACGCACAGGTGTGGATGCTGAGAGAAGCTCCGCGATAAAGACGGGGCGGAGCAAACTCCACTAAAAGGGCAGCGCCCTCGCGTGGCTACCGAGGAAAACTTTTTGGAACTCGTCAAAAACCATGACAGTGTTGTGTAGCGTGTTGCATAATATTACCAAAAGTCATGGATGTCTCATGGACATAAATGAGGGACACATTACAGGACTTTAGGAGGCGTGATGCTGAACTGCATGTGCCAATGCCAATGAACCCTGATAAACCAGCAGCAGCAGCAGCAGCACGGGGGAGGAGGGAACAGCTGGTAAGCCTGTTAGGCGAAAGGGAATGGTCCAAAACTTTGTCCAGTGAATATTCCATTTATTTGGACATTTTAAATCACATTAATGCATTTTTGCAAACGTTTTCACATTGGAAAACGATTGCTTTATTGCATGTTACGCCCAAGACACACCTATTATTAATTAAGTTCGGCCCATTTGAACCTAAATGCACTTGCGCCGTGCACTTTTAGACCATGCGCTAAGATCGTTAAAATATATTTCTATAACCACTAGCTACAGCCACCGACTGCAAGTCATCCTAAAGATTGTACTGTGCCCAGTGCAGGAGTGAACCCGTAGTTTATAGAGCCTGTCAGATAACTAAAAATAAAGTAATTGGTTGGAACGCATGCTAACCGGTCTGCCAGGAGTTGTGCACCCCTGTCCTCTAGAGACACGGGGCCATGATCATTTCCTCATGTTGGTTGCCAAAGCTTCCCAGCAAACACAATTATTTGAGATTCATGTCACTGGGGACCGCCATGGCCCAAACATGTCGGCCTCCTGCATTAAACTATTTAAAAATAATTTGAAAATCAAAAAAAAAATAATGGCAAAAGTTTGTTGAAGACAGTTAGTTATTAAATGTCATCTGAGTTTAGCCAACAGATTATTTTTTGCCACTTTCTGCAGAAAACTATGATTAATGGCTGCCTTTTAGTTTTTCATCTTTTGATTAAAGTTTTGATATGGGATCTTGGGCCTGCATATGTTTTCAATATCACACTCGATTGGTGTTACAGAATTCAAAGCACCATTTTAACTCTTTAATCATGAGCCATGAATCATTAATGTGCTTAATAAATCAGCAAAGATGACAAGCTATTATATATGCCAGTTCTCCTATATCTACCTAATTAAAATGATACTATACATTATTAATGAGTTTTTAATAGGAGGTTTTCAAATAAGTTTCATGAGCTAATTATCCTTGTTTTAAATGAAAAACATAGTTCTATTGTCTTACTGTCACAATAAAAAAAATAAGACAGACAAACTGTATTTTTCATTTTGAGATGAAATTTGGTGGCAATAAAACTAAATGACAAGTACTTCAACAGAAACAATGATAAGTTACAGTTAATATTCATATGAACCAATGCCACTAAACAACCATTTATCAAATAGTGTAGCATAATGGCAAACTGGGGCTTGCTCCTCCAAAATGTTTAGTTCAGTTCCCAGTTAGGGTGCTGCTGTTGTTCGCTTAAGCAAAGCACCTACATTTCCTCAGTAAATATCCAGCTGTTTAAATAGGATGTATGTAAAATCAATCTAAAATGTAAGTATAGAGTGTTAATTTTGCGGGGGCAGCCAAAGTATTTTCACATATTATAATTTCACACTTTGTGGGTGATCAACAAAGAGTCATTATGTAAATTAATCCAGCCGCAAATAGTCATATTTAAATTAGAGATTTTGCGCGTTTGGAATGGTTACACTGTAATAAAACGACTGGCGGGCAATGTTGCTGTTTTTTTTTTTTTTTTTTTTTTTTACAGTGTAGGGTATAGGCTACTGTTACACTGAAAAATCAGTATCACTTCCTTTGAAGGGTCCTTCATAAGAGCTTTATAAAGTCTTCATAAGCACTACATAACACATTCATAAGCACTACATAAACATTCATAAGTGTTTATGTCACTGACCACAAATAGGCATATGGTATGTTATGTCATCATTGATGCAGCAAGTGACATTATCATGACATATGAAGTGAAACGACATGAGTTCCTTATGTCAAGTACCGTAAATATGCATAGTCCCTTTTATGCCAATACAGATGCAGCAAGTGACATTAGCAGGACATACGTACCATATCCTATTAGATAACAGCTGTCTCCTGTGATGTAGCCTCGCGTGCCAGGCTCATGCCTCTCTGCTATAAGCCTGGTGAAAGCAGTGCAGTGCAGTTCAGAAACCTGCCCACTTTTTGTATGTAAAAGGAAACGGAGCTTAAAACAGGAAAACACTTCCATGAACCACCCTCTGAGAATGACCAATGTCTAAGCCACCACGTCCCCGGGGTATTGCAGTGCTGTTCCCCAGATGGTAAAGTGAGAAAGGCTCACCCTGCTGTCTGGGATCTGAAAGGTCCTGTGATTTACAGATAATGGACAAAAAAGTGGAATAAAAGAGAATGAATCTGTAGTGGCATAAAAGGGACTATGCCTACTTACGGTACTTGACATAAGGATCTCATGTCATTTCACTTCGTATATCAGTATATCAGTACTGTATATCAGTAATGTCACTTGCTGCATCAATGTTGACATAACACACCATATGCCTATTTGCAGTCATTTGACATAAACACTTATGAATGGTTTATGTAGTGCTTATGAATGCATTATGTAGTCCTTATGAAGACGTTATATAGCTCTTATGAAGGACCCTTCAAATGGAAGTGTTACTGAAAAATCTGAACGGTTTACTACGGACTGTTTCTGCCGGGGAGTTACAGATGTTTGTCAGGACTGAAATGATTGTAACTATGCTTACCAGCAATAAGCCTACTTGCGCCATTAGTGTCACATAAAATCACATTTTCATTTGATCATTGGGTTTTATTTTAGTAAAGATTGTTTTTATTTTTAGATAGTTTTTATTTGCTTTGTTCACTATGTGTTATAATAGGGGCTAATGAATAGGGGCCGGTGCTAGTTAAGGGGTTAATTAACACCCGAGCACTCAATGAGAATGTAAGGGAGCGTGAGTTTGGGGGAAAATATCCGCTTTCTGTTTAAGAAGGGTTAATGGCTTGGATTCATACTACATACCTTTTTTTTAAACACACTTAGTTTCATAAACATGCTTCCCACATTCAGCAATCACAAAATGAATTCACCCAAATATTTTGCGCTCTCCTGTGAATTGCAGAAGTGCGACTTGCGGACCGTTTTACCAGCTCGTGTCACAAATAGCACAAAGCTACTCATTACAGCACATCATTAAATATTTATACAGTTTGTCATGAAATACTTTCTGGATTCTTCAGAACAGACTTTCTTCCAAAAAAGTTACCGAAGAGATACATATTTTTTTTGACATTGTTCCACATCTCCCTACCCAATTTCCTTATTGGTAACACGCCTGATGGTGCCTCATAAAAAAAAACCTCACTGTGCTTCTATTTACGACTCGAGAAACTGAGTTAATCATAAAGTGCGTGGAAAGTAATTTTTTCCCATCTGCCAGCTGTCCTGTTTTCCCTAATTGAGGGACACTTATTTAATTCCCTCACCAGCCTTATCTTATTCTGGAGCTTTGAGGACAGCTTCAGATATTTCTCTCTTTATACCCTTCTCTCATTGCCGGCACACATTTTTTATTGATAACATGCAGCCACGCAAGAAACACATTTACTGATTTTCTTTCTCCTTTATATGCATTTGAGAGATTAAATGTTAATTATTTGTTTTTATGCAAAGAAATAAACACTTTCGCAGACATAGCAGATGATTTGACTTGGCGCTGAAATTAAAATGGGAAATCTAGTGTGGCTACACAACATGCTTTCATCTAGAGCCGCTAATAAAATAGTGTCAGATTATTTCAAACCCAGCAATTACTCCCTCTCTTGATTATAGTTCGGCTTTGCTGATTGCTTATTTCATTATTGACTCCATTTGCTCAAAATTTCCTTAAATAAAGTTTTGAAAGGAATTTGGTAAAAAATACATTTAATTCAATGGCGCTGTAATGGCGACAGGTGAAGAGGCGTCTGTCAGCGTCTGTCAGTGTGATTTATGTTTTAAGGTGTTTTTAAGTGTTTGTTGTGTACTGTATATATGATGCTTTTACACAAATTAAGTTCCTAAAGGAAAAATAAAGTACTTTTGACTTTGACTTTGTCTTAATTCATAAAGTACTTCTCTCTCAATATTTCACTCTTCCTCACATTGTCTCTATCATTCACTCACTGTCTCAGTGTGAAAATGCAGGCATGAAAATAGAAACATTTTGTAAGGTAATTAAAACGACTACTACTACTACTACTACTACTAATAATACTAATAAAGGCTCTGGACATGAATAGGCCCTTTGCTGGACTTGGACACATGCTTGGATACCACCTTTTCAATGAACTAAAGGGTTTAAAGTATTACAGTTCCTCTGTGACCGCCACTGTCAAACCAAAGAATAATAAGTCTGTCAAAAAATTTACACGCAGTAGTAATATTAAAAACTTACCCATCTGAGAGTCGGCCATAATACATTTTTCTCCAAAACACTATGGCAAAATGTGAAACTTAACATTGACTACCATCAGAAAAATAAATAATCAATAAAATACAACGACAGTTCTAAAACAATACATATCTTAAATAAAATAGTATATTGGACACTTTAGATCATTGAGAAGGCTTTAGAAAGACACTCACGCAATAAACAACTACTGTCACTTAAGACACTGAATGGCTTAAAGAGACAACATGGCATGGCTTTGTGGTATCCAAGCACATAATCAAATCATGCAAAGGGCCTATTATCAGTTTCTGCAGTGCTAAAAGTGTAAAACCATTTTATGAGGTATTTTTTTTTATAATGAACATGTTCAGTGTAAGAAAAACCTGAAATGATTCAATTACTATACCTATAAAATACAAGGAAAACAGGACCCTGAGAGCAATTATAGGCCTGTTAAAGACAGCTTTACAGTTTATCCTTAAAAGTGATGTAAAAATAAAAACAAACCAAAAAAATATAATAATCTTGAACAAAAATAGCCATTTCCTATCGCATGCAAGTCCAAAAGAAATAGCATCTGCCATGTCGGCTGTCACTGTAATTTATGATTGATAATGCATGCCATTAGCTAGAGGAGGTTATTGAATTTGGTCCCTGGCTATAAATAGGCTTCAGTGTTTGTCATGTTAAGAAAAATCTGCTGATTACCTTAATGATTCCATTACAGCACACCACAGGTGTTTCCCTTTTTAAAATAACTTCCATATTGATTGTGAGTTTCATTACATATGATTTACAGATTCTACCCATATTTTGGGATTGCTGCAGAATGCTTCTTGGCTTCTGTAGAGGAACTTAAATAAAATATTGATGCAAGGCAAACAAAAAGAAAAAGAAACATGACACAGCATATTCTCCTTCTTATATTTTGGTGGTGGGGTTGAGGTTAAGATTGGTCATGATTCAGACTGTAGTATCCATGTCCTGCTGGATAAAAGGATGGGGAAAAAAACTGGCATCTAAACTTCAAGAAAACCTCTGTGATGGAGAGAAGCTCCAAACTTACTGTATGTTGCCTGATTTCCAAAAAAAAAAAAAAAAGAAGGCTCAAAGCTTTGACTGGGAGGAAGGATTCTGGTGGGGAGAAAATCAGGGAAATACAATCAGTTCGTTTCATAGCGGCTCCAGAGGGCGTCTTGCTGCGTTGGAAGCCAGGAAGGAAGCCGCAGTGAATTCCACAGAGTGCTTTAATCAACATGGAGGACATGGTGCTAAAATTGACACTAATAATAATGTGCCAATTTAGCTGAAATTTCATGGAATCGAACACAGCAATGCTTAATGAAACATGTGCTTGGGCACAAACTGTTCCATGTGTAGCTTGTGTTGCTATAAATTAAACTATTCAGAGCTTGTAAAATACAAAATATAATTACTGCAAATTCTATTAGATGCGTTACTTGCTGGTTCCCTCCTTAATTCCATTCCATTGGTGGAATGACCAACGGAGACAGCTACCACTGCAAAAACAAGTATTAGTAGTATTGTTCTACTATCATCTGTAAGAAAAACAATGAATTTAAGAAAATGTAGTTATTATTACTATACTTTTACTACATATACATGGTTGGCAATGTCAGAAATCAATCCATTCTCACATTAATATCATCAGCCTTCAAACATAAAATGTGGAATAATCACCATTGTTAATGGTAACAATATTGGTTTTTGCATGGTGGAACACCCCAAAACAAATATCGAAATATCAACTTTTTTATTTTAAACTGAAAAGTATTGATTGTGCATGGGATGAGCTCAGTCTTCATCTGTCGGCAGGGGCAGAACAGATATTCCATCACTGCAACCAATGAAGTTTAATGTCAGTAAAATATTGCTGTCTGGACAAATTCAAATTTAAATTCAATAAACTTTATTTATCCCAGAGGGGCAATTATATTCTGGGCATTCATCAGACAGACACAAAAACCATTAAGAACAACACTTACTACTACCACTAGAAAAAAATACATGAGACAGAGAAGAGAAAGGGAAAGTTGGGGAAGAGAAAGGGAGAGGTGGGGAAGAGAAAGGGAGAGAAAGAGGTGGGGAAGAGAAAGGGAGAGGTGGGGAAGAGACAGGGAGAGGCTGGGAAGAGAAAGGGAAAGGTGGGGAAGAGAAAGGGAGAGGTGGAGAAGAGAAAGGGAGAGGCGGGGAAGAGAAAGGGAGAGAGAGGTGTGGAAGAGAAAGGGAGAGAGAGGTGGGGAAGAGAAAGGGAGAGGTGGGGAAGAGACAGGGAGAGGTGGATAAGAGAAAGGGAGAGAGATAGGTGGGGAAGAGAAAGGGAGAGGTGGGGAAGAGAAAGGGAGAGGTGGGGAAGAGACAGGGAGAGGTGGGGAAGAGAAAGGGAGAGGTGGGGAAGAGAAAGGGAGAGGTGGGGAAGAGAAAGGGAGAGGTGGGGAAGAGACAGGGAGAGAGAGAGAGGTGGAGAAGAGACAGGGAGAGGTGGGGAAGAGAAAGGGAGAGGTGGGGAAGAGAAAGGGAGAGGTGGAGAAGAGACAGGGAGAGAGAGAGGTGGAGAAGAGACAGGGAGAGGTGGGGAAGAGAAAGGGAGAGGTGGAGAAGAGACAGGGAGAGGTAGGGAAGAGAAAGGGAGAGGTGGAGAAGAGAAAGGGACAGGTGATGAAGAGAAAGGGAGAGGTGGAGAATAGAAAGGGAGAGGTGGGGAAGAGAAAGGGAAAGGTGGGGAAGAGACAGGGAGAGAGAGAGAGGTGGAGAAGAGACAGGGAGAGGTGGGGAAGAGAAAGGGAGAGGTGGGGAAGAGAAAGGGAGAGGTGGGGAAGAGACAGGGAGAGAGAGAGGTGGAGAAGAGACAGGGAGAGGTGGGGAAGAGAAAGGGAGAGGTGGGGAAGAGAAAGGGAGAGGTGGGGAAGAGAAAGGGAGAGAGAGAGGTGGGGAAGAGAAAGGGAGAGAGAGAGGCATGTGACAGGCAGATAGCTAAAGGCACGTGAGGTGATATGGAGACCTAACACTGGTTACAGGCTTTCATGCTTTTTTTTGCATATTAAAAGGAGTTTCATATTTTGTTCATGATTGTAATTAAATGCTGGAGTATCCCTGACAATGAAGTGCAGCACCCACCCCCCGCAACCTCTTTCTCCTCAAACACTGCACCCCCAGCTATAATTTCACAGTCATTTGTAGTCAGACACTCACTGCGCTGCTGTTTGTTACCGTAGTGATCATTTACATACTCCATGAGGAACGCATCGCTTGAGCCAGAAAACAGGACGTGAAATGATGTGGTATATTACATGTGGTATATTACATGTTTTGCAAAAAAAAATGTGTGCAACATTCTGTGAATAAAATTATTTTAAGATATTAGCCTTACAGGAAGAGGGGTTTGTTCAGCCAGTTGCATATTTTATTTTATATTGAAAACATGGAATTGAGCAATGGGGGGTGGATAAAGAGGTTTACATTGGTTACACATGTCTTTGCCTTTCAGATTCAATACGTCATTCTGATTCATTGGCATACATGTATGTTTAGGGGGGGAGACAGGGAGACATGTCACCCCCAGTATTCTCATGTGAATTAATTGCTAGTTTAGCTAGTATGCTATGCCTGTGACTCGACTACACGAGAGTTGTCCAGCAGTGTGTCTCCCCTAAAGTTGAAATGAAAACTACGCCTATGTGTTTACTAGTTCCCTGTGTTTACTAGTTCCCTGTGTTTTCCTGTCTGTTTATTATAGTTTATAATAGTATTTAGAATAGAAGTGTAGTATTGCTGATTTACCCACAGCTTACTGTGAACTACAGTCAACGTTCATTACTAGGGATAGCTGCTACATTATGGGAAGGATGTGCTTTGTCTTGTCTGTTCTGTAGTGATCTTGATGATGTCTCTATATGCACTTACTGTACGTCGCTTTGGATAAAAGCATCTGCTAAATGAATGTAATGTAATGTATGTCCATCGGCTTCTGTCTCTCTTGCAACTTATAGTTCTAGAAGTTTACTTTGCTGATGTTTAGTCTACAATGCATGAATAAATTCCAACTCCATTCATTAGTAAGCTTGGGATACATTTTCCCATTTTCCTTACTTTGTTTTCATTTTAAAAATAAAAACCCTCTAGGCAAGACCCAAAATGCCCTGGGAATTAGACTGTAATTAAAAAATTAATTAATTTATAAATAAAAGCAAATTTTGCTTGACTGATTGATAGATGACTAAGCTAGACTGTCACAAAATGGGAAGATAACCGGCATGGATTATTCGACTGGTAGATTAACCTCTCGTTTTAAAACCCAAGGTTAAAAACCACAGCCGAGGTACAAATAACCTGGGGTTGCATGCAAAATAAAATAAATAAATAAATCACAGACTAATTAATTAACGTTCTGCATATTCAAACATTTTGGCATGCTTGCTCCATTGGGGGAATTTGTTGGAATGGTGGTAATATTTTTATATCCACTTATTAAACCTCACCACAGGTGTACATGTTAATTAGAGATGTCTGCCAATCAGGAATGCCTCTGTTCTCAGCAACTGCTGTCTGTAACGTGACTCTTAGCTCCGTGGCAGATAATGCAAAAAGAGATCGGTATGCTCTCCTGCTCTCTTGCATAGCTGTCTGGTGTTAAGGTTTAAAAGTTAAAAACTGATGTTTGACGGAGCACTGCATACTCACATTTCTACAAATATGAGGCTAATTAAAACTTTCTGGCATATTGCCTTCATGGCGGAACTTGTTTTTCTGATGCCAATCTTTTTGTTTTTCATCTACTCTGCAACATCACCACAGGTGTATGAGCTAATTGGAGAGGAATGTCTTAACAGGTCAATGTTTGTTGTTAGGGATAGTTGGGTAAAATGCAATTTTAGCTTGCGGTAACAAATCCAAATAAATATCATTTTTAAAAAAGGGTAAAAAAAGATTGTGCTCATTCTGCTCTTCTGTACTAATTCTATTAATTATGTGATGCTAAAGGTTATACCAGTATCCTTTATTCAATTGCATTTTAATTTAATTGAATATATTAAGATTTTTTTTAATGTCACAATAATAACATGTGAATAACTTTTCACAACTTAACTTACTTAATAGGTTTCACAGCTCGACGACATGTGTAAATTAGTGATGATGGGTTGTCCACATATCCTTACGAAATGTGACATTTTATTAAATATAAGGTGTTAATCAAAGGTTTCTCACATACGTAATTAAAGGTATACATGCCTAATGGGGGCCAAACAAGGATACTCCAATCAGGAATCCTTGATTAAAACATTGTATTGTCCATAATTAATTTTGGACCCCCACCCACCTGCTAGGCAACCGCCCTGGTCATACAACAGTACAGAACCGGCCCTGGCTGCGGCACCTGATTCACCTAATTGTCTAATCGTGGTCTTCAATCAGGACTTTTATTAGTAGAATCAGGTGTCTTAAGGGCTAAAACAAAAAAACCTGCACCCAAATCAGCCCTTTTCAGATACGATTGGCCACCATTGGCTTAGATTCAGAAGTGTTGCTATAGTACATTGATAATTATAATTATGCCTATTTGAAAATGTACCTTACAGGTATAAATTCATGAAAGTTTTGAAATAAACTTACATGATGACAAGAAGCAATGCAGCATATTTGTTTATAAGTTTGTCTCAAAATATGTAGTTTTTCACAATTTCATAAAAGGCCTGGAAGTCTAAGAATATTTCCTTACAGCACAGCCTGAACAATTACGCTAACCAATGAATTCAGTATGCAGGAAAAAAAAAAATGTATTTCATGAAATTACTTAACAAAAAAAGGTTTTACAAAATGGAGAGGCACAAAAAAGACCTTGTCGAGTGCTCGCATCTTAAATGTTCATGGCAGCTACAATACCAGAAGAGGACAAATGGGTCCACAATCGCCATCTCCATTCGCAATAGTACCAAATCTGAGTAACAACATTCCCAGACCAGCGAGTAAAGGCAGTGAAGAGCCAGATGAAGAGCCTGACTTCATGCTGTGGAACAAAAAGGTTAGTCCTTTAGATTGAGAAAACAAAACACAAATTAATTTAGTTAAGAATTTAGTTACGAAGCAAAAACTGGTGGTTTTTACATTTTTGTATATATTTATTTATTTTATCAGTGGCTAATTTTGAAACATTAGCAAACTAAGCAGCAGGACGTTCTAGATGGCATGGCACAACTACCTAGATGGCTAACATCAAGTAATGTTACTTAACATTAGCTACATGCTAGTGAACTAATGCAGGGAAGGGGGAGGGGTTACCGTGCGATCACGGCTTGGCGGGGGGCTGGGTGTTGTGTCTGGGAGATCGAGACCTTGAATTTGTAGGTGTACCAATGAAAAACTGTGTGGCTAGGATACCAAGGACACAGTATGCCATTGGATGCTATATTGTCTTTTTTGACTGAGAAATCCGTTTTGTCAGATAAATGAGGCATAAAGCCTTTTGGGTTTAGAGAGGAAGTGGAATTGGATGACAACAAATGACTGATGTTGTGAAGGCAAAAGAGTAAGAAAGCTTTTCCATTTTCATGATTGACAACTGAGCTTTGACATTCTAAAATAGATTTTGTGTGTTTTATTGTAATTAACCTTGGTAGTTTTTTCAATCAACAGTTAAACAGTTATAGCGATAATTATTTTTACTCTTTACATTAATGGTGTGGCGAGTTGAACAACCACAAATACCAGTTCGCCAAATTGAGTGTGAAGAAAAAGCGTAATGTTTGTGTTCACTTATAAGTCAAAGTTAAGAAAAAATGTTGATTGACTACAGGCCATACTAGAATTTTGAGGACAAACAGCTGTAACCTATGTGTTTATTTAATTAGATAACATATTGATGTACATCAAAACTGTAAAGATCATCTTCGGCTATTTTGTTTTTATATTACTTTCATTGCTTGTTTGTTTTTTGTAATTGTTTTTATTAATTTCAATCAGAAAATGAATAAAGCCCAAACACAAAACACTCGATGATCTTAACTCTAAGAAAACGGGGACCAGATTTACAGTTGTTTTAATGGCATATGCCCATCTCAGTCTAGAATAAGATTGATATACTAGCCTAGTGCCTGGAAAAAAATGCATCCCCTTGAACAGTTTTGACATTTTAGTGTCACAGAGCTCCGAACCATGACACTTTCAAATAGGAATGAATATTTACAAGCTTCACAACCTTCTTCACACTGTCAAAGCAAAGATACAATATAATAAATAAAAAATTTCACAAAAAATGAGATGTTTTAGTTGGAAAAGTCTTCAATCATTTTTGCTAAAACAAACATAAATTAGTTAATGTGCACATTATTATACATACAGTAGTTGAATGACCTCTGTTATTGAGCTATAATAGTGGTCAACATTATTTCATAAAAATAAAATACATTTTAATGAATTACACCTGTCTCTTTAATTTCATTCAATTTAATGTCAAGCAAAAAATTTCATTATAAAGACTAAGAAGGTATAAACTGGGATTTTGTTTACTCATCAACATTTTTTCCCTTCTCCACCATTGAACTCCCTCCTTCTTTTAAAGGAGCTATATGTAACATTGACACTGAGCGTTTAAAATGGGTACTGCAGTCAAAATTCACAACATTGGAGAGAGTTGTCTCCGCCCGCCCTTCCTCCTCAGACTCGAAGCTCACGCGGGTTGCCAGGTTGAGGACACTGAACAAACACGAGCGCAACATTATATTTTGAGACTTATTCTATTTTGACAAAGACGGCGAGTCCTACACTAAGTTGATCAGCTAATGTATATGTTTGCAATTTATTTATTGTTTGCAAATTATAAACCAGCTTGTGGATTTTTTATAACTCATCTGGTTGTTCGTAATGGGCAGAACTTGGAGAATAGGGAATCACACGGGCCAAAACAAATACAGACGTTCCGACCCGGAATGGAAATTTCAAAGGAGAACATACTGGCTGTAGCATTGTTGTCGGAGAAGCCAGTATTTCGACTTAGCATGTTTCCTTAATCTCTGATGACATATCATGGTAATTTTATGATTTAGTACAGTAAATTTGTTACATATAGCTCCTTTAAGGTTGCCAGTGGCATACTTGTTGTTTCTCTAAGCAGTTTTCCTCTTGTCTGGTTTCCCATTTTGAGAGACAGTCTGACCTGGAGGTCTTCTTAATGATTGGCTTGACTACACTCAGTGATATTCAGTGACATTACATTTTTATACCATTCTCTTGATCTGTTTGCTTTTCTCCCTGAGTTGTTTTGAAAGCTCATTAGACTTTAAGGTTGAATCTTGTTTGTTTGTTTTTGACAGCGTGGAATAGACTACTTTATATATAGCTGCACATAAATACGAATTTCTATTTATTTATTATTTAAGTTCAAGCTCTGACGCAAGAAAATGTGAAAACTGTTACAGCAGATGAATACTTCATCAGAGGCTTGAATTATAAAATGTTAACAAGGGGGATGGGTTTTATTTTTTATTTTTTTTGGGGGGGGGTTCTGGGTTCGCATGCTCCCCCGTGAGAGAACTTTTCCAAAAATCACTCTGAAATGGTTCCTTCTGCGTTTGGGTAGGATCTTCATTGTTCCACATCCCCAGGCTCGGGGCCGAGGGGCTATCCTTTTACCACCCCGAGCCCGGGGGGGGTTCACCCGGACTATATTTCGGGGCACACCTCCAGTAGCCACGTCATCTTGTCATCATCCAGAACCGACAGACCATGCATCCCATTGGGTGCCCGATAAATCGGGCAGTCCAGGATGACATGGTCTGCGGTTTGTTCCTGAAATGGTTAATTTGAATGAATTCTGAGAGTAGAAAATGACTATTCAATGTCTGTTATGGATGCATTTTGCCAGCTTTAAAGGGGCATGTTTTTCCATGAATATTTCAGTATTAAAATATTTAAAAAAAATGTATGTTATTAATGTACAGATTTCCCAACCATACCAGATTTCACTGGTATTGCTACAGCCAAAAACTACTGAACATTTAATCGTACTAACTTAACTAATATTCATCTTATTAAAAATACCCATGTTACTGCATTGCCACATTCGCTCTCCTCAAACACTCAAAAGCTACAGGGGTCAATATCGTCTAATATCTTACAACACCAAGAGGACGAAAAATGCATTTACCTAAGATTTCTATAATGTGGGCATCATAAAAATGTAACCAAGGTACAACCCATTTCTTATCCGTAATAAAACACAATCAAAAATATTTACTAAACACTCTCACCCACCTGAGTCATGCGTTGTCACAACTGTGCAAAATCGGACAATCTCCAAGTTCAGCTCAGTTCCGGCTAGCCAGTCCATTGTCCAGTCTCCTGTCCTATAGCCTACTGCTTTTTTAGCAACCGCATTAAAAGGCATCCAAATTCAGCAACCATTTCTTTTCCTGACTGACGTTCAAATTTCACTGCCCAAACTACCTAACACCAGTTAAATTTCACCGCCAAAACTAATAGGCATGGTTATACCATTCTGCATCATGAGATCATAAAAAATAGAAACATGCCATCTTTGTATATCAGAAAATAAGACTATACTACTGCAAAAGAAAGTACAGTTCACTAATATTATAATTAATAATGTTTGCAATATATTGTTTGCACAAGTATGACATATTCGGAGGCTACTGTACATTTTTAAAAGTGAGTAGCCTAACCAAGAAGCCGATATGTTTGCTGAACTGAGGGTATATAAGACAAATTCCCCAATAGCTTGGACATTTCAGCTGTAGGCTAAACTACTGTAACGCTACCAGACCACGCAGTCAGACATATAGAGAGACGCATAAAGAAACATTAAATTTAACTCTATTTTTTTTTTAATCAAACAAAGGTTTTCAGTGCCTGCTGACAGGGGGTGCGGCCGCACCCCTATTTCCTACGTCTATACGTTTAACTGAGCAAGAACGTTCTATTTGCCTAATGCATGTTGCCTCGATTCATCTGTCCTCGTATCTCATCCTTGCATCCTTTCCTCACACCCTCCGCAAACTCAATGCGTTTTATTTTACAGAATGACCTATCTTACCTATCTTTTGCAATTTCGGTGCACAAGGGGGGCAATTCGAGCCCTGACTGCAAATGTAATCAAACTTTGTTGGCAAAAGGGATTTTGTAGAAGACTAGCCACATGGAAACTAATTCCAGTTGCCATTACTGGGAAGCCCCACTGTGGGTTATAAGGTAAACTGAGCAAGTCTCAAACTTGGATGAGCAATCTCCTGGACAGTGCAGATTCAGGATCAGGAGCTGAAACGCTTACTCTACAGGGACATGCAGTATGAGATATCTCAGGAGGACAGACAAATGCTACAAAGTGGACCTTGATTGTTGTTTAATTCTCACATGTATGTTGATCCCCTGAAGCGGAAAAAAGCCTCTTCGTATTCTGCATATCCACATTTCCCTCACCTCTGTAGTTATCTGACAGTACTTTCAAATTTTAGTTGTGAATCGTGGATATCATGGCAGCTGAGGAATCAATCTATCTTATAAAATGTCCGATGGACTCAATTATGCCACTTGCGAATGGTTTGTACACCCGTCTGATAAACAGCCAGGGGCAAGAGATAATACCTTTAGATCCCTTCTTTGTACTGTGCAGCCATTTTCTAGCAATGTGGTGTTATGCAATGTGTCCACAGAAAAGATTATGGATTATTTATTTAGTCATGTTCAATGACTAAAAGCAGACTACGTCTTGCACTGCTTGAGTGCTTCTGGTCACAGTAGGTCTTCCCTAGGCATTTTCTTGGGTTGGCAGATTTAAAAAAGAAAAAGCCTATTTATGTCAACTTGCATATGTTCTCTAAAATGTCTGTGGTCACTTTATATTTGCCATATATAAAGAAATGCAAGATATAAATCTTTGGCTATTTCATCAGACACCAACCTCATTGTTTCAGGATATATTATTTCCATATAAAGTTATAAAGTATTGTTGTCCTTCCTCAAGGCGCAACACAAATAAAACTTTCTACTTCATGTGAGCGGGTGATATCATTTTGTAAAATTGAAAAGGAAAATTACACATTAGTTTTGGCCCTATTTGGAACTACCAATTGTTTCCATGATTTGGGAGTGCAGAGACAGCATTTGTCTTCTAAAATGCATTCAGTGGTCAATTCCTTTTCCAGTCTATAATCGGAGAGCTACTATAGCCGCTACCATATACCCCCCATTTATTTTGGGGGAAAATATTAATTTACATTTCACAATGTAATCTTGATATTTTTATGTTTGTTTTTATTTTATGTTTATGTTTGTGCACACCCCTGTGTATGTAACAGACAGGAGGGTGTAATGTGCGTTGTGTACACACCTATGTAGACGCATATTACTATCTTAATATTGCGCAGTTAAAATAACATTGAAACAACTGCGACATGACTTAAGACCAGGTTTTAGCGCAAGCGCTTTCTGCTGGCCCAAGATAGCAATACGCCGAAAATAATCCTGGCCACACCTCATCTTAAGACAAACCTGCCCAGTTCACTTGCTATGGGAACAAGATCACTCGGTAGTTAAACAATGTGAGCACAGGGCGCTATAATAACTCCTGCACCGGGTGTAAGATAGCACAGACACTTGCCTTTGGGTTAGCGCCGCTTAGCGCCGGGTGTAAGATAGCACAGACACTTGCCTTTGGGTTAGCGCCGCTTAGCGCCGGGTGTAAGATAGCACAGACACTTGGCTTTGGGTTAGCGCCGCTTAGCGCCAGGTGTAAGATAGCACAGACACTTGCCTTTGGGTTAGCGCCGCTTAGCGCCGGGTGTAAGATAGCACAGACACTTGCCTTTGGGTTAGCGCCGCTTAGCGCCGGGTGTAAGATAGCACAGACACTTGCCTTTGGGTTAGCGCCGCTTAGCGCCGGGCGTAAGATAGGGCCCTTTATGTTGGTTTTTCTTTTAATTTGTCACCCGTCTGTATGTATGTAAGAGACAGAGTAGAATGTATGTATGTGAAAGAAAGTATAGTGGAAACAGAAGGAGTTTAGTGGAAACGGAAGGCAGATAGTTTATCGAATTGTGATTGTTAAGAAGCGGGCAGGTACAGGCTCTTGTCCAGCTCCCGCGCACCATCGAGGGTGTAGACCAGAGACACAGCAATTGGAGTAATACATAATACATAATCGTTGCCTGAAACAGTCAATGCTTTGACCGTATCTCTTGAGAGGCCAACATGATCAGCACTGTATTCTGAGCTTACTCACCGTACAGCTGACAACGAGATGAGAGCACTACTTAGACCCAGTAACGTTAGGTAGCTTAGTTAGCGAGAGAGAGAGAGAGAGAGAGAGAGAGAGAGAGAGAGAGAGAGAGAGAGAGAGAGAGAGAGAGAGAGAGAGAGAGAGAGAGAGAGAGAGAGAGAGAGAGAGAGAGAGAGAGAGAGAGAGAGAGAGAGAGAGAGAGAGAGAGACTATACTATTTGTGTGTTTCACAATATTAAAATAGTTATTAGTCCCTTGGGATAAGACTGCATAAAATGCATTTAATAATGAATAATAAATTAAACCACCATTAATTTAATGTGTTTTGCCCACTGTCCTAATTGGTTTCTCTTTCATTGCACATTCCCACATTAAAATTGTTGAACGTTTAGGAACATTAGACAACCCAACTGTAGTGAATTCAGTTTTGCTGACTTTTTTTTTTTTTTGCTGACACAGTTTGTTGTCTTTGAGCTATACGGAGCACTGCAGACCAATAATCAGGCTGGCTTGAAAATTTTAATCCAGTAATTAAACTGTTGTTAACTGGTAGAGCAGGCTGTTAACACTGCAAATTATAAAAGAAAAACAGAAATACATTTTACAGAATGTACTAGAACATCATGATATCTGGTATGCTCGACCTATCTGCAACAGCATGCCATTTTTTCTGTTGTGCTGTGGTATAGGTGAGATGAGGTTTTCACCTGAGAATCTCTGGAAAACTGACACATACTATTTCTCAAAATAACTGACTCCAATTGGCTTGAGCTGATGGCCAAGATCTACTACATTATATGTCACTTAAACATAAAGGTTTAACTTAACTGCAGCAAACATTTCTTGAATTTACAGAGGGCTTGAAAGCTAGTCTTATGCAGTTTGTGAATTATATTATAAAAGTATGATTTTATTATGCTGTTCAGTCAATTAATTGAAGATTAAATAAATTAGGTCAGTTTACAGTATCATACAAATGAAGAACTAATATACATGTGTATTAATATACACAAACTCTAAAATGAGAAGCAACTGGAATAAACAATCATACTTAGTAGCATTGATAGCATATTCGTATTGGTGTTCAATTCCCCTGCACTTAAAGGTTGTATCAGCGATTTTGGGTGGAAACATAAATGATCACATTCATCTGATTTTTCCTCACGATCCGCTAGCTGCCCGCCCCATAAGCAGGCCGTCAAAAAACCGCGTCTCTGTAGGCAGCCTATGCTCCGAGATCGTACACAAAAACAATGGTACTACCAACTACTCAAAACCAAAATAAACAGCATTCCAACCAATCACAATGATCTGCACAAACGTGACGTCACTTCTGAAGCGAAATCCCAAACAAACATACTTATGAATAATTATGTTATGTTTTAAAAAATAGTGTTCAAGCATCCAGAATTATAACCACGTTAATAACGTTTGTAAGAAACCAAACCGTTTGTAAATCCGTCAAGATTTCAGCGAGATAAGAGTATTAGCGTTTGTGCAGATCATTGTGATTGGTTGGAATACTGTTTATTTTGGTTTTGAGTAGTTGGTAGTACCATTGTTTTTGTGTACGATCTCGGAGCATAGGCTGCCTAGACGCGGTTTTTTTGACGGCCCTGCTTATGGGGCGGGGCAGCTAGCGGATCGTGAGGAAAAAATCAGATGAATGTGATCATTTATGTTTTCCACCCAAAATCGCTGATACAACCTTTAATTCAGAATG
Organism: Synaphobranchus kaupii; assembly: GCA_029718625.1. NCBI lineage: Eukaryota > Metazoa > Chordata > Actinopteri > Anguilliformes > Synaphobranchidae > Synaphobranchus > Synaphobranchus kaupii. The sequence goes on along the minus strand of CM056385.1, from coordinate 20,039,283 downwards.
GGTGCATATTGGCAGTTCTTGAAAAAAAAGATTTGGGGAGCATTTATTGAGATTGGAAGTTTTTTGTTCACTCGTAGTTTATACAAAATAAACAGAACACAAAATGCACAGATTAAATCTTGCCTCCCACTTGCCTGGTGGGGGTTCTCAGGTGGCTCAGATGTTAGGAAGCCAATTGCATTCTGGGGACAGTGAACAGTCAAGAAACTTCAAAAATGCACACTTGCTTAACAGCAGTTTTTTCTTTGGTTCACTTTCAAATGTGAATTTCCTTCAAAATGAAGGATGGAAAGAAAAAAATAGACTTTGATTATTTATTCACGGTTTTTCATTATTGCTTTTTTTTTTATTTTTACAAAAAAGGAACCTTGTTGCTCCAAATGTTCTGCAGTTTAAATAAAACCTTTATTCTTCAATTTGGTGGAATGATGAAGCTTGTTTCAGCTTGTCTTTGATGATTAATTCGCAAGGACAACCTTGCACAGAACAACGCCTCACATTTAAACCAATATTTCTTTAAACATATAGGGCTCTATTTTAATAAACCAAACGCAATGGTGAACGCAAGAGTAATCGCTTGGCGGTATCGCTCTGAGGGCGTGTCGGCGAGAAATTTGGTAATTTCATGACGGCAATCTTGGCGCATCTGATGGCGGTATTGCTAAAAGGCTGGGTTTAAATGTCCAAGGTGTGTCTCTATGGTAGCCAATCAAATAGTTGTTCTCATGCTTTTAAAAAAAAGCCAGTTGGAACGCAATCGCTCCATGCAATTTCATAATGAGCAACCCAAACGCACTGGACCGTCAACGACAAGAGCGATTTTCCGCACAGAAAATCAGACATACTGTACTTGCAACAGAAGTACAGACTAGGACTAGTAATTTATGGATCACAATCCACACCACCTCGTCTCCCAGAAGTTCGGAAGGCACGGGAGGAGGTGGCGAATGCATTAATTAGCCTACATGAGGTGATGTAGGTATAATTATGATTCAAATGGTAGGCTTATGATTCAACTGTGTCAATGTGTAATTTATATATTATAGGCTATTAGCCTACATGATCGCAAGTTTCTTGTAAGCTGTCCTGTTTTATTCTAGTAGTTTAAATTAAAATTAATTAATTAATAATAATTATAGGCTATTTGTTCATTAAATGGAAGTGTAATGTTGGCATCACCTATAGACACTACATAGAACTACATGACTAATAAGTTGGCAAATTGCCAGAGTCTATTGCGTTGCCGCTAAGAGGTGGTTCTAGCTGATCATAACGCAATGGGTTTTCGTTGGTTCAAATTGTCACTGAGCCGAAAGTATTTTAGAACACGCCCCAGACAGCGCCACCCATCCCACTGCAGCGCAAGCGAAAGGATGTTATGTTGAGAATTTGTTGATCCTAGCGGTATTGCTGAGAAACGCCATAGCGCCAGTTTTAAGACGTTGATGCTGTCAACATTACATTACATTACATTACATTTATTTAGCAGACGCTTTTATCCAAAGCGACGTACAGTAAGTGCGTACAGAGACATCATCATCATTACAGAACAGACAAGGCAAGGCACATCCTTTGCATAATGTAGCAGCTATCCCTAGCAATGAACGTTGACTGTAGTTCACAGTAAGCTGTGGGCAAATCAGCAACACCACACTTTCATTCCAAATACTATTATAAACTATACTATTATAAACCATTCCAAATACTATTATAAACTATGCTATTATAAACCATTCCAAATACTATTATAAACTATACTATTATAAATCATTCCAAATACCATTATAAACTGCTATTATAAACCATTCCAAATACTATTATAAACTATAATAAACAGACAGGAAAACACAGGGAACAGGGAACAGGGAACAGGGAACAGTCAACAAGCTTGCGTTTGACTATACCGTCCCCTTGCGCTGGTTTGAAAATAGAGCCCATACAGTTGAAGTCGGATGTTTACATACACTTAGGTTGAAGTCATTAAAACTCATTTTTAACAACTCCACAGATTTTATGTTAGCAAACTATAGTGTTGGCAAGTCAGTTGTGTCATGCACAAAGTAGATGTCCTAAGTAATTTTTCCAACAATTATTTACAGACAGATTATTTCACTTTTAATTCACTATATCACAATTCCAGTGGGTCAGAAGTTTACATACACTAAGTTGACTGTGCCTTTAAATTTGTAATATTTGGTTGCATATCCTTTGCATGCCATGACTTCCTGATGTCTGCGACCCAACAACATCAAAAGACTCTTGATATCTTTTTTTTCTGGTACTAATGTCTCTGCATTTGAATGGATCTCTATGGGAATTGCGGGGTGGGACTAGATTTAGCTGTAAATTATGCTGGAATACTATGGAATACATGATTGGTAAAAGGGCTGTAAGTCAGTAAGGGTCTGAGGTATCAAACAAGCCTCGAACCATCACTCTGCTGCCAGATATGCAGTAGATATGGATGGATCACTTTAAGAGTTGTTTCTCCTGACAAATCTTCCTATTGAACTCTATGGAAAAAAAAAAAAAGTCAGGAGAAGAAACCCTTCAAGTTATCCATCCATGTCTACTGTATTTCTGGCAGCAGAGTGATGATTTAAGGCTTGTTTGATACGTCAAACCCATTTAGCCAACCATGTGTTTCCATACTGTTCCAGTGTCATTTACAGCTAAATGTAGTCCCACCCCCCAATTCCCATAGAGATCCATTCAAATGCAGAGACGTTATATTATCACTTGTAAGAATACAAACAAATAAGATATCAAGAGTCTTTTGATGTTGTTTTGTCACAGACATCAGGACGTCATGGCATGCAAAGGATATGCAACCAAATATTAAAAATTTTAAGGCACAGTCAACTTAGTGTATGTAAACTTCTAACCCACTGGAATTGTGATATAGTGAGTTAAAAGTGAAATAATCTGTCTGTAAACAATTGTTGGAAAAATTACTTGTGTCATGCACAAAGTAGATGTCCTAACTGACTTGCCAACACTATAGTTTGGTAACATGAAATCTGTGGAGTGGTTAAAAATGAGTTTTAATGACTTCAACCTAAGTGTATGTAAACTTCCGACTTCAACTGTGTGTGTGTATATATATATATATATATATATATATATATATATATATATATATATATACACACACACATATACAGTATATATTTCATCAAATATATTTAAACTTTAGTTCTGACCAACTATCACTGTGACCAACACCAGTTCGAATAAAGCTTCTTAAAAAATAAAACTGTTTTTAAATGCAGAGTGTATTACTCTGCATTTAAAGAGCCTGAGTACAGTAATGCAATAATGGTGACAGATTTATCTTCAAAATTGCAGTCCATACTGTTGTCTCACATCACTGGAATGCCACTCACAGCAGCACAAGGAGCACAATCTGTCAATGTTTACTGTATCTATATCAGCTCAGTTATCAGGCTTATGTCTTGTTGCAGAAAGATTAGCTTGCTTGTCCATTTAAACAGATCAAAATGAATACCTGCAGATTTCAGTGGGGGGACTGAACATACAGGACGTTTGTTAAACAAATGAGCTGGACACTCTGCCCTCCTTCCCCATTAGTTTTTACGTTATTCAAACGGGGTTTCACCTCAGAGGGTTATAAACAGAAAAGGGATCACAGGCAGAAAGTACTTTGGCTGGGGATCGAACCCCCAAACGTGCGGGGGGATTTGTATATGGGTCGAGAGTCGGCCACCATATGGGCTGCAGCACACGTCTCGGCTGAACATATGGTACTTTAACAAGACAATTAAAATATATTTATTATTTATCTCAGTGGATAAGTAAATATGCAGATTGCAGCATGATAATATGCATTCCAGGGTTCTACCTTTCCACATTAGCATAGTCCTGCAAGCTGACTTTGAGGTAATACCATTTGAGTAATAGCATCATATTTACATTAACATAAAATTCTATAGATTTTGGCACACTATTTTTATTGACCTCTCAACTTATGATGTGTATGATGTGCGAGAACCAAGAAAAGAAAGTGAAGTTGCTGAAATACATAGCCTAATTCATCACATCAAAGGTAAGGTCAATGTTCAATAGTAGCCAGATTAAATGAAAAACAGGATTGTGCTGTGCATTTTTTTTATCTCTCTCTCTCTCTCTCTCTCTCTCTCTCTCTCTCTCTCTCTCTCTCTCTCTCTCTCAAAACCACGTGTGCCACAATTATTGGCACCCATGCATTTAATACTTTGTACAACCTCCCTTTGGCAATAAAACAGCACTGAGTCTTCTCCCATAACATCTAATAAGGTTGGAGAATACAGAGCAAGGAATCTGAGACCATTCCTGTTTACAGAATCTCTCCAGATAATCCAGAGTCCTAGGTCCTCTCGTACACTCTCCTCTTCAGCTCAGCCCACAGGTATTCAATGGGTTTTAGGTCAGGGGACTGAGATGGCCATGCCAGAAGCTTGATTTTGTGTCCAGTTAACCATTTTTGTGTTGATTTAGACGTATGTTTTGGATCATTGTCCTGCTGGAAGATCCAACGATGACCCAGTTTTAGTTTCCTGGCAGAGGCAGCCAGATTCAGATTTAAAATTCCTCAGGGCATTTGGAGGAAAAACAGCCACACAACATCATGGAACCCTCACCATACTTAACAGTGGGGATCAGGTTATTTTCGGTATAGCCATCCTTCTTTTTACGCAAAACCCACTTTGAGTGTTGGTTGGTTAACAATCTCCAGGTGCACACGTTTGTGGTGAAATGACAGGAAAGGCTTTTTTTCTGGCATGCCTTCCAAATAATTTGTTGGCATGGAGGGGTAGTTTTAGGCATGGAGGGGTAGTCTAATGGTAGTTTTGGAGACTTGATCACCCCAAGATGCTACTTTCCTCTGTAATTCTCCAACATGTGATCCTTGGGGATTTTTTTGCCTCTCTTACCATCCTCCTCACTGTGCGTGGGGGCAAAATAAACTTGGGTCCTCTTCCAGGCAAGTTTGTAACGGTTCCAGTTGCTTTGCCCTAACGGTACATATGGGCATTTTCAGGTGAGTAGCTATTTTTTTATAGCCATTCCCTGACTTATGAAGCTTAACACACTTTTCCCTCATTTGATTTGTGTGTTCTCTTATCTTTCCCATGTTGATGTATGAATAAGGGAATATGGCCTCTGTGTCACCTCATATTTATACCCCAGTAAAACAGGAAGTCATGGATTACTGCTTTAAAGTTCCTAAACACTCTGGGGTGCGTTTCCCAAAAGAATCGTAAGGGTAAGACGTCGTAAAACCCTTCGTACAAAGTTTCTTTAACTTTGGGTGCGTTTCCCAAAAGCATCTTAACTTAAGACACTCTTAGAAACGCTCGTAGATTAATGATTACTCCAGACCAATCGAAGCCTATAAATCGCGTATTTTATTAGATTTTTCGTCTTATTGTTCATTACATTTTACAGTTAACATAACCACTGATTGTTTTTTTTTATAGTGATGTTAGACGCAACAATATTTACGTTTATTTATTTATTTTAATGTACTTATTTTTATATATTTGGAAATTACCCATAAAAGCCATTCCTTAAATAGCCCTATAAATTAATAAGTTTGAGACAAGTAAAATCAGTGGGAAAAAGATTTTATTTCAAAAGAAACTTTGATGTGCCTAACCGGCCATGTATTGGGCATCACAATGGGGTTTGCGTCTCCTAATCTATCGCCCCTCCTCCTCTCGTATCAGCAGCAGCACAGACAGAAGTACAGAGATGTAAAATCCAGGGATCAGAAAGTAAAAGTCCTACCATGTGTTTATTCCACCCATGAACTCAGCCAGCTGATTTCACTAATTAGTTCTACCTCCTGGCTGAAGAATTGTGCAAATTGGGGATGACTTTTTACTTTCTGAACCCGGATTTTACACCACTGGTTAAATAGCACTTAAGAGGTGACTGCGTACTCACGCTTTAAGAACTGTTTTGGGAAATGCGTGTTCCAAATTAAAGAGTCATTGTGGAATCGCTAGTTGAAATCGCACTTAAGCCTAAGATTGATCGCTATCGGGAAACGCAGCCCTGATCAACTTTAAAAAGTAAAATAGAAATGGAAAAAAATGCTTCAGTTGCATTTTGTTCATAAGAATTTCTAGGGGTGCCAATAATTGTGGCACACATGGTTTTGTTAAAAATAATTATTTCTTGATGAGGGATTTTTTTTTCTCAGAATAAATTTACTTCAATTAAAGGTTGGATTTTTCTCATTTTTTCAGTGTGAGATTAAGCTAATTCACCAAAAGGTGAATTTTTTATACCCTTTTTACTAATCTTTACCAGGGGTGCCAATAATTATGGAGGGCACTGTATATAGTAAATGATCACTAAAGGAAAAATGTGACATAGGCTGGGTCATATATAAATCCAAACCTTTTTATAAATATGGAAAAATACTGAACCTTAGTATGATGTATAGAAAAAATACTTAATTCAACATTTGGATATGAGGGGGTTTGTGGACTATTAAAATCGGCCTTTCTTTCACCACAGTAATTGAAGAAACCAAGAGACAAAAGATGAAAGGAGACAAAAAACATGGGCACATAATCACTGAGGTCGAGAGGCTGTGCCATGATTGGTCTGTGCATTAGTGGTAGACCAATGGCAGGCCTGAACGGACTGGTCAGTGCAGCAGTAAGCCAGAACAAGTCTATCGAACCAGTCTGTATGACAACGGGACCTTATTTAATGCAGTGCATTATTTAAACTGAATACAGAATTGTGACGGTGCATGCAGACGTTTTTAAAATAATACTAATAATATTCTACTTCTGGGGCAGAGACACATGCCCACACACAAACATTTACTATAACCTGATGCTATTGTTTAATTACAGTATCTTTCCAGTGGCCTATGGGCAAAATAAAATCACAGTCGTTGAAATTAACTTTTATAACAGAATGGGTTGAGAGGCGTCCCAGGAGGAAAGATGAGAATATAAAAACAGAGAAAAGTGCTCTGACCGATTCACTGACCAACTCTGTGTGAGTCACTGCGGAGGCCAAGGATGAGTCAGCATATGGCCAAAACTTTACCTCACGATTAATTGAAAGTGAAAGCATCCGTATTGTTATACAATTTTTAAAATACAATTAGGAGGGTTCCAATCAAAACATTGGCAAGCTCTGTTTGAAAACAAAATAATAAAAAATGGTCTGGCATAATGGTGCGGCGGTGATAAATGCTTTTCAAAAAGAAGGAAGGATTCAGCAGGGTCTCCGCAACCAAGGTCAAGGAAGGCCAGTGTCTGTGATCTTTCGTCCCTCTCAATCACTTTACACACAGCTTCAACTAATCACTGCTTGGATTGAACCTATGTGCCTTCACTCTCCTGGTTCCCAGAATGAAAGTGCTTTAGAAAAGACACGGATAACCACGGTTGCATTATAGCACTGCACTGTAGTGGAATAGATCCAGTATGAATTGGAGAAAGGCAAATCAGACACATACTTGTGGTTGTATGTTTTACATATTAAAATAAACAACATATGAATTGACTACTTAATTAAATGTATATTTCTGCTCCTATTTGGATCAGGTTGATTGGTCATTTGAAATGTTTATAAGAAGCACTTTATTCTTGTTTAAATTTGTTAGGCACAACTCATATTACCATGATTAATAGTAATTAATTAGATGCCTGCACAGCTCAACACTGGATGTACTGCTTGTGTTATTGATTGCATATTTTTCTTTACTTGCCCCCTGGTAAATATCTAAGTTTACACTGCGTTGCGTTTTTGCATTGACATACAGTATTTTAAGGTTGTACATTTAGTGGTGTAGCATGACTAATTCTGCTAAAATGAATATGAAACAACATAGCATAAATTTAACCACCTCACCAATTTGTATGACTGTGGCTATTGCTTGATTTGAATTGAATTGTACATACCCCCTGTTTCTTTTCTGCAAGTACTGCAGGACAATTTAATTGGCTTGTTCGCCACCATGTCGTGGCTTAAATATGGCGCCGTTTTAGGTGGTAACTGGAAAGCACTTTGCAAATACGATTTAGGAAAACAAAGTCTAGGAGATGCAGTAAAGGATTAGTCGAGAGGACACAGGGATGGGATAAACAAGAGATCAGCAGTTGGAATTTGGAAGCTGATAACCGCTGATCTCTGTTGCTCTGTTGTGCTCAGCCGCGGGCATCAGAACACAACTCAGACTGGGGGATTACTGTGTGCAGGGAAGCAGTATCGCCCAAACAGAAATAACGAGGAAAACAAAATTAATCTCAGGAAAAACATTTTCCCCTTAAAGGTGCGCCGACCGACGGGATGCCAGCATCTCATGTCTCCCAGGCTGTTGACTTGGGTGTGAATAACAATGTAGGGATGATTCACCCTTTATGAGTATGATGCAATGCCCCCCCCCCCCCCCCCCCAATGACTTCCTGTATTTGACTTTACCAATTTTGAAGAAAAAAAAATAGGTCACAGGGAGAGAGTTGTAGAAACGACTTTTAATTGTATGGACTTCACATTTAGATCTATCACAGTCTCTCTCGTGGAAGAATTCCAGGCTTACTGAAATCGTATTGCAGTTTACGTGCCTTGCGACTGTGCCTAATATTCATGATGGTTCGTACCGAAGGCCTGGCCAGAAGGTGAGGGAGGATAGCATCATCCCTCACCAAAACGTACTCAGGTATGTGACAAGACAATTCTGTGGCTTTTCTTAAGATTTCCACATTTAATCCATTTACTTTAGTAAGAATTCTGAATTTACGGATGGCTCACTTACACTGTGTTCACATACGCTCCTCTAACTTGGGGTTATATCCGTCCTTCCTGAAAAGCAGCCATTTTCCTGCTCATTAAATACTTGCATCCACAGCTATTTTGTAAGTATAAACAAAGTCTTTCCCTGGGCATTTTCAGATGACTAAAATTAGCTTAAACATCGACCATAGTGTTGCAAGTGCACTTCAATATGTTTGAAACGAGAGGGAAACAAAAAATGCATAAAATGGCGTAGAGCTGGAAAGGGGCTTCTACAAGCACAATGTAAATAAAACATCAAGCCACCTAAATGACTCCCGTCTGAAATAAAGTCAGCGTGGAAAATGTGTATAATTCTGGTGGGCTTGGCAGAAGTGAAAGGGACTGAGGTAATGGAATCAGTTTTGATCAAGAATCAAAAATCCAACAGTTTAGGCTATTTCACGGAGGTTTCTGGGATTTTCTTGTCTTCAAAGAGAGCGATTTCAGCGGCCGCAGCGCACATCCAGGGTGAGAACATGAAAAGAGTGAAAAGATGAAAGAGTGAAAGGGATGAAAGAGTGAAAGGGATGAACGAGTGAAAAGATGAAAGAGGGAAATTAACTTGGCAGAAGTGGCATCTGTAAGACACAATGATGATCTGGCAGGCACACAGAGTAATGAAGAGTGGCAGTGGGAACATCAAAGGCGACTATTGATTGGATAAGTCTTCAAGTTTTTTTGTGGGCTGGAGGAGATGCAGAGGGCTTGGTAAGGTGCCCTGGTAAGTAAGAATCACTGGGGTTTTTTGAGGTCATGTCAATTGGGACGCAGTGCCATATCACTCGTCAGTGCCGATGGGAGAAGGCTTTGGTGAGTTACAGAAAAGTTTAATCTGCCAGAATATTTCTGAGGGTATAGAATGACAAATGAAAAAAAAATACATTCATAAATTAAAAGCAGTCAGTGGAAAAAACAAATTTGCTATTGACATTGTGTATTTTTATATTTAATTGGAACCAAAATTATAAATGTGATATGTTTTTAAAAAAGGTTGACCTGCATATGGAAAAACAGTGAATTCTGCTTCCTTCTTATGTTAAAAAATATGAATAACAGCACTCAAAATAATTGTTGCACTTTTGTGTTAGAGCTCAACAACAGCACATTGAAACAAAATAAAGAACATGCCAGAAACAGTCAGAAACAGTTGCAGCAAGTCGCTAATCAAGCTAAATGTGACTAGCTGACTATGCTGTCCACCAAATGAGTTAATAATATTGACAAAGACAAACACTTCAAGCAAAATGGGACACGGGGTGCTCACAAACTAAACCCTGCACAGGTGCATAACAGCTGAGCAAGAGCGCTCCTCTGGTACATTCACCCATGAGCCAGTGCCAGATTTGATTTGATTCCATCATTCAGGATACATATGCATCCATATCCTCACATGAATAAATCACAAATAAAATAAAAGTACATGTACTCTGCAGGTCACGCAATACTTATGCCAGTGATTGGAGGAGTGGCTGTGTGCGTGTGCGTGTGTGTGTGTGTGTGTGTGTGTGTGTGTGTGTGTGTGTGTGTGTGTGTGTGTGTGTGTGTGTGTGTGTGTGGATTAATCTGGTCACTGTTTATGCATCTGAGGAACCTTTGTGAGCTACATATTGAAGAGCAAAGAGAAGCTGAATGAGCAGAAGGCCTCCGTGTTTTGGTACATAGATCAGACCATAAGTTGAGTTACTCATTAGCTGCATTACTCATAAACTGAGTTACGCATAAGCTAAATCACTTATGCATTGAGTCATTCATAAATTGATTTGCTCATGAGTTGAGTAACTCTTAAGTTGAATTACTCATGAGTTGAGTCACTCATAAGTTCAGTTACTCATAAGTTGAGTCATTTATAAGCAAAGTTACTCATGAGTTCATTGAAACCAGAGAGGAGGTGGATGCTGCAGGAACAAGTGTTTTGGAATAAATCCCAAGATATAGGTTGGATCTATCATTATGGAAATATGAATCATCGTCCTTAGAATTAAACGTATCTTGTTCTTAGCAAAGGCACTCTTGTTTGTTAAATTACTTGGTCACAGAAGAGAAATGTGGAATAAAAAAATCTCCAGCAGTAAGCTGAACTGCTTCAAATTATTTATTCTCTTAAGGAAATATTCAAAATGACTGGACCTTTTTTTGGCTTGGTGTTTGTTGCTTTACTAAATAGGTTCTTTGGGCATGAATTTTAATCTTAAAATATCTGGTGCTGTCAGATATCAAACAACAGTCTTTAAAAGTGAGGTCCAAATTACTTTCTTGCATACATTATGAGAGTGCCTGGATGTAGCTGATTTTTGGAAGCGAGTGTGCTTAAACGTATCCTCAATTCTTCACCAAACCATTCCTTGCTCTCCGCCGATATTTTACTTAAAGATGATTCGACTCTAAGCCTAACCTTGCAACAGAAGAGAGTCTGGCTAGCTGCCCTTACAGCAGCAAAAATAATACTCGTATTCCATTGGGATTCACCTCACACCCTTCCCTGGTCGCGATGGATGCTGACTTTCAGAGACATTATGGAATGGTTTACCACACAAATCCACGGTTCTAAAGCAGAGACTCTAGAGGCATGGAGGAGAGCTGCTGCAGAAGTGAAATCTCTTTTGCAAACGTAATCCCTTTTTTTCCCCAACCAGCATGTTTGCTCATGTTGTCTCTGTCTATTTGTTATTGATATGCTATCTATTATCTACGTATATATTTCCTTACTAAATGGGTTACCACCACCGGGGGGGTACTTGAATGGGTGAGTGGGCAGGGACGGGGTATATTGTGCTCAATATTCATTATGATATCCTCTTTCTATATACGTACAAACAAGAACATTTGATAACAAAAAAGTGAGGACCAAATAGTGCAAGACATGAAAACAGTCAATAAAGTAATTTCTTCAAGAGGTTGGGATATAAATGTAGGCAATGTCAGGTTATGCAGTCTGGGTTACAGTGAACTTACATTCAAGTTACAGTATACGTCCAAAAATGTACTTCTTGTATCTCAGTTTATTTTTTGTGTGAGCACCAGTGTTCAAAATATGCACACCATACAGTACTTCACAGCTCTTGATAGAACTCAGCTGGTTAATGTATGAGGCATTTCCATTCACCTTCTGATGAAAGCCCAGCTTTGAATATATTTGCAGTTAGTAGAGTTATCTATCAAGACAAAAGACAGCTCCACTGCGAGTGCTTTTTTTTTGTTTTGTTCTTCAATAAATGGAATAGCTACACCGCTCAGCTCACATTCTCTATGTTGGGAGAACTGTTCACAAATCCAGATAAAGAAAATATGACATGCAATTATTTTTTTTAAATTCATATAATGTCCTTCCAGTTTTTACAGAATCTGGGAGGAGCTGACATGGTATTCATTTCTTGGCCAGAGAAAATGGCAAGGGCTTTGTGAGAATCCTGATCATTGAAAGGACGTACATGTTTTGGAACAGAAGTAGTTATTGTTTTTCCAATATATCTTTCTGCGCTGTCACATTCAGGGGCAATAAACATTTATATTATAGAAAGAAAATGGCCTAAAAGACTGAAGCTATTGATACACATGTTGGGGTTATGTTGTCTGTACATATTGTGTGGTCAAAAAAGGCAGTACCACTGTGGTTCATCATTGTATACACAATGTGCAAATTGTGAAGAGGAAAGAGGGGGGACGGCGGGAGGCATTTCTCAAAGTTGTGCACACGCATACACGCACACGTATGCACATACAACACATGCACACACAGGAATCATCTTCGCCATACAGTTTAGTTTGGTCTATAGCATTTAGATGCAATATTCCTGAATTTGGTTATGGTACCATTTAACAACAAACACGTTTGCACGCAAAATTATGATCGAGTGAATAAGCCGTATTCTTCTATATAATAGAGATAAATGCCAATAGCTTAGTACCCCTTTCATTTACTCATAGTCTAGAGCAGAGGTGTCAAACTCGTTCCATCGAGGGCCGAGTGTATGCAAGTTTTTGTTCTAACCATGCTCTACACCAGCTGATTCCACTAATTAGTTCACCTCCTTGGTTGAAGAGCTGAGCTAATTAGTGAAATCAGCTGGTGTAGGGCACAGTTGGAACAAAAACCTGCATACACTCGGCCCTCGATGGAATCAGTTTGACATCCCTGGTCTAGAGCTAGCTAGGTTGACGTTGTTGTCCCGATGCTATGACTAGGATAGAATATGTTTGTTGGATAAAGAGGCTAGATGACTAGTTAGAAGGCTAGTACAGATTCCTGACCTTTGGGCTACTACTCGATTCTGGTGTTAGACTAAGGTTGCTTAATTAGGACATGATTAATATAAACACATTGTGGAAGGCATTGGTTTGGGCAGGGGAATCGGGCTGATTAAGACCACGCCTACTGTTAGCCATTTATCATATAAACTTCTCTGATCTCTCAGTTGGAACAAGGACACTGCCGACATGTGACAGACAGACAGAGAGAGAAAGACAGAGGTAACAAAGCTGAAAAGCTGGCAGGTTTTTTCCGAAAGACATAGCCAATTCTGTCTTAGTTTATTATTTTAGTTCTTTATTTTTGTAATGGGGCGTGACGTGTGACGTGGGAGGAGCCAAACGCAGCAAGGGGATTCATTAAGCCCTTAGGCCACTAAGGCGGGAAACCCCGCAGATAAGGGAAGGAGACAAGACAACGAACACCACTACAAACGCTACTAACCGGCTCACTGTCAAACGCCAAGTAGAGCGCAAGGACAGGGATCTGAACAACCAGAAATAAATACGCGCCCTGTCTCGGTAACGAGACAAAATAAAAACGGGCGAGTAGCGCAAAGGCACAAATAAACACTGTGAAACGATACGATTGTTTCAGAGGAGGCGAAAGAACAGATATAACGTTCCGTGGCTACTTCCATAAGCCAACAGTCACATGCAGAACATAAAGGAGGTAAACGCCCGATCTCCGCAGGGGGGAAGAAACATTTTACAGGCGAGCCAACGGAGCACCGCAGTCCCATAGCTTTACCAGCACAATGACAAGCCCAACAGAAAACCACGCCTCAGCCTCCCAGTAAGGGGAAATGTAACGAGGCGAACAGGAACAGAGATTTAACGTTCCATGGCTAGTTTAAGGCTCACAGTCAGACGCAAACATGTCCAAAACATCGCCCGGTCTCCCTAAGAGACGAATTGCACCGAAGGGCGAACAGAACTACAGTTCCGAACAGAATAGCCCAAATCTCCATACACGGAGAAAGAGCACAAAAGACGATGGGACAGCTGCACCGAAACTATCGGCTAACTGACTTACACAAGCACAAACACAAATACAAGCCCTGCCTCTCAGTAAAGGGAAATGTAACGAGGCGAACAGGAACAGAGATTTAACGTTCCATGACTAAGATAGAGGCTCGCAGTCAAACGCAAACATGTCCAAAACATCGCCCGGTCTCCCTAAGAGACGAATTGCACCAAAGGGCGAACAGAACTACAGTTCCGAACAGAATAGCCCAAATCTCCATACACGGAGAAAGAGCACAAAAGACGATGGGACAGCTGCACCGAAACTATCGGCTAACTGACTTACACAAGCACAAACACAAATACAAGCTCTGCCTCTCAGTAAGGGGAAATGTAATGAAAAAACCCTGACTCACAACAAAGGGGGACGTAGTCCATGAGAAGGAGACAAAACAAGAAATAAACGCACCAAAGCTAGGCTACTCACTGGCTCACAGTAATCCGGAAATGAGTGGAAACAAAACGCCAGGTCTCTCAGTAAGAAAACCAAATAACAGGCGAAAATGGACCAGAGAAACTACTACTCTATACTTCTACGAGCTAAGAACTAAGTAGAAGCGAAACGCCCAATCTCCCTATGGGAAGACATGTGCCGAAGGGCGAACAGAACTACTGTTCCGAACAGAATCGCCCAAAACTCCATACACGGAGAAAAAGCACAAAAAAAGGCAAAATAGAGCAGAGATTTACGGTCCCAAACTCCTACGAGATAACCAACCACCAAGCCAGCAAGAAATAAGCCCTGCCTCAACTAAGAGACGTTAAAAATAGGCAAGTAGCCAAAATGGTACGAGAACTCACAGCCAACAAAACACCACAGTACAAAACAATAAACAAACAATGAACAATTAACAATTAATGTCGAAGCCCCGAACGAAGGAAACGGTAGGCTTATATGTCTCTCAGATAACTACGCACAGGTGTAAACGCTTAACAGAAGCTCCGCCAACTCAGCAGGGCGGAGCAAGCATCTACAAAAAGGGCAGCGCCCTCGCGTGGCCACCGAGGAAAACGACCGCATAGGGAAACAGGGTCAAAACCATGACAATTTTTCTTTTCTAGTACCAGAGGGCGATGGGAAAACATGTTTTACTTTATTTTATTACCGGAAGTGTGTGCGTGCATTCTCTCTCTACTTCATTGGAGGAATAAAAAAAGGTTGCAAGACCCAAAGTACTCTGTGACACACATTAATAAGAATAAATGGCAAGAACAATGGCATCGAAAAAGCGAATGTCTAAAAGGTAACGGTAGGCTACGCTGAGCAGTGCTGATGGCCATGAACATCCTAACTTTTGAATTGTAGCCTAGATTTTAATTGTGGCATATGGTTTATAATGTATAAAGTTTTATTTGTTGTTTGGGATTTATTGAAACGCATGTTCAGAATGAGAGACAGCTATAAGAGGTGGTGGTGGGGAGGGGGGGTTAATTGCATCCCAATTGGTCAAGCAGAGGAGGGGATGACATGTGCAGTGGCGGCAGGGAAATCCTCTCCTTATATACGGTATATACTGTATACATATATATATATATACTTTATTCCCCGCAAGTCTTTTCAATTATTTCCGTGCCTCTTCTTTGTTATAGTGGGATGCCCATGAATCCTTTGCACTGTTAGTTCAGAGTAATGCCTTTTTGTCACTTTACAGAGCTGATGAATGTTTCAAGGATCACACCTGGACATTTAATCACGACAGATGTCTTCTCAGGGGCTGATGCAACCTTGAGTCCCTTTGTTTAAACATTTCTCACTCCAGCTGCTCTTTACAAAAATATATTTCATTTTTCATGCAACAAGGGCTGACAGCAGTTGGAACTGCAGAGTGCTTCACACAACGCTAGTCCCATGGGACCATCCCATGTTTCAACATGTGATTTTCCAAAGTTTATTTCTGTGGAATAATAATAAATAATACACACATATACCCAAACCCAGAGTGTTTGGCTAGAGGATGTACTGTTGGCCTAGGGAATGGGCTAGAGGATGTACTGTTGGCCTAGGGAATGGGCCAGAGGACGTACTCTTGGCCTAGGGAATGGGCCAGAGGACGTACTGTTGGCCTAGGGAATGGGCCAGAGGACATACTGTTGGCCTAGGGAATGGGCTAGAGGATGTACTGTTGGCCTAGGGAATGGGCCAGAGGATGTACTGTTGGCCTAGGGAATGGGCTAGAGGACGTAATGTTGGCCTAGGGAATGGGCCAGAGGACATGCTGTTGGCCTAGGGAATGGGCCAGAGGACATACTGTTGGCCTAGGGAATGGGCTAGAGGATGTACTGTTGGCCTAGGGAATGGGCCAGAGGATGTACTGTTGGCCTAGGGAATGGGCTAGAGGACGTACTGTTGGCCTAGGGAATGGGCTAGAGGACGTACTGTTGGCCTAGGGAATGGGCTAGAGGACGTACTGTTGGCCTAGGAAATGGGCTGGGTTGTGAAAAATGACTGGGTTGTGACAGCAAAGAGTTTTTACCTGAATGTTGATTGCTTCAATCTAAGTTTGGATAGATGGATAATTGCAGAGGCAAGATATCAAGGGGCAATAGAATGATTGCATTCCCCTGCAAAATCTGCATATTGGGACAGTATGGTGACAGTATCTAAAAGAGCCACTCACACCCTTAGCTTTAGCATTCGAAGGCTAGATTGTAAGAATTTTTAACATGCAATCTCAAGACAGAATTTCAATAAGGGCATTTCAGGACTGGAGGGTATTAAAACCTATTGAACCTACAGAGAGGCCTTTCTGTTTAAATCAAGAGTCAGGCACTGGAGCTGGATCCATTTAACATCCAAGCTCATGTCATTAGCTTAACCAAGGCCCAGCGATATGAATAGGCTAGTCAGTGTGTGCCATTCATATTGGACATAAATCAGTGAGTTCTGCACAATTGAAGTGTTTTTTTTTTCAAATCCATAAAAATGGACAGACACTGGATTTTAAAGAATACAATTTAAATTCCATTAGGACTCCTGTACTGATGAAAAAAGGAAATTAGTATTTCAGAACTGGGGTGTTCGGTAAATTGACTTAAATAATTCTCGCACAAGGTACAATGCAACATTTAAGTGATCTTTAAAAACAAATCTCCTTTATAATTTTTTTTATGTCATTGCATTGCCTGTAGTTTGTGCTGAAAAACCGGAATAATGAGAGGACACTCTGTGTTGAAGGTGAATTCCCTTACAGTATCCATGGCTTATTCAGCATGGTTCCTGTGCATGGATACCAGTTTAAGCTAAAACAACAGTAAAGCATGAGAAGTGTTATATCCAATATCCTCCATGGGAAATATCTCTATAGAAACGGGGCCTTGAGACACTAAGATAACCTGCATCGTTTCATTACAAGTAATCAAATTATGTTTATGGCATGCACTGAGAACCACGGTCAGTCTAATACAATTTTCTTTGTTTAATGTGTTTTGCAATCCGAGGCACGCTACTTACATGATATACTGTATGCTTTATACTTTCATTGAAATAATTGTAAGATACGAAATAAGCAGCCTTTTGAATTCTAAATGGGTTGTTGTTAATTCAATCAAACCTCACTCGCTGTCACTCACGGGAAAGAGACAACCATTTTGCATCTTAATAAATGTACAAATATATATATATATAAATGTATATGTATAAAAAGGAGTAAGTGGCTTTGGGTGCAGTCATTTCTGCTCCAGCCAATCAGCATTATGCCGACGCTGCCCGCACTTTGATTGGCTATTGGTTAGGGAGGGGACAGTTCCCGTTCTCTCTTCACAATTAGCTGAAACAGTTGCAAAGTGGCAATTTGCGCCGTAGGTATTTTAAATCATTGTCAGGGGGGTTGTATTAGTGCCCACCAAATTAATTAGTTTCAAAGCTCTCCCTGATTGCTCCCTTCCTTAGTGACACATTAGCCCAGAGAATTTAGTGAGTCAGAGATTCGATCCAGGCGATTAACTCGACTTGCTTTCCAGCAATTCCACCTGCTCTCAGGGATATGTGATCAGATTCCCTTGGGACCCGGGCAATTCAGACCTTGGGTGTTGTTGATTGATGGCAGCCTTGGATTTAGAGGAGATCCCCTCAGAGTTTTTGATGGGAGTAGAGAGGCACCGTGACCGATAGGCTCTGTGAACGACACGGACCGCGGGTTTATTGAGGCCCGAGGTTGACGGAAGGGTTGTTGTTCAAATCTGACCGCTCCTTTCTAGCACCCAAAAGGGAACCCGAAGAAGTGAACCGTGCAGGCTCCTCTACCCGTTTACAGGTCTGCGACGGTCTCGTCTCTTCCTGAGAGAATTATTGGAATGCACATATCAAACTGTTAAATCGGTGACAAGCTGGGCCCTGCCTCTTTCGCTTTCTGCAAACATGTCTGACGACTGATTTGAGAGGATGGTAGGTGTCGTCTCTCAGCTGACAAACAGCTGAGCTGATTCTATCGCATAAATCCGGCAGGGCCGTCCATTACGGATATTATATTTCAGGAATTGTCATGCACGTACTGCCAGAGCAGGAAGATTGATCAAAGCTATAAATTCCCTTTGACAATGCCCTTATCTGATTGGACAGAACTGTGTGTCATGGAATTAACTTCCTGTCCTGACCAGGCAATGTGCACCCAGTCCCAAAAGAAGGAACTCATCATGCTCCTAGCCAACATCACATGCTTTCTGTTACATATAGTTTGGCAATGAATACCATCCATTCATCCATTATCGAACCCGCTTATTCCTGGTCAGGGTCATGGGGGGGTACAGCCTATCTCAGCATGCATTGGGCAAGAGGCAGGAAAACACCCAGGTCAGGTCGCCAATCAATCGCAGGGCACACACACCATTCACTCACACACTCATACCTATGGGCAATTTAGAGTTAGCCTAACCTGCATGTCTTCTGACTGTGGGAGGAAACCGGAGTACCCGGAGGAAACTCACGCAGACACGGGGAGAACATGCAAACTCTGCACAGAAAGGCAACTTGGCCGGGATTCACTCGGTAACTTCCTGCTGTGAGGCGACAGTGAATACATTTTGTAAAAAAAAAAACAAACAAACAAAAAAACGAATGCGGAGTGTGAATATCTGTCTATGATGGGCTATGGTTTTGTCATTAATAATGCCTTATCACTTAGCTGTATAGCTTATAACACACAGAGAGCCTGATTTAGTAAGAAGTTTTACCTTTTAGCACATGCAAACCTAATAACACAACCAATGATTGGTGCAAAACAAATACCATGACTAATCATTGGTCATGTTATTGGTTTTGCCTGTGCTAAAATGTTTTGCACATGGTAAAGTACTTCAAGCCCAGAATCTGCAATCCTACCGTGTATGGTTTTTAATTATTAATAGTCGCCACCCTTCAGATGAGAACATCATAAATTTTTTGTGAATTTTGCATGCATGCAAAATATACACCCATATCAGAGTCATATTTAATTTCCGGATGGTGTGGAAAAAATATTAAGCATAGGCTATTTTGCATTTCCATTATGCTGACACTGTCTTATAACTGGCCAGTACGCCAAGCCCTTTATGATGACTGGAATTCAAACAAGGTTGGGGCTGGCAATCTATGTAGTTCCTGAGAAAGTGATATTAAAATTCCAAATATCCTCTGCTCCAAGGTGAGTGTGCGTGTGTGTGCGTGTGTGTGGAAGGCGAACTGGAAGGAAGATCAAGTTCTCAGAATTAGGGAACAATCTGTCAAGTTCCTTCATGGGCTAGAATTAAGAACAGGGATCAAGATGGATCTGAAGTGGGAACGACTATCGCAGTTAATGCCCACAGCTAGAGCACAGAAGGCCAAATGAGCTCAGCCACTGTGCTACAGCCTTATGCCACTGCCAACCTAAAGGTCAGGAAGGTAATAGAGGACTAGGAGGGGTGAATAAGGAGGGTGGAATAGAATTCATATTGACGACTGTGAAACCCTGAGCAGTGTGTACCACACAGCCACCGGGATTCTGCTACTAAACACAGCATGACTTTGTGCTTCCATTGATAGAGCAGTATTGGGACAAATGGTGCAGAGCACTGATCTCAAACGATGATGTTGACATGGCCCTGCGCGTATGTGCTTGATTTAAGTCATTGATTGGCTAAAGAGACTGCACACATTGTATTTCCAAGGCCTGAGTTGGCTGCTGGTTGAAAGGAAATTACAAAAGTAAGCAGAGACTGTGGCCCTCCAGGACTGGAGATTAAGACCTCTGGCGTAGAGTAAGGACTGTTGAATGAGGCAGCACAAGCCAAAGTCCCACTGACTCACACAGGCAGGGGAGTAGTTTAACAACATGTTGTGAAACCAATAGTTTAATTACATTTTGCAGCAGTTTGCTGGTAGTTCAACTCCATTCAAATGTGTGTAGTGGTTGTCGTAGTTAAATACTTTTTTTTGCCATTTTGAGCTGTAGTTAACTGCAGTAACTACTACTAGTTTTTGGCGCTAAAAGATTTTTTTCCAAACCCCTTTGACCAAATACTGCCTCCTGTCTCTCTTTTCCCTCTAATCCTGATTGGTGCAGCAGAGCACTCCGCTCCACTAGTTGGCAACAGTCAACTGCCAATTGCCACACACTGCAGGTTTTCCTCACTGAGCTGTATAGTGGTTCTTCCTGTGCGCAAAAAGGCGGCATTGCTCACGTGTGCGTCATGTCTGGGGAACAACCATGGCCCAATTTATTAAGCAAATACTTCATACTAACAATCTCAACAGAAAAAATATTTTCAAGTGTGAGCTTTGAAAGCCAAAAATGCAAACCATCTCCACCGCAAAGACAACAAACACTAGCCTAAGAACCCATTTAAAGGTCAGCATTAGCATATGGCCAATTTAAAAAATGAAATGTAGATAAGATAAAAGATTCTGCTCTGGCAACCTGAGAGGTCTCTTGCTTGTACTATTGTCATGCCCTTGTTTGTAAAAGGTTCAAGATAACATAATTTAATAAAGTAGTAAAAAGAGAATGCTGCCTTGGCTTAAAATAGTGTAAAAATGGAAATGTGCTCATTGCGAGGTGGGGTTTGTATCCGTATAGAAGAAAATTAATATTAGTAGGCCGACAGCACTACAAAACTCCAAGGCACATAATCTCCAGTGAAAAAAAGATTAAAGGCCTTTTTTATTTGGCTATATCTTAATATAAAAGTGCACCAATGTGTGTCGGAAACACATGCCTTCATCAGGGTATCAGGGTACCCTGATAAAGGTACAGTATGTGTTGCAGGGAGCCCTGATGAAGGAACGTGCTGCCGACACACATTGGTGCACTTTTCTATGATATAGCCCAAAAATAAAGAATTTAAACTTGTTTCACTGGCGATTGAGTGCCTTGGAGTTTTGTAGTGCTGTCTGACTACAAATTTTTATTTCCTCTATAAAATATTTTTTGTCAGCAGAAAAGACTGACCCACAGTATGCTTGGTACTTTTTTATAAAACTTAACTGATTATGCCTTCATGGGTCACTTCATTTTGTATTGTTTTTGATATAATACAAATTTGTATTACATTTAGAAGTTTATGATACTTTTTACATGGTCGTTTGAACTACATTTCAAATTGTAGTTTTGCAAGCTATTAGGGTATAACTTGGCTGTATAGTTAAACTCCTTTCAGAGTAAAGTACTTGTTATTTTGTACAACTACACTTTCAGAGAAGTTTCCCTAACACTGCTCACAGGTAGTAGACTGGAAATATTTCCCCCCCTCCTGCATTTTGTTAATTTAAATCATCACGCCAGAGCAATTCACCACTGGGTGAATCTATTTTTTATTCCTGAGGAATAAGAAGGAAAAATAAGACAACAACAAACTTTGTTGAAAAGTTGACGGCAAACCTGACAAAAAACAAAAAATCTTGACATTGAGAGGTAAAAACAGAGATAATATGGAGGCAGGGGGAATAGAAACACATTTTTATAAAAACAAATGTATATATTGTGACATAAACAGAGATGTGACTTAGAATATGTTCATGGCTAACAGGATTTGGAGTACTGTGAGGTGAAACACAAAGAAAATGGGATTCTAATCTGTCATAATGTGAAGCGATGAGGAAGCAGATGAGGAAACAGACTAAAAAAGCATGGCAAATTAATCAATACATCAGAAGCTGACAGTGCTATGAGTTCAAAACCTGCAGCCATTTATAGAGTAAGGAGCTTACTGGGTCTGCTGAGAACATCAAAAATTAAACACTGTCCACGCTTATTGTATGGGGTTTAATTCCGATAGAAGTAACAGTCATGGATTAATTTGCAACTGAATACAGCCTGACAGCCATGTTTAGCCTAATTGAACTGCTAGTGTTACAATGCCACATTGAATAGGAAGTTTGCAACTTGTTCAGTGATTTCAATTTCTGCTTGTAATTACGGAGAGATTATTATTATTATTATTTTTTTTTTTTGCCAGACTGTAGAACCATGTGGAGCTGTTGCTTTTTCCTATAGGTTGATGTCCCGATGTTTTCAAATGTTGATTCCAATGAGGTTTGAAGCATAGCATCAATGGACACTACGGCCACAATTTAGTCAAAGATCCCTCTTTAACTTTTACTCACAAGGGCAATTGTTTTTCAAAAGGAATATGGGGATTGTGTTTGCACTGGAAAAAAAATAACACTTGCATTTATTAGTCAAAGTTAAGGACCAGTATTGATTGAATTCAGGCCCGTTACTCTATTCAGTTGAATTAGATTCAATCCATTAGCTAATGTACTGCATCTACAGTGCACTCTCTACTTATATTTAAGTGTTGAATTAAAGCAGTATTGCAAGACTGAATCTTGCTCTCTGCTATTGTTGAGTGTTGATAGTTTCTGCTATTGAACGTTTGGATAACAGACTACACAGCTGGAAAACCTGCTGAATGAGACTATTGTACCTTTTGAATCAACCAAACAAACCATTTAAAAAAAGCATAACTGGTAGACCCACTTCTTTATTGTATGTCCTTCAGCCAAACCTTCCTTGCTCTCTTGCCCTTAATCTCCAGCCACTCGTTACAACTGGTGCTGTTTGTTATAGATGATGTATTAATTCCCTTACAGTGCACTGCTTATGTCTGAAGTCACAGTGGGGTGAAAACATTTGGGCACCCCAGGTCAAAATTCCTTTTACATTTAAAATCTACAGTAAGTGAACAGACGCTAACCTGACCTCTAAATGGTACAAAGTTAAACATGACACATTTCTTCAAATTTTAAAGATTACTTTTTATTTAAATGTTTTACATTTTCAAAATAATATAAGAAGTAAAACGGCCCTGTGCAAAAGTTTGGGAACCCTGTCAGTTAGTACTTTGTAACTCCTCCTCAGGCAACTATAACAGCTTGCAAACGCTCCCTGTAGCCAGCTAAGAGTCTTTCAATTCTTGATTTTGGAATTTTTCCCCATTCTTCCTGGCAGAACACCTCTTGCTCAGAAATAATCTTCAGCCTCCTTGCATGCACGGCATGTTTGAGATCTCTCAGATTTTCAATAATATTCAAGTCTGGGGACTGTGGTGGCCATTCCAAAACCTTCATCTGTCTTTCCTAGAGGTACTTCGTGGTTGATTTCAAGGTATGCTTTGGATCATTGTCTTGCTGGAATACCCGACATCTCTTCAACTTCAATGTCTGGACTGACCTTCGAACATTAGCCTCTAGAATTTCTATTCTATCTGAAATTGTTCTTGGTCTTTCAGATCTTGCCTTGACTTCAACTGTTCCATTTATCTTCCATTTTCTGAGGAGTGGAAATATCTAGTTTGAAACATTGAGAGAGTTTTGTTTAGCCTTCTCCTTGTTGGTGGAAGTGATTCTGACATCCTTGGACAGCTGTTTAGAGGAACCCATGGTTGTTAATGCCAGACAGAACAGCCACCGCAGTCGGATGCTTTAAAAGGCATGGAATTACTTCAGAATAAATAGTTCAGCCTTGGGGCCACATGTATAAAACTCTGAGTAAAAGAATGCGTAAAAGAACGCTCAGGGTGAAAGTCTGAAATCTGCTTAAAAAAAGTTTTGCATTTTCTACCTCTGCCATAGTGTCGCCATATCATACGGACTCCAGACATTGTGTACGTATGGTGTCCATCGTGTACAGAGGTATGCAGATTCTCACAGCACGTGTTACGTATATTATACATCTGATTTTCTGCGTGGAAACTCGCTTACGCGGCTTTCCGAGGGCATTTTTCTGCTCAGCACTGTTTATACATGTGGCCCATGGAATTATATTCACCTGACCCATTGAAGCCCTAACGAGTAAATCACCTGGGCCTGGGCCTTAGTAATCATCTTTTTTTTAAAGTAAGAATAATCCAAAAGGGTTCCCAAACTTTTGCACACATGCACAGGGCCTTTTTTTCTATTGTTTTTATTATTTTGAAACTGTACAAAATGTAATAGAAAAGTACCCCACTGTGCATCTGCTCCAACATTGGACTTTGTGTATGGTGTGTTACAATCAGTTTGTCCGTCTGCACTGATGTTCACCTGACTTCCCCTCTTAGCGCTACGTTTGAACGCCCTCTGGATAGGAACATATAAATAAATGCATGTAATGTAAACATTACTACACAACATATTGCGTTAATTCCCCAACTACAGAAATGGCACCCGAAGCAAATACAAAACAGGACAATCTTTACTTTCAATCCTATGCCTGTCATTCCAGTCTTAAGGGTTTTCAGGGTGGATTATGGATGTGGATTTAAGTGGATTTTTGATCTGATCAATATCAGAGTGTGAAGGGGGGGAGGTAGGTTAGAGGGGGTTACAGAGGATGAACGGGAGGTGGGAGTGAGGGTAGGAGAGAAGGGGACCTCAAGGTCATAGCTTAACTGTAATTGTACAGAGACATTCATGATTTGTAAACTGTGTGACGACAGCAGCGAAAACAGGAACAATAATGATAACTTGCATTAGGAAATTTGGGGAAGTGGATTTGAATCCTGAGTGGACCGACCCCGTTGTGCCCCCGAGAAAGTTAATTCGCCGAATTGTTTGAGGTAGAAAATAAATATATAAATAAAGATAAAAGCCTGCTCTGCTGTGTGAAGGTTGCGTGTGAAAGATTAAAACTGTGAGGCGTGCTCAAGGATTAGAGCGTTATGCTATGGACACAACCTGCTCTGCGTTTTGGGAGGGGGGCTCATAGCATTCGCTTTGACTCAAGCCGTCACCAGGCATTCCAGCCATGGCCAATTTGGAAACAGCTCAATCCATCCTATTCTGTATTTGCCTAATGTCCCTTTTTGGCAAAACGCATCCATGGCCGTGGGCTTCCTTTGATTGATTGCGACTGACAAAAAAGGTGGGTCATAGTAATCCTTTGTCTTGTGCCGCGAAGACAAATGAACATGTCGCTTACTCCCAAAACTCAGATTATTTTACGCAGCACTTTCTTCACAGATGCTTATTTCGCCACGCCGAGCCGCCCTGACCTGTCTCAGCTCGCAGCATCCTTTCCCCGTGATTTTCTTGTCCAGCAGGGGGAGCTGCATCCTTTCGTTGTCAGAACGGACATCTTGCAGACAGGGAAACAGATCACGCTTCTCCTTCCCTCTGGATTGCTTAAGCAGAATCTCAGCGTGGGAATTAATGCGTTTTTTAGCGTCCCCGTCCTCAATGCAGCATTTACATTTACTGCGTGGGACAAGAAGGGACGGAGTAATACAGAGAGAGAGACAGACAGACAGAGAGGGAGAGATAGAGAGAGAGAGTGAGAGTGAGAGAGAGAATGCCTTGTTTATAGTGCAGTATGGTCTTGAGAAGGCCAGCCACTTTATTCTCTGAAACATTAATTGGGTGCAGAGCTTTGCTGTCCTGATCTAGTGCAAGGCACCTCAGTTTTTCACACTTTGAGAAACACGTAGATTGTGTGAGATGGAGTCAGTGGCTTTTCAGAGGCGGAAAGGCTGCCCTGCAAACAAGCGTTCGGGTGCCGAATGAAGAAAGTTCCAGCACAAAACCTCGCCGTCCTTTTAAAGTCACAGGGTTGTCTCAGAAGTGTGGCTTCTTTTTGATGTGGAGTCATTTATTCACGGCTGACTCCTCTTCTCTCATGACTCTGCCCCGTTTTGGCTCTCCACTCCGCTGTCTCCCATGACGACCGAGCAGTCTGCCTTCGCCCGGGTCCTCTATGAAGTGATCCGTGATGGGTCGCTCACGTGGTGGCGGAGCGCGATTCCGTCATCAGAGAAAATGTCATTTATTCTTCAAAGCCTCCCAGAGCCCTGTTCCTTCACAGATCCGCCTTGATTGCCCTGCAATCATCCCGCTTTTATGGGAAATAGCAGGGCGAACAAGCGCAGAATATTCTGTCAAGACTATGCGCATCCCTTAGGCAGACCACAAACTGGACTTACAGCCAGAAGGTTTCACAATCAAATCCCATGTGGGCCCACTGTGCTCTGATGAAGGCTTATTACCGCAATGCAT
The DNA here is from genome assembly GCA_029718625.1 of Synaphobranchus kaupii. NCBI lineage: Eukaryota > Metazoa > Chordata > Actinopteri > Anguilliformes > Synaphobranchidae > Synaphobranchus > Synaphobranchus kaupii. The sequence goes on along the minus strand of CM056385.1, from coordinate 20,012,780 downwards.
TGACACGCACACCTATTTTGGGTTTGTTCTGGGTTTTTAATCATGTTTGGACATGCCATTAAAAAAATGATCAAGAGTGCCTTGAATTCATGCTGAAGTTGAAGGCACATTATTATCAGTTTGCAAGTTTATTTTTTACATAGTGAATGTATTTTGTATTGATCAATACACTTGCATCTGCAAAAAAAAAAAAACCCTTCTTTACCTGCGTTCTTCCCTGAGGTTGCTTCAAATGATAATAAGTAGAGTGTGAGCTGAAGATAAGGGCGTCTTGTGAGCATGTAACCATTTAAAATGATTGGCGTTGCTCGTTCTTTCATGTATCCATAAACAGAATGCCAGTCCATGGGAAACACTGATGGGCTTTGATTCAAATTGAGATTCTATTGATCCATGGAAATGTGCATTTGCAGCTGTGATGTGCAACACAGGAACCCCTGAGGGGGGAGTGAGTCAGCAACTTCCTCATCTAAGTGATGACGGATAAGTGATCTATAAGTGTTTTATTTTTATTTTTTATTTATTTTTTTTCCTTAAAGGAGCACAACACACAGAATGCCCCATGACCTTAAAATGTTGGTATGGTCTTTAATGTCTCAATGCTGTGCCTACGTTTTGACTGACGCTGAAAGTGTCCACATTAATGAATGACAGAAGAGCTATTAAGGTCCAAAAAATCAAATATAAAACTAACTTTACCGCAGTCTGATGGCTGATACTTCTTTTGTCTCAGGCTGCTTCACGTGATGCCGTTTTGTCGGAGGCTGCTTCACCTGATGCCATTTTGTCCAAGGCCGCTTTGTCTGTGACCACTTCACCTGATGTCCAATTGCACTACACCTTATACTTGAAGACAAATGTTTTTCCAGAGACGTGAAGCCTCTTAATCTGAGGAACGATGCTATTTAGTCTGATCTCTGTAAACTGATGCTGAGGTCTGAGGATGTCCAAAAATGTACGCCGTACTAAGTGCTGGGTATGTTCCCTGGTGATGCTCTGCCAGGCCTGGACTGCATCGATCTTCAATTCCTGTTAGTTTGTGGGGTGTTTTCCCTTCAGTCTTGTCTTCAGAATGTGAAATGCATGTTCAACTGGATGATTGACTTGGCCAGTCAAGAACATTCCACTTTTTAGCCTGAAAAACTCCTTGGTTGCTTTAGCAGTATGTTATTATTGTCCTGTTGCAAGGTGAAGCGCCGTCCAATGAGTTTTGAGTCATTTGGTTGGATCTGAGCAGATAAGATGTTTCTGTACACTTCAGAATTCATCCTGCTGACAGCAGCAGTCACATCTTAAAGGGGTAGTCCACCTCAATAAAACTAATCAAAATATATTAATGCATGTATTTTACTATGACATATCACTGCAATTTTCCTTCTGGAAGATTTCTACATGTTAAAATTTGGATATCACGTTTTGGAAGCTTGATCTTCATTTCGACAGCCTCATAACAAAAGTGCCTAAGTCATTTTTTGTAGTTTTGAGAAAAAGGCAAAAAACTGCTGCAATTCTACGTCAATGAGGATTTAGGCAGAATAGCATAAAGTGGTTCAGGAAGTGCACAGCGACCTGCAGTGACTTCAGCATTTTTACACTGTTGACGAATGATAAATCAAATGATTTAGGCAGAAAATCTCAAAATGTCCAAAAAATTACTTAGGCACTTTTGTTATGAGGCTGTCGATTTGCTTTGTTATAAGACCACAATTCCCACAATGCTTCACTTCACATGATGCGTGTCCATAGCAACCACCGCAGCTGTGAAACCCTAACGTATAGCCTAAACTATACTAACGGTATACCATAGCCTAAAGCTATGTTAGCTAGTGTTTTTTTAAATTTTTTATCTACATTTTTTGCTGTTGTTGATGTTTTTATTTACTTGCATGTTATTATGCAAATATGGTTTGGTGCTCTGTGCCTAGGTGCACAGGTTATAGAAGAGCGAAAGAGGAAGTTTTCCATATCCTTCCACATAAAGACACATAAAAACAAGAAATACTGGACCTCTCTCTCGCTTCTCTCTCCCTCCATCTCCCCACATTAGATCATCCATGATTGGGTTGAGTATGTCTTCATCGCTGTCTACCGTATCACTGTCAATGTTTAAGTTGGCCATTGCTATTTTGTTTTTCTAACTGTAATGTTAGAACTACAGCAGGCTTGTAGTTACCCTGGTTACAGCACCGCAATGATTTATGGGAGTTGGAGGCTTGAATGGCTGCAAAGTATCGGTGCAGGCTGTCTATAAATATTTCTTAATATTTTCAACATACAGTGAGCTCCATAATTCATTGGACAATGACACATTTTTTGTTATTTTGGTTCTGTACTTTTGCCCATTTCCGGGCATCCAAAAATATTGGACAGTTTAACATAATGTAGAATAAAGTAATCATTTTTAATATTTGGTCACATATCCTTTGCATGCCATGACTTCCTGATGTCTGTGACCCAACAATAACAAAAGACTCTTGATATCTTACTTTCTGGTACTCCTACAAGCGATGCTATAACCTCTCTGCTTTGAATGGATCTCTATGGGAATTGGGTGGGGTGGGACTAGATTTAGCTGTAAATCTGTACACTGGAACAGTATGGAACACATGGTTGGTTAAATGGCTCTACGTCATCAAGGGTCTGACATATCAAACAAGCCATCTGACGTATAAACCATCATTCTGCTGCCAGATATGCAATAGATATGGATGGATAACTTGAAGGGTTTCTTCTCCTGACTTATTTTTCCATAAGTTCAATAGGAAAATTTATCAGGAGAAACAACCCTTAAAGTGATCCATCCATATTTACTGCATATCTGGCAGCAGAATGTTGGTTTGAGGCTCATTTGATACCTCAGACCCTTCATGACTTACAGCCATTTCACCAACCATGTATTCCATACTGTTCCAGCATAATTTAGATAAATCTAGTCCCACCCCCAATTCCCATAGAGATAAAGTATTGCTTGTAGCAATAAAATAAGATATCAAGAGTCTTTTGATATTATTGGGTCACAGACATCAGAAAGTCATGGCAGGCAAAGGATATGCAACCAAATATTAAAAATGATTACTTTATTCTACATTATATTAAACTGTCCAATATTTGTCCAAAATAACAAAAATTGCATCACTGTCCAATGAATTATGGTGCTCACTGTGTATACAAAATGTAACTACATATAATTAGAAGATGATATTAACCTATGATGCAAAGATTTTAAGTGTGTTTTACAGCCATATTAAAATGACTCCCCTATCAATTTCCATATTAGACATTTCAGAAATGCAATTCAGTGATGTCATTGAATTGCATTTTGCAGAGTTCACAGGATCCATGCTCGTAGTTGCTATCACAACAGAGAAAAGGCTTGGAAAATTGTTGAAACTATTTAAATATTGGACTAAAGGTTAATTACAGTGGACTTACCCCTTTAACTGCTTTGGATCATGAGCAGTTCCTTTCTACACTGCCCGGCCAAAAAAAAAGTCGCACACTCTAATATTTCGTTGGACCGCCTTTAGCTTTGATTACGGCGCATTTGTTGTGGCATTGTTTCGACAACCTTATGCAATGTCACAACATTTATTTCCATCGAGAGTAGCATAAGTCTTTGGCTGAGATCTTGTATTGACGACGGGAGAGTCGAACCACTCCGTAAAGTGTTCTCCAGCACATCCCAAAGACTTTCAATGGGGTTAAGGTCAGGAATCTCGTGGCTAATTAATGTGTGAAAATGATTCCTCATGCTCCCTGAACCACTCTTTCACAATTTGAGCCCGATGAATCTTGGCATTGTCATCCTGGCATATGCCCATTGATGGGATAACCTGGTCATTCAGTACATTCAGGTACTTCGCTGACTTCATTTTATTGCTGCATAATGTTGCTGAGCCTAGACCTGACCAACTGAAGCAACCCCAGATCATAACACTGCCTCCAGAGGCTTGTACAGTGGGCACTATGCATGACAGGTGCAATGGCAACTTTTTTTTGGCCGGGCAGTGTATCTCGACACTTTCCTCTTTCCATCACTGTGGTACAGGTTAATAATCATCTCATCTCTCCATAAGACTTTTGTTCCTGAAAAGTATAAAAAATATGGACTTTTTTTAGCAAACTCTAACCTGGCCTTTCAGTTCTTGAGGCTTACTAGTGGTTTGCATCTTGCAGTGAACCCTCTGAGGGTCTGATGTAGTCTTCTCTTTATGGTAGTCTTTGACACATCATTGTCTACATCATGGAGAGTGTTCTTGATCTGTTCAACAGCTTTCTTGTGCATGAACTAATGATGGAAGACACACAGCTGGCCAAGAAACAGCAGCCAATTGTCCCATTACATTTGCTTCCCTAAAATGGGGGACTATGTATATATGGGGCTGTAATTACAGCCCTTTAATATATCATCCAATATTGATGTAAACACCCTCGAATTAAAGCTGACAGTCTGTTGTTTTAACCTCATATTCATTGTTTTATTTTAAATCTAATGTGCTGGAGTACAGAGCAAAGACAACAGAAATTGTGTCACTGCCCCAATACTTTTGAATTTGTAGGCTATATGCTTTTTAGAAGCCACATGTTGCTGAGTGTTTAATAGAAGTTCAGATATTCCCAACAAGCCATTGTTTAGGTTGCTTGGACACAGAAACAAATTAATCATCTCTCCCAGGAAGTGGCTATGCTGGCAGAACACAGTGTATGGGGGTAAAATGAGTGAACTTACATTAGATCTTTATCAAGAAAAAAAGGAGGAAAATTTCCATTATTTCAAAGCTGTATTGATTAAATGTGAGCAGTGATTTTGATCAGCACTTTTTAGGTGTGAGGTGGGGACCGTGTTCGATAGGCGAACAGTGGAGAATTCTGTCAGGTCATGGCAGAGAAGACAAACAGCATTGATTTATCATCCTCGTTGATCTTGAAGCTTTAATGACCCACTGTCTACCGCAATGGCTGGCAATAAGAAATGTCCAGTGTGTTCTTATTAACCCTTTAAGTTTTAAAGGGGTAATGAAATGTAATATGAAGTGAAGGTGATATTATGGATTCCTTTTCAATCTAATGCATATTCCAGTTCTGAAATCTGACGAAAGGGTAATAATGGAGAAAATGTTAAGAATAGTTTATTGATTTGCCGTTAGGGTGCAGCCATGTTTAGTTTTCATAGTCAGTGACGTCACTGGCATGATACGTCTAGCTGAGTGACAGCAGTAGTAGAGCAGAGACAAGTCAATTCAGTGGCCAACTCTGTCTCAGTGAAGTAAGGACATTGATGTCTGCAATGGAGAAAGATGCAAAACGGTCCAAAGGAGGGTCATACCACATTGCCTCAGGCTGTAGAAATGAATTTTTTAAAGAAAAGGCAACTGGTCCCCCCATACATTTTCACTGGTTGTTAGCCCCCTTAATCTACGTTAGTTAACACGTGCTGAATTTGGACTTGTCCTAAAAAGATGAAGCTTTATAGCCTAGTACTTACGTGATCTCTTATGTCGACTTGCAGCCCTTCCCAAGTTTTGCATGTTGTGAAAACTGTATTTTGTCCAGGTCCCATTACGATTTGTTGAAAAAAATCAGACAGGGCAGCAATAAAATTTGTTAGCCAAACGACGTAGCCAGCCCACAGTAACAATTGAAACACCCTTCCCTTGGCAAGTTTAGCTATGTCGAACAAGTGCTTAGGTCTGCCTTCACATTTCACTTGGGTCTTCTTCTCTACAAAAGGCATGCATTCAAACACCAACCCATCTCGAAGATGATCAACAATGTCTCCCATTTTGTCAATGTTAACTACAGTGGCACTGGGCATGACAGCTGAATGAAATGTTTAGCTTGCTAAGATACCAAAAAAGCAAGCCCACAAATGAAAAATGCTAAATAAATGACTAAATTCACTTCACACTTGCTCTGAACATTGAAAAAAAAGAGAAAAATCAAAACGCACATAGCTCTCCATATTACACTCTCTGATCGACCGCTCTCAATTGCAGGTCTGAAAAAAAATTGTGTCAATGGTTGAATTTGTCTTAGCTGAGTGGGAGCGGTAAATCAAACAGACACAATATTGTTCAATCAAATTAGTGGCATGAATTAATCTCGTTCACAGTTCACTTTCGTCCTCGTAGTCACTCATATTGAGGAGCGCTAATTCGCAAAAAACAACTAGCTACTAGCTAAGTTGACAGAAGTTCAGGTGGAGGAATCATGCCAGTGACGTCATCGTGTACATAAATAAAGATGGCGGCGCTCTGACCAAGCAAAACAAAAAGCTGGTTAAGAAATGCGATATATAAAAAAATTTTGTTTTTCAGATTTTTGATAGATATTTTAAAATACAACAATTCATGCGTTATCAACTTGGATATGGATGTTTCAGTTCACCTTTAAGATCACAAGTATGTCATTAAAAAGTTATTCACTGAACATTCTAATGCTGATGTAACAGTCACTACGGGTAATAGAGCTGGGGAAGTTCAATCGGTTGGCTCCCACTATCTTTGGAGGATGGTCAGGTGTAGGCTATGCCAGGTTAATGGGAAGAGATAAAACAGAGAAAAATAAAACTAAAAGATTATGGAAAAGAAGAGAAAGGGAGAGGGAGAAGGGACCATATCTCAACAAATGTCTGTCAAGTGCAAAAAAAAACAATATACTGAGAAGATGCATTCAATAATAAACAATGTGGATCCTTACAAACTGCCAGCTAGGTTTTGGAGTCTAGATTCTATCTAGACTAGAGCCACTTCAGCTGAAAACCACTTGGCTGTCCAACTAAAAATAACGCTTAAATCATTATATTTCAGCCATAATAACAAACAGTTGATATGATTTAGCCTAAGCTAAAAATTAGCAGATGTGGGATGATGTGGGTCATTTGAAACACCTGTGTGTAGTGCGAAACAGTTCCTCTCCTCTCAGCGACTGTCATGGTTTTTGACCCTTTTTTCCTTGCGGTCGGTTTCCTTGTGTTAGTCATTTTGCTAGTAAAGGTATGGGATGGCGGTTTACCGGCGGCTCACCTGTAAAATGTTTCTCTCTCCTGGGAGATCGGGCGTTTACCCCCCTACTAGACGCCAGCAAAGACTACTAATCTCGCGTTAGTCATTTAGCCGGTAAATGTCCGGTGCAGCTGTCCTTTTCGTCCTATTCGGTACCTGTCTCCATACATGGAGCTTTGGCGATTTTGTTCGGAACTGTAGTTCTGTTTCGTCCTTCGGTACATGTCTTCCTATAGGGAGACCGGGCGATGTTGTGGACATGTTTGTGTGTGACTGCGAGTCTGAAAGTAGCCTTGGAACGTTAGATCTCTGTTTCTTTCGCCTCCTCGTATACTATCTCATATTATTTTGCAGTGTTTGTTGGCTGTGTTTTATTTGTGCCATTATGCTACTCGCCTGTTCTTATGCGTCTCGTTACCGAGGCAGGGCGTTTATTATTTCTGGCTCTTTCTTTAGTCAGTTTGCTTGTAGAAGTATGGGAGCCCAGTGCTTCGTTCCATTAGCCTTGTTTGGTTTTCTTACTGAGAAACCTGGCGTTTGCGCTTCTACTCATTGGTGTGTGACAGTGAGCCGGTTAGAAGCTTTGGTATGTGTGTTCCCTGCCTTGTCTCCTTCCCTTAATTACGGGGTTTCCCGTCCTAGTGGCCTAGTGCTTAATGAATCCCCTTGCTGCGTTTGGCCCCTCCTACCTCACACGTCACCATTACAGCGACTCTCAAATTCAAAAGAGGAATGAGCAGCGATATCAAGTTACTGAAACTGAGACACTATGAAAGATATGACGTTGTGTTAGTGTTGACTAAACAATATTGGTGACACTACTGGATGTTTTTACCCTGGATCCAGATCCCAATACTGGCCATTAAACGAAAATGAAGACATGGCGATTTGTGGTCCGGATGATGCAGACAAGGAAGATGGTTTCCATAAACCATGATGGAAATGATAAATGGGTCATCGAAAACCTGTAGACAGCTGTCTTTATTTTGGATAGTGTGACAATCCATTTCACGGCCGTGAGACGCCAGCAAAGACAAAACCAAACATGACTCTCATGGGTAAACAAACTGGCAATTGACCCTTTGCTAAACCCCTCCTCCAAGCAGCGATAGTCCAATCATAGCCTAGCAACCGTTACTAGAGAAGACAAGATTAAAAAATGAGGCAAGATTAAAAAAATGTACATTGATAAATATATATATATATATATATATATATATATATATATATATATATATAAGATATATAATTTCAAATATGAATAGGCTACTATAACCTAATTGGCACGTCAATGACTACCACTAGGGGGCCACCGTGCATAGAGAAAGCGTCAAGGGGTAATAATGAACACAAACCCATCGTCATTCCAGGACATCGCATTCTGCAGAAATATAGCCCAGCTATAAGTATAATTACAAAATGAGCTGTAATTCTTAGAGCAAGTTGTGTGTAAAGAATTCCAGCTCATTTTGTAATTATATGTAGGCTAATTACTTTAAAAAAAAAAAAACATTTTCACAACTCCTGTAGGCTATAATATAGTCCACATCTATGAATCCATGACTCTACGAACAGACCACGAAGACATGCGTTTAGCGATGCATTAGTTACACTCGCAATCAGATCATGACAGCTTGATCCTTTGAGCTATATCTTAATAAATAAATAAAGTGGTTTCCTAAATATATAAAGCATCTTTTTTTTAAAAGAGAGCAAAGTTTTTTTTAAAGATTGCTTCTTATTTTGAGATAGGGGTTTGCAATTCAGGGCCACCGTACTAAATCGAGTTAAGGCATCAGGGTCATTTGGTGAAACAAAGATATATAGCGGCATGTCATCTGCATAGCTGTGAAACTTGACATCATGTTGATGATATTACACAAATTATATTACCCAATGGAAGTATGTATAAGGAAAACAGGAGTGGGCCAATAATTCATCTTTGCAGAACACCACATATGCATTTTCATGTTCCTAACAGTCACCTAAACAAACAAAATATGTTCTGCTAGTTATGTACGATCCAAACCAGTTTAATGCATTACCAGTGAGAATAACCCAGTGTTTAAGATGGTGGATAAGAATACTATTATCTATGGTGTCAAAAGCTGCACTCAGAGCTGAAAGAATAAGAACAGACACTATACACAGATACTATAGTTTGCATCCACATTAGATCTCAGATCATTCAGGACATTCACCAAAGCAGGCTCTGTAGAATGATTTACCCTAAATCCAGACTGGAATTTTTCCTGAATGCTGTTATTATTCAAGTGTTCAATGAGTTGTTTCAAGGTTGCTAAAATTTTGCTTGTTAAAGGAAAATTGGAGTTGAGACTGTAATTACTGATGACTGAGGTTATGGTTCTTAAGAAGATGTTTAACTACAGCTGTTTTAAAATAATCTGGAAAGTTGTCTGATAATAGAGAATCATTCACTGTATCCGGCACATTGTCAGCTAAACAATAAAACATATATTTTAAAAATGTTGGTCAGAATTGGGACAAGGAAGCTTGAGGAGGATTTAAATTTTGCTTCAATGCTAGAGTTCACTATCATTTATTCTGCAGAAGGAGGTTGTGCTATTGGGCGGTGTACAAGAGGGTAAATCAAGTTGTGCTCTGGGAGTTCAGGAAATACTTAACCGAAGCCCAAATGAAGGTCTGTCTCATAAGAGTATGCTGCTTAGTCAGTCAGCCTTTTAGGTTAAAGACCCATATCTCCTCGATCAAAGTATACAGTGTTCTTTCAAGGAAATTAATTTTATTAGGGTATTATATAAAATGCATTGCTTTTCTTTTTGGTTTTATATTTTGACATTGACACTACAAACATTTTTTTTTTTTCAGTAGATCTTTTGTAATGAAAATAACCCAGATTGGGAAACAACAATAAAAAGTTTGAATTCAATGAAAGCTTAATCACGAGTCTTACTGAGAATGGAAAATCAATTATTTCTGTGAAAAAATTAGATAGTAGGATTCAATTCATCTGGCAACAACAATATGCTTGTTTCTGTTATCCACCATGTTTTGAGCATACACCCCTCAGCTTTAATTAAAATGCATGCACCACGTAATGGTTGATGCAATGCAGTGTAATCTAGTTCTGCGGACTCTGTTTATTCTTTTCAAACTTAAATATCCCGATAAAGGGCCTGATTCAAAATGACCACACATCATTTATGACATAAATTTAAGCACTATTGTGATGTTATAGTATAAATGTTGTGAGATATTGCAAGTCTTGATCAGATTTTCAGATGTGTAGGTACCGTAAAGGGCTTTGCAAGAAAGTAATCATAAAAGGAAGCTGGCTCACTCATGTGATTAAATTATTGTACTGATTGTAACATTTTGTGTGATTCTTTGGACCTATGCTGCCTGCTGTATAGTCGTTATCAACTCATCTTAAAGAACTGGCACGACATTACAATCCAAGTTCAACACAGAAAGGGAATGATGAAATACCGTGTGCGAATCTGAAAAAGAAAATGTGCATGTTATATAAAGTTAAGGAGAAAGTTGCATACTGGCTATATTTCAGGCTGGATTTTTTTAGTAGTTGTTAGAGGAAATGTAGGCGGTTTAAAGTTAGGAGAAAAGTATGGAAATGTCTTGATGAATAGGGATTTTTTTTACCAAACAAAATAGCACATTACATGTGTTCAGAATCCCCTCCAAAAGTAATGACTCTGTGATGAGTTCAGTCTTTATTCATTGGTTACAGAACAGTTGGCAACAGTGATAAACTCCCTTTCTTATAATATGAAGATAAAACAGTGATTATACTATGAATCAGTAATCATTTTAAAAGTTTGAGTTGTTTTGTGTAAGCAGTCATACAGAGGTTCTGAGAATTTGGATAGGTCCATGTTTTGATGCAGCTGGACTGTCTGTCGCCCATCGGTTGATTCTTCATAAAATGAGAGCCCTTATTGCCACGCTTTGGTAGGAAAACTATGCAGTGAGTCTGTTTTTACATTTCATACAGCGCTCACAATTCTTATGTACTCTATGGTACACAGTATTATTCGCCCCCAAGCTTTTTTATGATTATGGTTATTACCATTATTTATTCAATAATTGTCCACACTGATTCTTCCTTAATGTTCAAATTTGGAACTTTGAATTGTGTTTGTAAGGAGGTTTTCATCAACACAAATACGGTATGTCTTGATGTCTGCTGCTGTAATTGGTCCCATAAAGTGGTTGCCTTGGAGGAGCAGGGCACACATCAAGAGCAGCTGATTCAGGCAGACTGCAGGTGCCTGATTGGGCAAAGTGGGGTCACTGGTAGGACAATGAGACTACTCCCTTTTTACACACTGTGAAAATAAGTGTGTAGCAATAACTCAGCAATTATTTAATGGTCATCGCATAAAATAACAGTTAAAATAACAGATTTATACAGTTTCCCCCTTCATTGAATGGGCATTGCTACCGGCTGGACGTCATACCAGACTGTGTGGCCCATGCACACACATGATTTATAATTTATACAGGTGCATTCAAAAGGATGATCCAACCACTTTAATAGAACCACCAACCACTTTTAATAAGTGCCCATTTCGAAGTATGCCGACAGTTTTCACACATTTGAATTAACAGTGAGTATACATTTGAGAGGTTATACATTCTCACGTGTTGATTCAATGATAAATATACTCATTTTCTTCCCTGTATTAATTTACTTTCCTCCTCCTCGCTATTTTCCATGAGCGTTGTTAACCTTTTGATGAGTAGGTTTTTTGAAGGTTTTTTCAAAATAACTCTAAATTTAAGAACAAACTTATCACATATTCATGTGAAAACCTAGAAATGGTTGCTATGTAGGACTTCCTCTGACATCTAGCTCTGAAAAAAAATGTTTAGTTGATAGCGGGGGAAAAACTTTCAGCTGGAGATGGTTGTTCAGGAACTTACAAAACAGACACACGCTATCCTGAATGCATGTTATTTCTATTCCATTCTCCAAGCCGTAGACAAACTTGGAAACGTCCCTTGTATTTAGTGGATAAAACTTTGTGGACGACCACACTTGCAGCTCTTCGTCAATACCGTAGCTAAACAGATGCAGTTAAGAAAAAGCCTGCACACCTGACGAAGATCCAGTTTGGATCGAAATGTTGTCTGTCTATGAGTAAATGGTGAAACACAGTTTTGTATGCAGGCTTTTCTCTTCACAGCATTTATTTTTCATTACGCTGTTTGGATGTGCATGCATATTCTCTCAATAGGCTAATGTTAGCTAACTCACCGTAGACAAACACACGCTGAAAGGTAACTAAGTTAAGCTAACTTAGCTATTTGTTGCCTATTAATAACATCAGATAACGTTGACAAATCTAATCTAGCTGTAGTTAGCCTAGTGATTAAAACCAAATTAAAGTTTATTTTGTGTGGTTCTCCATGTTTTATCTGCGAACGAAATGCTTTTGCAGTTATAAGTGACCCAGTTAGTTTAACATTGTATACATTATGTAACCCTTCACGGAAAACTTCAGACATTGCCATCAACTTTTCAAAGATATCTGACTTCCAAAAACCATCTGTGATTTCTTCGTTAATTCGCTCCAGCTGACACCATCTCCTTTTGTTGTACTTGGCAACAGTCGCTAAGGAGGGTGGGACTTGTGGATATTTTGTAGGGGTGTCACGATACCGATTCGAAATCGAAAATCGATCGAAATGAGCGTTCGATTTCGAACTTCGAAATCACAAGCTGGTTCGCGATTCTCCAAGTTTTTTTTTTCTCTCCACCCCCGCCCCCCCCGCGCGCGCTCTTCTTAGCCTTTCATGTGATGGGTAAAATGTAAAAAAAGTAGCCTACTTGGCCATCTCTAATGTAAGCGTTTCCGACAAAACGAAACTTGACGCCTTCCACTGCATTTTGTTCGTCCACGCAGGCGTGCGTCCGAAGAAAAAAAACAACGATATTCAGTGTTTCCCCTTGTTTTTTTTTCAGGCCGGGCGGTGAAAGTGCGCCATTTTGCGTAGAGGCGGAAACTATAATTACACCCTCATAATATCAGCGCTGCCATTGAAAATTTTAATTAGGCCTAACGGGAAACCAAAGCTGTTTTGGGTTTTTCCAGATGCTATTTTGATCATTCCCGCATTCTGCGGTAAGGGAAATATTGCAGCTACATAAAAAAAAGATAATATTAAAAAAAATATATATAAATTATTATTTTTTTTCATTAAAATTATTTTTTTTCCCTCTTGTCCAAGCCGGGCAGCAGGTGAGCGCCCGGCCAAGATAATGGTAGGGGAAACACTGATATTTCAAAGAAGACACAGCTGCTAGTTAACGTTAGCTTACCGGTAGCCTGCATTACTTTTCGACCCACCATGGCCACTGCCGGAGTCGGAGATGGAGAAACAGAACTGGAAAATCCTCCTGCTTCCCTCAAGTCACCGGTGTGGCAACAGTTTGCCTTCCCCGTGAGTTATATAAACAACAAACGCCTCATTGACAAAATAACGACAGTTTGTCGGCTATGCTACACGCGAGTACCATACGCCACCTCAGGCAACACGTCAAATATGGCAGGACACATTCGCAGGCATCACAAAGAAATAGATTTGACTGGGAAAAAACATTGACACAGGCAACTCAAATGACAACCCAAATGACAGTTGTCAGGGCATGAAAAAAAATGTGTAAATAGTTAATAGCGTGGTACATGTTCAACAGTTTATTATTTCAGATATTAGTTTGTTAAAGCTCTTAACTGTTCAAAGAATGTGAACACGCTCATCTTTTTAAAGAAGAATTTGAAAATGTAAATGACAGTTGTCAGGTCATAAAACCAATGTGTAAATTGTTAATAGCGTGGTAAATGTTCAACTGTTTATTCTAGTCTAGTTTTGATAAAGCTCTTAACTGTTTAGGTGTGTTTAAATATTCTCATATTTTTGTTATTATTTATAATTGTTATTATTCAAGTAAAAGTTACTTATTGAGAAACAAGTATTTTTCTTTACAAATCAAGACTCGATAGTCTAACAATGGCATAGCCATTAGTTAGACTATAGTGCTGGAAAAGAAATTGTGCTGAAAAAAAAATCGAAAATCGAATCGAATCGTGACCTTAAAATCGAAAGTCAAATCGAATCGCGGATTTGGAGAATCGTGACACCCCTAATATTTTGTAGTTTGTTATGTAGTTATGTAGTTTGTTATTTACAAGAGCAAACCTTTCTTTATTTCCTTTTTCCCATGTGCTATGCCACAGCCGGAAAAGGAAAAATAAAAATGCTTTTTTGATGTCCGTCAGAAAAAAGGATACGGTTTATCCACATAAATCCAAAGCTGCCATTTAGTTTATTTCTGGATGTCACAGAATGGTGAATAAATCTTGTGGCACAAAGGGACCTGCAGCCTTTTGTTTTACAGGGATTTGGTGTGGGCTTGTTTTAGGCAGTCATGATGATTCAGTGACCTTCAAATCACCCGGATGACTCGCCTCATTCACTGTGCCCCCATAAATAAGCGAATGGGCGTGCTATAGAGATCAGTGACTTTGATCAGAATATGCATAGTATGACAACATACATCACCAGAATTCTATTTCTGGGTAGAGGGACACATGTCATAAATTTCTCAACCTTAGGCCTCTATTATTCTTGCCTGAAATGAGATGGTAAGTCCACGGCTGATCTCATTCTTTTGAAGTCATACTTGATTTTGTGTAAAACAAATCTCTTTTAAACGACTTGACTTCTGAACCCCTTGGCCTGTGTGCTGTACAATGCGCGTTCGGTAAAATGAAAAGGTTTCAGATAAACAACAGGAGGGAAAAAAGATACGCCTTTCTTCCTGGAGCATGCCTGCCTGTACGAATTTCAGCCACAATGAAGATGCTTGATAATGGCAGCCGATTGAAAAGGCGCGAGGTGTTTTGTGGCCAGTTCTTGGGAGTATGACGCAAAATCAATTTTTTATGATGCTTTGATAGGATTTTGATTAAATTTCCTGACTCCATTCCATGGCTGGGTTTGGAGAGTATGACTTGCATTGTTTTTGTGTTAGGACTGCAGGCTTGGTTTGTCCTTCTCTTTTAACTCAGTTCCATCCAGTTCCAGGTGATTAAATGCCCCCCCAGTCAGAGCCAAATAAAGTAAACTCATCGCCTGTTTTGAGCCTTAGATAAAGAGACTGGGCATGTCATACCCTGCGGCAATCTGTCATATGCATTTAAAGTAATATTAAATATAAATACATTTTACAGTTTGGAATAACCCTTATGACAAAAATGGAAATAAATGTTTATTTTTCTGATAAGAAAAATGAGAATGAATGTAAGGAATTGTGTGGAAATGTTAAAATAAATCTTGTCATGTAGCCTATTTTTTTCTCTAAAATACAACGGCAAAAGCATCTCAAACTAGGTGTTCTGTTTTATATATATAACCAAACAGTACAGTGCCCTCCACTATTATTGGCGCCCCTGGTAAAGATGAGTAAAAAGGGTTATACAAATTCACCGTTTGGTGAATTAGCTTAATATCACACTGAAAATTAGAAAAATTCAACCTTTAATTTGAAGCAAATTTATTATGAGAAAAAAAAATCCCTCATCAAAAAATAATTATTTTTAACAAAACCACGTGTGCCACAATTATTGGCACCCCTGCATTTATATAGAGAATAAAGTAATAATTGTTTATATCTGGTCGCATATCCTTTGCATGCCATGACTTCCTGATTTCTGTGACCCAACAACATCAAAAGAGTCTTGATATCTTATTTTCTGGTACTCCTACATGCGATACTACAACCTCTCTGCATTTGAATTGGGAGAATTGGGGGGTGGGACTAGATTTAGCTGTAAATTACAATGGAACAGCATGGAACACATGGTTGGCTAAATGTCTGTAAGTCATCAAGGGTCTGACGTATCAAACAAGCCTTAAAGCATCACACTGCTGCCAGATATGCAGTAGATATGGATGGATAACTTGAAGGGTTTCTTCTCCTGACTTATTTTTCCATAGAGCTCAATATGAAAATTTGTCAAGAGAAACAACCCATACAGTGATCCATCCATATCTACTGCATATCTGGCATTAGTAAGCAAGCTATATTTGTTAAATTGTAATAATTGTCATCATACATATTCATTAAGAAACAATTCTGAAGAACTCATTTTAATGAAAACAGATTTTATTTATTTGACATTGAGACCTGTAATAAAATTACATGGGATTAAAATATATTTATATATATATATATATATATATATATATATATATATATATATATATATATATATATATATATATATATATACGTATATAGCTATACATATCACACCATAGACCCTGGCAGCTAGCCTGGAAGAACACAAACTGATTATTCTCATGAACTTGATAAACATGCACTGAATTATCTTCTGTATGCTAACTGGCCACATTTTCGACAAGATTATATGCCCTGAACTTTGAGAAAGGGGTGAATCAAACACACACGCACACGCACACGCACACACACACACACTGTTTAAGATTGAATGATTGAAAACTTCTGACTGCCGATACAGTAAAGAGTAACTCAAGTACAGTAGTGTCAAGCAATAATGCCAACCCCGCCTCCTCACAAATCATCAGGGCCCTTAAACCCTCCCACGGCACCTGGAACTGGACACTTACCCTCCTGAAGGCTGACGTGGTATTTTGGGCCACCTCTCGAATAGTGTGGAGCTATTGTATTCTGAAAGCGGCCAAGGTAAAGAAAGAGACAATTTCGCACACTCAGTTTTTCATTTACCCTGCCAACTACCTCCTACGTGCTGGCAAGAATAAATAAATACTTAATAAATGAACCCTGAAAAAGTTTTTCATAAAAAAACTTTCGGATGCATTTGCCAATTAGCAGTTGGCTTCAGAGAACAGGGAAAATAATTGGAAAAAATAAATGTACACGAGAGAGAGAAAAGAAAATGGCATCAGATAAAGACTTCAGAGATGGCTCCAAAGGGAGGGGAGTTATAAAATGGGCTCTGGGTTAATTATGAAAGCCAGGTTTGTTGCCCCAGTTTTGCCAGCATGTTGGCGAGCAGGCCCCAGCCATTGCTGGATATGAAGACCCCAAAATGCCTCCTTTCACCACTATAGGTTTTATCCCCCGCACCACCCCACCCATCCATATCTTGCCTTCTCTCACAGATGTTCACTCTAGCAGGTTATGCAGTGTGATATTGATATTTTCAGTTATCGGTGGAGCCACACATCTATGCCATCCCAGAACATTGCAATGTCTGCCACAGTGTTGATTGTACACTTCCCGATCGTGCAGTCAAACATATTTTCCAGCTCGACCAAGATATTGGATACAGTCTGAATGCAGCCACCTTTTCGAAGATAGCTCAGTGCCTTTCGAAGATATCTTCTCTCTCATCCCAACAAAGCGTGCGCAGCTAAAACGGGTCCAGTTATCGCTGCCATTCATTGGGCAAGAAACATAAGTACCCAAAGAAGAACTGTGGATTCACACAGTGTAGATATGACACTTCAGAGGCTTGCCATAATCATTTGTGAGGTTTGTATTGATTTGTTTATTTGAAAGGGATGGACGCGATGGTAGTTAAATGATGATGGAAGGACTGCAATCGTATAGATCAAAAAATGGGCCGTGGCTGGCACTTTGCTGCGACACCAAAGCACAGAAACACTTACTGAAAAAAAGCCGGCAAGCTCCCTCGGAGGAGAAGATCTTTGGCAGGCAGCAGGTCCTGTAACAAAGAACTTTGACAAATCAAACGGGGAAGCAAAAAAAAAAAAAAAAAACTGGCTGCTTTGACAGGCATTCTCTAATTGGTTAATTAATTAAGAAGACATCTGCACGGAGGCAGCGTTGGAGCAGAGTTTTCTGTCTAATGGCACGGGCGACCTGAAAGAACTATACCTACCTAAATTAAATGGGGTGTATGAGGTGCTCAGATCAATTTCCTTTCAGACAGCCATAAAAAACTGTTGCGGGGCATTCTCCCACCATGGTTACATAAACTGAACAGTGGGTCCTGATGAAGTCTTTCTTATCAAAAATAGTGCTGCTCTATAGCAACCTATATTACAGTGAATGATATTGAGATGTCAGCACTGGGTATTATTTTATAAGCTTTGGTGATGTGTGCATAATATTTTAAACCCGGCTCTGTATTTGCAATCACCTTCAAGTGTAGTTATGCCCCTGAATGTTCATGTGGGATGCAGATAGTTGGGATGTACAGCTGAATTGTAGTTTAAGTTAAGTCGCCCATGTTCTGATATTTGTTTCGCATTTTTGTGTCATCGTAATAGAATTCCAATGACACGAAAACTTGCGCAAAAAAGAGTGGACGTGCCCCCTCCCCACGTTGCATTGGGTGCGTTGCATGTTACTGTGAGCACCGCCACCCCCCACAGTTGAAATCAGATCTCCATCACTCCGGAAGTGACCGATGTGTGATAAGATATTTGTGATCTGATATTTGTCCATAGAAGGAATTCAAACCCCATATTTTAAAATGGAATGCTGATACTAGCGAAGTGGCAGAAATGTAGAGCGACCCAGTTTTCTTTCAAGTGTGGCTTGCTGAGAAAGCAAGCAAACTTACAAGCTCAGTTCCGTGTTCATATCCTTGCTCCCCCCCCCCCCCCCCCCCCCACCACCACCACCACCACCACCACCACCAACAAAATAAATAAATAAATAGAAATAGATAAGCAACATACAAATTAAAAGCACTGAAGAAAAAATGAGAGAATCCATTCTGACAGATTATTTGCATGACATTATTTATGCCAAACTCAGCGATTACTCCACTGCTTCCCTGGGAAAATCTTTACCCTGGTGTTTCACCCAAAATAGAGAGCTGCATTGGTTTTATCTGAACAGAGGTACCCAGACGCAATGCTGTAGCATGCTTATTAGTTTAAAGTTTATTAGTAATTAGTTTATTAGTGTAAATTAATAAATAAAACGAAGGACTGTCATTATATGTCATGCGTCAATTAATCCTGAAAAATAACAGAATTTATTCTGTTATTCCCCCCACACACACACACACACACACACACACACACAAACATGCACACAAACACTGACATTTCTGCATTGGATTGGCACTGGGTATCCATTCGGACAATACCCAGACATAGAAGCATGATAAACCCTGCCAATCGAATATTCCATTTCGTTGCACTGCAAGATAAGAGCATTACGATCACTCTTGAGTGCCCAGCTTGTGAGCTGGATTTTATTTTTTTTATTTTTTTTTGATCTTCTTATGGGGAAGCAATCTTCACCCTGGGGCCCTCTTAATATTTTATGACCGTGCAATGTATCTTTTGACATTAAAATATTCTGTAAATTAAACATGAATGACTGCATAATCAAAGACTTTTAATTCATGTTGAAGGGTATAGCTCTTTTGGTTAATTAAAAAGTAAACTTGAGACTCAAGGAAGTTGTATCGCATGATTCTGCAGCACATGAAGTGCATCCCCTGTGCAGGTGCTCCTTATTTTTTTATTTGATTGAGGGATAGAGAGGCATTTTATCTACTCAAACTAGCCAATTGCTGAATAAGAATTTGTGATGCCTTGAATATATAATGTGTATTATGATCATGAGAGTTTTCATGACTAATTGCTCAAGCTGCTTGATATAGAAAAACCATTTATTAACAAACCATTTATTGCGCAGTAACTACTATGCCCTCAATTCCAAGAGCTGAGATACGCATTCCATGTTTTTATTAATTTTTTTCTGAAGAGGGAATATTGCACTGTGCCGTACATAAACCGAGCTATTATGACCCAGAGCAACATATAAATCTCTAAGAGACCGAAAGCCCCCGAAGAAACAGACTGCGTCACGTGTACAACTCAAGTTACAGCGAGCGCCTTTCTCATACCAAGGACAGGAAAAGCTAGCTGAAAAAATGCAGGCTTTCCATCATCATCCATTAATTGGGACAAGGGCCACACGCTAGGCTGCCTTGTGTAAACCCAGATAAGTTCTGCTCTTTTGAAAAGTGGCCACACAGTGAATTTCAATTGCATATTCAGTGGGATGAATAATTGAGCATTGTTAATCACAACAACCGATAATAATTCATTTTTAAACACTTGAAACTGCATTGGACATGCCATGAATATTCTCTCTGACGTTGTTCTTCTCCTTTGATACAGAAAAAGAAAACCGGGGCTGTGATTTTTCACTGTGTGCATGCCATCTGTGGATTGCAAGTATGGCATTTTTAGTGGTGGGTGGGCTATAGCTTGTCAGTAAAGCTAATTCAGTCTCTTTGTGCTGAACTTTTGGCAGTTTTCTCTAACTTCTCTCCATAGTTGCATACTTACATGACAGCAATTTTGATGGTCCCTAAAATCAAAGTTGATGTGCTCTGCGGTATGACTGAATCTGGCTCTGAAGCTAACCATTTGTGTTGAATCTTCTTCACATTAGAAGCAGTCCATGGGCTCTATCTTGGCAATCTTAGCGCTTGGTCTAAGCGCATGGTGTAAAGTCCATTTAGGGCGTGTCCAAGTCCACTTTTGCTATTTTAACGGCGTGTTTTTTGGGCGCTAAGCACGGCGCAGCATGCATATGGGCTGAACCTAGTCTCTTCATTAATTATAGGTGTGTCTTGGGCGTGACATGCAATAAACCAATCAAAATGTCATATCCCATTCCCTTTAAAAGCCTGCTTTTCCACCTTGGCGGATTGCTTATATGATGGCAAAACAGACATGCTCGTGCGTGTTTCGTGTGACCAAGGAATAGGCTATATGTATCAATAGTAGCCGATGATAAATATTATTCAGACAAACCATTATGAGTTCCCGGTAATTCCCGACAGTGCTGTTATTTTACAAAATATATGGGGTTAAATTTTGTTAAAGTCACCTGCAACAGCTGAGAATAAGCTACCAATGGGTTCCGTCTCACCTTAGAAAACGCCAAATTAGCCTGCTATTTTAACGAATTTTGTTTCACTATGCAATGAAGCAATGAACTCATGTTCAAGCTTCATCCGAAGTTCAATACCTGCATTCTAATTTTGATTAATAAAATAAATAACGTTATTTTGCCTTAATGATGACAATAAATACAATCAAGCTGTCAGGTTGGCAACCCATACGTTCACGCATATTTTCCCTTGTTTTATAATGTCCTGCTTATGGAAATGTGACCAACCTGTTTTACTGGTAGTGTAATGCTTTAAAACAATCCACTTTCCCAGGAAGACTGTTAAAAGTGTGATTTACAGCAGGGGAAACAGACCTGCTCTTGTAAAGCGCACATGCAGATAATGGTATTAAAATTAATTGTAAATTAATTGTAACATGCTGCAAATTTGTTTTTGTTTCTAATTAGATGCTTAGTTCTATTTAAAATCTTTTGTTTCAGTTATGGAATAGCAGGTGAAATCAGTGGGGTTTTAATAAGCTGAGGGCATGGAAACCTTGTCACTGTAATTAAAAAAATATGAAGGACGAATAATAGCTAAGGTTACAATTCAGTTAACATGATGACATTTATCTCCGTTTTTTAACCATAGGCTATCGAAAAAACCTTATGCACAGCGAATCCGCTGTAGCCTAGGCTATTTGAAAAACAATAAAGCAATATTCACTGGACAAGTTTTTGAACTTTTTTCAGTCACAAACCATTCTATTTACTTACAGGCTGTATCCATAGATAAACAGAGCTGTATTGTAATGACATCTGAAGCGCATTTTCAGAACTCAAATGTCCGTCTATTGCAGTGTGCGAGTTTTCCATTGAATGACAATTCACGCATTAGGTGTAAATGACAATTTGCGCATTAGGCTTGATATAGGTGTTATCAGTTCCTTTTTAATGGATAGCCATTGTCCCGTACCATCGCACATCACCTGGATATTGATGGAGTGGGCTGAGAGCAATGTAATGTGGCATTCTCCATCGCTGAGGGAAGGGTATGTGGACCTATGGAACCTTTTATTATTATGCATTTTTGATATAGCCTACACAATAATAATATTTCACATTGTGATCTAGATATTCTAGTCATGCTTGTGCGCGCCCCTGTGTGTAACAGACAGGAGAGTACGCGCGTTGTACACACGCCTATGTAGACGCACTTATATGCGCCATTAAAATAACATGTAAACAACTGCAACATGACTTTAGACAAGGTTTGTGGTGGTTCTAGCGCAAGCGCTTTCTGCTGGCTCAAGATAGCAATACGCCAAAAATAATCCTGGCCACTCCTCATCTTAAGACCAACACGCCCAGTTCACTTGTAATGGGCACAAGAATACATGGTATTTAAACGGCGTGAATGCAAGGCGTTATAATGAACCATTCGTGTCTTTGCTGTAAGATAGCAGACACTTGCGTTTGGGTTAGCGCCACTTAGCGCCGGGTGTAAGATTGGGCCCCATATGATTAATAGGCAATAATATAGCAAAATCTATACCACACAATGATCATGTACACAGCTCATAGCAATCTCTGTACCGTGCAGCAAATTTGGGACATAAATGTTGGGTTTTCACTCATGTACTGTTGAGGATGAATATCTTTCATAATGAAACATGCCACAAAATGTGTCACAAAATGATGAATTTCATCATATTGGACATTTCATCACCACTGCTGAATCAAATTTTCCATCTGAAGTTCAGAGGCGACATCAAGGGTCAAATCTTTCTGTAGACTCTTTAAAATGGTGGCTTCAAACAGAATATTATCAGATGATATTAAGCTCTGCGGTTAATGTCAACCTATTTAAAATTTTTAAAACAAGGTTTTATCCAATATGGCTAGACTTATTCTTGAAAATATATTCATTTAGACATAGTATTTGGACTGTGTGTCACATGGTGCATCACATCATTGCACAAAGGCTTTGCTCTGGACCTCAATGTTCTACTGTTTAATGTAGAACATTCCTCTGTCAGTGAATCAACCCTAAATTGAGTGAGCAGAAACTTGCCAAAGGTTAGTGTGTTTAATACACATTGGAAATGTGTGGTCAGTTATAGTTAATACTAAAGGAAGGTAGATGCATTTTTTAATCCTAAATAGCTGCAATATATCCACAGCCTATGCAGGAGAGTGTAGACCTTCCCTTCATGTGAGTGTTTAAGAAGCAGACTGCAGGTGCCCGGGGGTCACTGGAGAGTGATGAGTCATTGACCCCAGTGTGGAACCTTCCCTAACCCCGGGCAGAGCTACTGCCAATTATGCGCTGCCCGACGGGAATCCCGGCCGCAGTGAGCACTATCGATCTCCGTGGGGTCCATTCATGCACTATTCATGCACTTAACACGATGAGCCACCCAGCAACTCCAGGTATGCTCATTTTAAAAGAAAAGGGAAATCCACACTGTGATAGGTAAGCCTTTCTCTCTCATTGTTATGATGCAATTCCCTTTATTTCTTCCCCAAAAATATCCCATATCTCTATCTTGTAATACATATTACTATATATAACAAGCAGCCCATTACCAAGCTTTTAACAGATGAAAGCCGATCAGACACATTAAACAATCTGCTTAAAAATGAATGCCCCTCAACCTTACAATGAAGGCGGCCCAGCGTAAAGTACTCTGACATGCCCGCCCAGTAATATTATTGCAAAGTCTTCACTGTTGATCGCATAGCAGTTAGTGATTTGAACTGGAGGGTGACTAAATTAAGCAGAAGTATGTTCCTTCAAGCACATCTGATTAATTTGATATTTACTTACTTAAAAGGTAAAAATTTTACGCGGATGACACTGTTTTGTACTCTACTGCCCCCTCTACTGCCCCCCCGTGCTCTATCCAAACTCCAGTCTGCTTTTAACACCTTGCAGGATAATTTAACTCAGCTCCGACTTGTACTGAATGCTGACAAGACCAAGCTTATGACATTTTCTCGCACAAAGTCCCTTACTCCATCAACTCGGCCCATTACAGCAGCGAATAACACAAACATTGAATATGTTACGAGCTATAAATACCTGGGAGTCTGGCTGGATAAGGACCTAAACTTCAAAGAGCACATCAGTAAATTGACAAAATAACTCAGAGTTAAGCTTGGTTTCTTTTTTCGAAACAAATCCTGCTTTTCTCAATACGCCAGGCAAAGATTAGTTTCCTCCACCTTCATGCCAGTTCTAGATTATTGTGACATTATTTATATGCACGCCCCAGTTTCCGCACTCCAGACCCTTGATTCCCTCTATCACTCAGCTTTACGTTTTATTACTAACCTCAAACCATTAACTCACCACTGTGTCCTGTATCAGCAATTACACTGGAATTCACTAGCCACCAGATGAATGATGACAATCACTGGTAAACTGCCCTCTTACTTGACCACTCTCCAAATATCCACCAATGCCTATAGTTTAAGATCACAGTCCTGCATTCTTCTTAAAGTCCCCAGAATCAGAACTGTTTTTGGTGAAAAGGCTTTTGATTACTTTGCACCCTGGTCTTGGAACAATCTCCAGTCAAAGCTCCAGCTTGACCACTTTGTTCCTCTAAGTCATTTTAAACAAATTATTCACAGTCTTATGCAAGATGTGTGCTCCTGTTTCTGATCTAGATTTGTGACTTTGACCTTTTTTCTTTTTTTATTGTACATATTTTTTTTTTACTACTTTGTGTCCTACTGTATTGTATGTTTTATGTGTTTACTCTGTAACCCCTGCTGCCATTTCTTGGAAAAGAGATTTTGAATCTCAATGGGACTTCCTGGTAAAATAAAGGCTAATAAAATAATAAAATAAAATAGGTGCGACGAAACGAATGAGAAAACACAATTGCGGGGAAGTGGAGACACAAAATGGAGGGAGAGAGGGAAAACACGGAACGGACTACCAGATAGAAAATACATACAGTATAAACTGAAAAACCAAACGTAGACTTAAGACGTGGAGGCACGGGACATGACAAGTTACACTCCACTGGGTACGTTCATCATTACCTGTATATATAACTGTTCAGACACGGCAAATTGGTAAGAACAAAGAGACAGCAAAAACTCATGTCTAAATGTCAGTGTCCGTCCTCGTTTTAATCGCTCATGCCTCCCACAAGTCCCACGCCCTCACCTGCTTGGGCTCGCCACACAGGGAAGGGTCTGTCACGTTTCCAATTAACGTCCGTCTCGGCGCAACCCGTCGGTTCGGATACATCATCATCTCAGAAGCATGAACAGCGTACAGTGAAGCGAGTGACGGTCTGTCGCTGTGCCCTTGTGCAGCTGCCCGTCGCATTTCTTTGCGACCCCTTTTCCGATGATAACCGGGTTGCGGAAGTTGCGGTTGCCATGCTTAAATAAGCCCGACCTGAAAAGGCCAAGTTATAATATGTGACCGGATCCCTGCGTCAGATACATGTTTCAAAATTAGACTTTTTGAGTTTTTCATCTCATGTTAAAGTACAGAATCAGAGCTACAAAATGCGGTATCACTTGAACTCAAATATTTCTGGAGATATGACTGTTTGAATATTGCGATTTTGCAAAGCACAAAGACTTTGTTGTGAATTCTGCCCTTTCTCATTGTAACATACACCCTCTGGCCAGGAACTGTATGCAGTTGTTATGTATGTGTAGTCAGCAACCCAGTGCTTGCTATGATTTTGAATCATTTTGATTATAATAGTGTTTAAACTATAAATTCATAAAAATATGAAAAAAATACATACATAAGGTTTAACCTCTGATTTTGCTTTAAACCCTGGTCCTTTTTCATTTTTACACTTCCCTAATTATGTTGGCATGACTTGCCCATTATCAAGTAACTTCAAAACATTGATATATATTGCAATAATACTTCAAGGAGTGCCCATACATTTTGATAGCTCTCATCAACAGGTAATTACTTCTTGCTACATAACTATCACACAATACCTTGCATATTAATGCTCGTCTGCCCCCAAACTAATTTGCATCTTGTTTGAGTCTTGAATAAGTTGAGGGAAAATGAGATTTATTTACAAACATTATGGTTAAACCACCCTAAGGTATTGTGAGAAGTCAGATCAGTGCCATAGTAGAACATTAAGTGCAATTTAAAAAATCTAAACCAGTGCATTCACTTCAACAAGTCATGGATTAAGGTTCACTTGGTGTACAAAGAAAGCTCAGGACCACGCGTACCTGATACATAAATTCTAAATCCCACTAAATGTTACTTCTGAATATCTGAATATATGAACATGAATTTATTTTTATTTTCAGTTAAATTCACAAGACTAAATGTAGCCTTTGAAGTGCACAATTCAAACATAATAATTACAACTGTAAAAAGCAAGCCTATCAATTGTAGGCTATGAATTTGTTGAATTAGACCCATAACATTATTTGTGCTCCCAGTAGGCTACTATTTTTCTGAATTGATAACATTTAAATGTTAGTATATGACGTTAAATAAGCTACTTAAAACACACATTTAACCACTGAACGAAATTTGCTATAAAATGACTTACAGGTATGTATAGCCAGCATTGCAATGGCTAACCTTGTGCTGTTGGAGGACTTGGCTCCAAATGCATAATTAGAATCGCACAAAAGCTATTTGTTGGCTGAGAGTGATGTATGGCTGATTAGTTGTTTTTGGGTTTTTATGAATTTGTCAACCTGCCCAATGCTATTGGTGCTGTAACTGTAGGCTACTGCACAAACATAGCCTCAAGGCTCCATCCGAAGATACGTTTGCAAAATATGCATAGAAAGGGCTGTCACATATGTGCAGCTCATATGTCATGCGAAATGTATTGCTCAACGTCCTGGCCAGGTTTCCTGGTGGGACCATAGACGGGTGGGACCCACAACAGCTTCAGTTTGCAGAACGCTGCGGCGAGAGACTTATTGGTGTAGCTACGTCAAATTTAGAACTGTTCACTGTGTCAGAGTGTAGATTCCAAACTACCTCTTTCCATCACTAGGGGATCGGGATTTCAAACCACCTCTTACATGCACCGTACACAAACAAAATGACAAAATTAATTAATAAATAATTTTATTTATTTCCAGGCTGCGAGAAAGACCATAGTGCTTAGCAGATAGAGGAAAGGCGCTCGTCCGATGCAGATAGGCTTGCACTAGCATGTTTGACAGGAGATTCTGCATTTCCTGCATGTTATATCCTGCCAGGTCTTTTTACTTTACCATGGAGGCTACTTTACTATTTACTTTATGACACTGGAACAGACAATACTAAACTATTTATTTTCCTTGATTGAACATCTGCTAATACAACTTTGATTCCAGTGTCGGAATAATTATTTCCTTTGCTTTTTCTGGGCCATTTTGACTTTGTATGAAATGGAAGTGACAACCTCCATATAAGGCAATTCATGGGCGTGGATTTATGCTAATCACAAAATAACGAGAACGCGCTTGTCATTTACGTGTATGAACATACGTACATGAATATGAAAAAATCTGCTTTTCCCACACGGTTTGATGAAACCGGCGTAAATTTTTTGTACCAACTCGTTTCGTACATAAATGTACGCGCATATTTAGGAACGCTTCATGAATGAGGCCCAATGTGCAAAAGTGCTTCCGTTAATAAAATGCATTATTTTTATCTGGAATATTTGCCGAAACTGACTAAAAACTGTCGCAGGCTTTTTGTAAATCTTCTATCCTTCTCCCATGTAATGTCTTTGCCCTATTGCACCAGAGTGACATAGTATGAAACGTCATGGTTCCTCAGTGGGCGCATACGATACATCAGAAAGGGGGCCGGTCAAATCCCAGTGAGGATCATTAAAATCCAAGCAAGGCCAACAGGGTCCTTCTGCTTCAAGTATCATGACAAATCGTCTGAATGCATAAATCTGAAGCAGCCTTGTACTGCAGGGCCTCTGATTCTGAATCCCCTCTCTTCCCTCTGTTCCATATGAAAAAAATGACTTGTGAAACTATATCAAACTGATTTTACTGCCATTATGGTGATAGATTGTTAACAATAATACTTTTTAGGGGAAAGATGAGTTGTTAGGAATATTGTGGCGGTGTGGTAGTGTTGGCTGGGGGTGGGTGGTTTGCTTTGCATTTCTCATGGATTGGAATTCTGATCCTTCAGTCCATCACATATGATTGCACTTGTCCTTATCTTTATGTAACACAAAATGTAACAAAAAAAGTGGCATGATATTTTTCATGTATTATGTTGAAAAATTGTTACATACATTATGTTGCAGGTCATGTCAAAGATTTAAAAAAAAGAATATAGAAATAAGAATAAAGGTTTAAGAATATAGAAATAATATTTTTAAATAAAGATAAATAAATACATTTAAAAATCACCATTGAATATACAAATTGGATTTCATGTGAAAGACACTGTCAGGCACAGTGCAGAGTGGGTGGCTGAACAGCACAGCGAAGTCTTCTTTTGCAGCCATCTACATTTCTCCTATATTGCCCCATCAATTTTTATATGTACCCGATTCTTACCATAATGCTATCTGACAAGGAGAAAATGGCTTTAGGTTTGAACAAGAAGAGTCCCACAAGGTTTAAATTTTGAAGTGCCACTGTACAGTAAAATAAAATACGCATTAATAACCACTCATGGAAATGTATGAGTTGGGAATGATTTTCTGAAACTTTTGGCATGCTTGCCAATTTGTCTGTAGAAAAACCAGAGAAAGCCTAAAGCCTATTCGGCCCAATTCAGTCAAGCATTTAGATAGAAGGAAATACAGATTGTGAAAGATTTTATCACAAAAAAATACAAATAAATAAATAATAATGGTTTATCTCTGACATCATGATTCAAATGAATTAGTTTATGTAATACCTGCCATTGATGGTATGCATTCTGGACTCTGCACTATAAAAGTCTAGGGGCCTGTTTCAGTCAAATGCACTTAGACCGTTTAAGGGCAAATGCAATACAATCAAACCCTCCAGATTAATCTGGTTCCTTATCTCATTAAAGGCTACTTTCCTTGCACTATCTCAATATGGCAGCAGGAAGTAGGATATTCAAGCCAGTGGAAATGAGTTTTAACGGACACCAATGCTTCCAAATTATTGGTCAAGCCATAAACGCCTTTTCATACTAAAAGCGATGTTTGCATCACAACATTTCAAGCATGCTAAATTCAGTATAATGTTCTCTGTAGCGCAGCAGGATATCAAACTATGTGAAAATAAACTTGCTACTTTAGGATGACTTTTGTAATGTCCAGTTAATGTCACAAAATTTAAGGAGTTAATACATTGTGTTTTATTGGTTTAATTTGATTGCATAAAAATAGCAAGGGCAATGCCAACTCGTGTTTGTTACAAATATAATCAAATGTTTCAGTTTACCACAGCTTAAAGACACAAAGTGTGCATTTATATTGTTAATGAAAGATATGTATGTGCACCCATGCATGTGAGTTATTATATGACATTATACTATTTAACACCAAAACACTGTAGCCTATAGATACTTGTGTTACTTTTTTTCATATTGCAGTATTTACCAGCATTTAAAAACTATGTAAAATCTATATTTTGATGAATCATCACGCTGAGGTTTCTATTTCATTCCAATGTTACCTTGGCAGAAAAACTGTATCCATCATATTATTTCAGTATTATACAGAAACTGATGATAAATTATATACCATAATTCTAGTAATTGCTAGTCAAAGGTTATTGACTAATGGCCTGAGTCATGAACTTCGGTTGAAACTTCTGGAATAAACGGGGGCATGTAACCAGAATGTTGTAGGATAAGGTTACAGTAGAAGTCAATTAATTATCTCAATGTAATGGAGCTGCTTGGCAAATTATATGTGGTATGAGCTGGTAAAACGGTCCGCAAGTCTGCATGTCTGTTTTTTTTTTTTTTTCCATGTGAAAAAGAAGCCACTTAATATAATATACACCATTTTAAGGATCTCTAAATACCTGTAATAAGTAACACAAATATGCTTGTTAAAATCATGTTTGTCAGGGGCGTGCTTCAGTTTGAGGTGGCAGAGTAACTGAGTTTGCATTTTTGATCCATGGGTTCCCTTGCCAGATTTCCAATGCTTTCTTCCCATAGGGTTTTCAGATTTGTGCCGAGTATAAGGTCTGTGGTTAATATAATCCGAAGAGAATTTTCACGTTTGTTCTACGACATAAATTTCACATATTAATATCTTAACCATGAATTCTGAAGCTTTTATATGGTTTTAAAAAGTATGTTGCTACCAAGTTTCTATATTCAAACTACAACTTGTTGGAATAAATACACGTCATTACCTCAGCAGATCCTTCCTTGGCTGGCTGCATTGAACACTGTGCTATTGCACATCTGACTAGAGCAGGACTCTGCTATTGCACACTATTGCATTATTGCACACCTGACTTTGGACTTTAAATACACCATTATTTATTAGTTTATTATTTATTATTTATTATTATTTATTAGTTTATGTTAATGTTTTATTTTTAATGTTCACTTGCATTATCCATTTCTACCAAAAGGTTAGTTTTAGTGGCCGTGTCCACACTTTTACCAATTAGGAGCCAATTGATCACCCTGTGCTACTTGTGAACCTTTTTACCAGCACCAGTCACGTATACATAATAATTTCCTTGGTTCATTCACTTCCGTAAATACCCAAATGGATGGGATAGGATGCCATGTATGTGTCTGCTACAATGATCACTGATCATGCCCACTGCTAAAGTGGAAAAGGAGTATGTAGGCTGTGTTGTGCAAGATGCTGAGATGCCAGAGCCAGTTCAATTAGGACACAACAGACTTGAAGTTTCAAACTTGCAGTCATTCGGCAGTGGTAGAGCTGTGTGCGTTTCAGACTGTTTGGTCTCAGGTCAGCCCCAGTTCATCTCCAGGATTGGTCCATGGCACCTGCTCAAACCCAGCGGTCCCCCCTGGCCCGTTCCACACAAGCAGAGCGATGCCCCTGTCTGCGGATTACCCGGAATCGCACACTCGCCTCAGTGACAGAGCTCGACCACATGGGACGCCATCTGACAGTCCCCCGTCACCACCCGCCCCACCACCTCCCCCTCTTGCGTCGAGAGAGACAAAAGCGGAATCAATCCCTTCATGCGACCGTGGAGTCATTCGGGCAATTTGCCCGGAATAATTGGGATTTTCATTAGCGGACGCGGAAGAGGAGCAGTTTCCGCTCTCCCTTCTTCTTCCACAGATAGATAATTGATGCCTGTGCCCAAGTTGCCACTGATGCCCATCCCAGTTGGGGGTTGATATGTTGGCCTGCCAGGTCCGCTTATTCTCCTCATGCAGGTACAGATTCAGCAGAAGAAAGCCTGATTCAAAGCCTCTCATGTTAATGTTACCTGTCCATTCAACTTTGTATGGCTTGCTATGCATGGCTAATGCTTTGTTTGGTTATCACTGCATTGTTTTTTATATTTTATGTTGGTTGACTGTTTATGACTGTTGTCCTGCTCTTATGTCATGTCTTTTAATGACTCCTTCCATCATGCCCAGGGACTGCAGTTGAAAACTAGGCAGTTGGCTAATACTGTCACATCTACAATAATGTTGATTAATGTGCATAGTCCCTGTAAAAATAAATTTGTAAAATGTAAGGAGCTGTCATGACTCACGCCCCAATTGAAACTTTCTAATTTAGCTTTCACCCACTTTTAACTAATGCAAAAACAAAAAGTTTGTCAACTTTTATCCCTGTACAAAAATAGTAAGTTGTATAACTCCACTTTTTTCATTGATTTCCGGGTGCACCAAGCTGCGTGCGAAAGCCACCAATTCATTTTGATGGAATTTATTATCGATAAATATGTATATATTTATGTGAACCATTGTTAGTTCAGTGTATGTATTCTGTCAACTCCACTGTAACTACAATGCAAATCAAACAGAAGATAATCTTTTTTTTATGTATTTTGAAAATGAATGTCTGTGACATTGAAGTCGAAGAATGTTGAGTCTTCCATTATTCATGCTACTTTCTCTTTTCAAGGAGTTATGTCATTAAAATAAAGTGATTAGAAAATTAGGAAGAAGGCAATGTCTTGGAGGATGACTGGATTTAAGTGTGCCATGGAGAACAGTAAAAAATACATTTCAAGCCATATAATTTTAATTTGTGTTGTATGCATCCTGTGATGTGAGTTGCTTAAATTTTGAAACCTTTAGGAGCTGCTTGGCAGCTCATCCCATCGAGGCACTGTGGCCAGCAGCCGTGCAGGGAGACGCACATCGGCATCTAGCATCACCCAGGGATTGGAGGGCTTCAGTCAGCTTGTCTTATAGCACACAGGAGACCCCAGCTGGTTGATCGGGGCCCCACAAGTTTGTCCGTTGAGCCACACATGAAACGTCTTCCTCATGCTCATGTCTGTGTAAGCCTGGCTTGCGAACTGCAGTGTGATAAGGAGCAACGGCTGACATCATGCTCTTCGGAGAACGGCAGTCTCTCGAATCGACAATGGAGGTCATGATGAGCATTGTGGCATGCCCATGAATGGCATCCCAAATTGGGGAAAGAAAATATATATTTTTACAGGTTACAAGCAGCTGAGCAAATTTAATTAAGCAAATTAGGTTAAGTACCATGCGCAAGGGCACATTGGGGAATTAAACCTCAGTAATTGGGTCACAAGGCTGGCCCACATCACACTGCCCTGGACCACAATGCAGGTGAATAAACATCAGCTGATTATATATTCAAGCCGGAAAGTCTGCACACCCCTATCACCTTCTCCACGTTTTATTACATTACAGACTTATACTACAATCGATTGAGTTCATTTTTTGCCTCAAACATCTACACACAATAGCCAATAATGACAAAGTGAAAACAGGTTTTTAGAAAATATGCAATTTTATTTTACTGACAAAAATAGGTTATTCAGGGGTTACATGCACCTTTGGCAGCGATTACAGCTTCAAGGCGTCTTGGGAAAGAAGCTACGAGCTTGGCACACTTGTTTCTGGACATTTTTGCCCATTCCTCTTGGCATATCCTTGCAAGCTCCGTCAGGTTGGATGGGGAGCATCGGTACACAGCCATTTTCAGCTCTTTCCACAGATGTTCAATTGGATTCAGGTCTGGGCTCTGGCTGGGCCACTCAAGGACATGCACAGACTTTCTCTGAAGCCACTCCTTTGTTCTCTTGGCTGTGTGCTTCGGGTCATTGTCATGTTGGAAGGTAAACCTTCGCCCCAGTCTGAGGTCCAGAGCCCTCTGGAGCAGGTTTTCTTCAAGGATCTCGGTGTACTTAGCTGCATTCATCTTTCCCTCTATCAGGACTAGTCGCCCCGTTCCCACTGCTGAAAAAAATCCCCACATCATGATGCTGCCACCGACATGCTTCACTGTAGGGATGGTATTAGCCAGGTGCTGAGCGGTGCCTGGTTTCCTCCAGACATGACGCTTGGTATTCAGGCCAAAAAGTTCAATTTTGGTTTCATCAGACCAGAGAATCTTGATTCTCATGGTTTGAGAGTCCTCTAGGTGCCTTTTGGCAAACTCCAAGTGGGCTGTGATGTGCCTTTTACTAAGGAGGGGCTTCCGTCTGGCCACTCTACCATAAAGGCCTGATTGGTGGAGTGCTGCCTGGATGGTTGATCTTCTGAAAGGTTCGCCCATCTCCAAAGGTTCCTGCTCACCTCCCTGGCCAAGGCCCGTCTTCCCCGATTGCTCAGTTTGGCTGGGTGGCCAGGTCTAGGAAGATTTTTGGTGGTTCCAAACTTCTTCCATTTACGAATGATGGTGGCCACTGTGCTCTTTGGGACCTGTAAAGCTGCAGAGATTTTCCCGTACCCTTCTCCAGATCTATGCCTTGACACAATCCTGTTTCTGAGGTCTGCAGATAATTCCTTTGACCCCATGGCTTGGAGTTTGCTCTGACATGCACTGTCAACTGTGGGACCTTATATAGGCAGGTGTTGGCAATCCCCAATCATGTCCAATCAATTGAATTTATCACAGGTGGACTCCCATTAAGTTGTAGAAACATCTCAAGCAGTATCAGTGGAAACAAAATGCACCTCAGCTCACTTTTGGGTGTCATATCAAAGGGTGTGCACACTTGTGTACATATGATATTTTACATTTTGATTTTTAATAAATTAGCACAAATGTCTAAAAAACCTGTTTTCACTTTGTCATTATGGGCTATTTTGTGTAGAATTTTGAGACAAAAAATGAACTCAATCTATTGTAGAATATGTCTGTAACCTAATAAAACGTGGAGAAGGTGAAAGGGGTGTGCAGACTTTCCGGCTTGACTGTATGTGGAAAAAGAGGACCCAAGGAATCCCACAACCTCAATCAATAATTGGCACATATCCAAATCAATTTTCCCACTAATGATAGATTTCAATGATCAATGATGTTGTTTATGAACATGTGCATTTATTGATTTTTTATAATTTATCACTTTTCTCAGTTCCCCTTGTGGATTGGGTGATGAGACGGTAATATTTTTTTGTGAATAGCTAAATAATTTTACAATAAATATTTACCAGTGTGGTACACTGCATGTTTTAGTTAGTAAATGGCTATTTAAACCTACTGCATTTTATCCTTAGCAACAAGTCAGTTTTTTTCCCATTAAGGAAAGTTAGAGATTCAGAACCTACTCCATATCAGTCATTACAGGGTATTCAGGTGTTCAAACAAACAACAAACAAACAATAACAAAAAAAAAACAGTATGTGCAGTGATCCAAATTACCACTAGAGGCACTCTCATACAATTTAAACCCTCAGTCTCACAGACTTTTTTCAGTGTGAAATTCTTCAGTGTGTGTGATACATATTATTAACAGTGCAGAATATTCAGTCTACTGTAGAATTGCTGTACAAAATGGGGTTCAATGTATAATTATCTTACAAATATCAGGTCATGGTATCACATGCACAAAATAAAGAAAAAGATTACATTGGTCAGGCACAGGAGTTTGATGAGCCATCTTATCGAAAAAATAAATAAAACACTGGGACATACAGATATGTGTAATAGTATCATTGCTCCACCTTTACATTGGGCATTTAAAAATGTAACAGTTCCATGTAAAATCCTAATCTATGGCTTCTGTTCAATCTATTTTAATCTATTCAGACAAATCTATTTGAGTCTATTTCAGGCAAGAGCTCAGGTAACCATTTATGAAGAGTATTTGAGTTCATTAGTGAACTCAAATACTCAAATACAAATTTCCTTAATGAAGGAAATGATTAACTGAAAATATACATAAACACATATAAAAACCCTCTTGTTTTATATTTATATGGTTATTGTACTGATTCTTATAACAAATTGTACTGGTTGTGTGTGTGTGTGTGTGTGTGTGTGTGTGTGTGTGTGTGTGTGTGTGTGTGTGTGTGTGTGCGTGTGCGTGTGTGCGTGTGTGTGTGTGTGGAGTGAATGTCTCCTGCCTTTGTCGTGAAGTAGTGAGTTTGTATTAAAGTAGTGCCAGAGCAGGCTTTCTCTTCAGGGAACACAGGCAGGCCAGCGATGGACAGGTCCTCATTAGGCAGCAGCTCAATAGGAACCCTGGTACTCAATTGCATGTTAATTGCCTGGACTGGACATCTAAAAAAAAAACTTTAAAAAAAACATATATATATAAGAAATGGTATCACATTACGGGGTGCCAAATGTGACATAAAATGCTATGATTTTACTCTACATTTTTTCCTACATTTAATGGAAACATCACTTTTTTTTCTCACATTTAAACAAAAAACTATACCTTTTTTCTACATTTATTATTTTTGAAAAAACTGGTGTAAATATTAAATGTACAATCCCAAATTATATATATAAGCTAAATGTTTTATTTAGTGGTTTTTTAACATTTAGCTAAATGTATGAACATTTAACTAAATGTATAAAACATTTAGTTAAATATTTAATTAAATGTATAAATAATTTAGCTAAATGTGCAAAACTTTTAATTAATATATAAAACATTTACTAAATATTTATCTAAATGTACAAAACATTATACAAAATTATATATAAGCTAAATTATTTAGTGGTTTTTAACATTTAGCTAAATATATAATAGTTTAGCTAAATATATATGTACAAAACATTTACTAAATGTATGAAAAATGTAGCTTAATATTAAACAAAATGTATGAAACATCTTACTAAATGTTCAAAATATTTACTAAATGTATGAAACATTTAGCTAAATGTTTCATACATTTAGTAAATGTTTTGAATATTTAGCTAAATGTTTCATACATTTAGTAAATGTTTCGTACATTTACCTAAATGTTTTATACATTTAGTTAAATATTTAGCTAAATGTATGAGACATTTAGCTAAATGTTCCGTACATTTAGATAAATATTTAGCAAATGTTTCATATATTTAGTAAAGGTTTTGTACATTTAGCTAAATTATTTATACATTTAATTAAATATTTAACTAAATGTTTTATACATTTAGTTAAATATTTAGCTAAATGTATGAGACATTTAATATAGTTTTTTCAAAGATCATAAATGGGAGAAAAAAAATGATATTTCCATTAAATGTGGGAAAAAAATGCAGAGTAAAATCATAGTATTTAATGTCGCATTCGGCTCCCCATATCACATAGCCATTTTTTCTCCATCTACATTTTCTGTGGAGAGTGGACATATCATCAGAAGGGTATAAAAATGTGAGGTAGTAGGGTGTTAGGAAGTAGGTAGGTGCATCATACCACCTGGCCACTGCCCTGATCAGGATTTCTGTTACACTCTTTGTTCCCTCTCAGTCCCCATCCCTGTTTGTGCTCCGTGTTTTCCCCTTTCCCTCACATTTCTTGTCTTGTTTTTACGTTCCTTGTCTGTCTTCCTTGTTGTGCAGGCTGGGCGTGGTTTCCCACCTTGTTTCACCTAATTCACTCTTGCATTTCCTCCGCCTATCACATTCCTTTCCCCGTTTGCATTCCTCACGCCCTTGTCTCCGCTTAATCACTCTCGCATACATTCTCACGCTGCATTCACTCATTAGCTCATTAACTTCACTATATATTCTCCCGGTGTTCTTTGTCTGGTGCCAGTTCGTTAAGTCTTGTCATTGTAAACTCTGGTCTTGTCTCATCTTGAAATCTAAAGTCATAGTCTTACTTTGTCTTGCTGACTAACGCTTCATAGTCTTGTTTTGCTCTTTGCTGAAATTAACGCCTTGTCTGTTGTTCTGCTTAACCGCCAGCCTGCAGCCATCTCCTTGTTCCATGCCACGTGTTCCTGTCTCCCGCATCCCGCTCTCCCTCTGCTACGCCAACCCAGGATTCAGCCACTATCCAGCCCCTTTGCCTGCACCCCGCTCCCGTTCTGCCCCAGTTCTCGCCAACCCAGGATCCAGTCCCTTTCTTTGTTTCTCCCTATACTTCTGGAGTACTGGATGAAGTAATAAAAGCTCTGTGTGTGCATTATTGTATTCTGTCGTGCAGTCGTGCATTTGAGTCCAGTCCCTACTCGGATCCTGAGTAGAGAAGCAAATAGGAAAGTGGTTGGGAAAACTCATTTGGCCAACAACTTTGAATATCCATGAGCCAAAAAATTAAAAAAGATCAGACTTTTTTCATCAAAATGCCGACCATTACTTCTGGCACAAACTGAACTTTTTCCAGTCTGTGCCAGAAGTAAATTCAATACACAATTCAATCTATATTTTGGTAGTAATGAACCTGGGGGTCATTTTAGACTCTATATAGATAATGTTGTTAAGATT
This sequence comes from Synaphobranchus kaupii, assembly GCA_029718625.1. Classification (NCBI taxonomy): domain Eukaryota; kingdom Metazoa; phylum Chordata; class Actinopteri; order Anguilliformes; family Synaphobranchidae; genus Synaphobranchus; species Synaphobranchus kaupii. Next base: position 19,975,098 of record CM056385.1, on the reverse strand, counting down.
GCATTTTTTAACTCAGGAACATTGCGAGTCCATTCCTAAAAATATTTTTAAAAGACTCATGGGTTGATTTTTAGCTGCTTATATTACTGTAGCACACTTTTTACTGGGCTGGCAAAACGGATCGACTTCAACTGGTGCAAAATGCTGCTGCCAGAATTGACTAGAACAAGAAAGAGACAGTGCATTACTCTTGTTCTGGCCACATTACACTGGCTCCCTGTTTCCTTCACAATTGATTTTAAGACTCTCTAACTGGTTTTAAAGCTCTTAATGGTTTAGCACCTGCATACATCAGATATTGCCTGTCTGAATCTGTTCCTAGCTGAGCTCTCAGATCTTCTAAGGCCTGCTTTCTCAGTGTACCCAAATTAACCCCCCCCCCCCCCCCCAAAAAAAAAAAGTGGAGAAGAGGCTTTTTATTTTTATGCTCCAAGACTGTGGAACACCCTAATGTCAGAAATCAGACAAGCAAGCTCTGAGAACAGTTAAAAAAAACAACAACTAAAGATTCAGCTGTTTACCATGGCTTTTAATTAGAACAATTTAGATCATAGACAGAAGTAATTATTTTCACGATTTTATGATAGTTTAAAAAGAACATTAATAAACCATTTTTTTCTCTAGCTGTTGTCATAGTGTTGCTTTATTTATATATTTTTTTTACCTTAATTGTCTATTGTGTTCTTAATGTTATCTTTAAACTGTATTTATAATTTCTATTCTTTGTAGCCTTTTACTGTTAAAAAGTAAAGTGTAATTTTACACATGCTTTTTTTGTCTACTGCACTGCAGAGCACTTTGTGCTAAAACCCATGTATGAAAGGTGCTATACAAATAAAATGTATCATTATTATTATAATTATAATAATAATTATTATTATTATTGTTATTATAGTAATCAAACCAAATATAACTTGATTTATTTTCATACATTTTTTATTTAATTTTGTATTGTAGAAGCCATCACGGATGATGAAAGCCCTGACTAGACGATTAGAAAACGCCGGGCCACTAAAATGCGTTAGGACATCCGCGGTGAATGCTCTGAGTTTACTGCATTAAGTAGCATATCAAAGGCATACGTGTTAGTTTAAACTCCTCTATATTTCTTTAAATTTCAGTTTATTTAGGCTCAGTGTAGTCTCTTCAGTTAACAAGCAGTGTCTATGAATGCAGAGAGTTTGCAGCTGCAGCAGCCGGCAGATGCAGCTCCAGTTGCTGGGACGCTGCCTGCGCTTCACAAAAGTTTGTTAGGCCTGGTACATACTCTACGCAAGGAACGTGCGCAGCAACGCAAAGAGCAACGCAGGGGGCGTTTCTTGCCTTCTTGCGTAGCAAAATGTACAGTCCAAATTTTGTAACGTGACGCAATCATGTGGTGCAATTCCATGCGCTTCCGTTAGAGGCGCTAAATGTAAATACTGTTTAATCACTGCAGAATGAACACTACACAAAAATAAGTAATAATGTCCGGTGTAAGGTTACTCGCTTCAACCAGATTAGCCTAGGCTGCCAACTAGCGGACAGGGCGAAAAGAAGCTGGTAAACGCGCGTATGGTATGTAAGCAAAGAGCTTGCGCATGTTCCGAATCTGCGTTGGTGTTTGTGTTCCTTGCGTAGAGTATGTACCAGGCCTTAGCTTTTCTGCCTCCAGTTAGTGTCTGCAAACAAATTACGTCATAGTTGTTTACAAATTGTGTAAGATCACAAATGTGATTAGAATGTTCTTAGATGAACATTCTAATGCTGATGTAACAATCACTACTGTTAATTGAAAGCAGTGGAGTCGTAGAACACTCCAAAATGTACTTTAGGCCAGTTTATAGTCCAGCGACAGTGTGTCGCTCGACTGAAATCGCAGAACTTTCAGAAACATTCTATTGTTGCGCTACATACACTGTGGTCTTTGTCGTAATCTGGAAAATCTAAGTTAGCCTACTGTGAAAGCAAATAACTTTGCAATACATTCGCAGGCGCCTACAACGCTACAAATGTGTAGCCAAGCTGCAACTGTGTCTTTGTAACCATTCACAATAGCCTACAGACTAATAGGCTATTGGGAGGCTAACTTGTAGCATTGGAAGCGAGCTGCTTCTTGTTTTGGATTGTAACGTTTTCTCAATCTCTAGCAAAGCATCAATCGGTGAAATGACATTGTTATTATTATTAGGCTATTAATAATAATATTAAATTGTGCTCATTTATAATGATATTCACGCGCTTGCTAGGTAGGTAAGCTATGGGTAGGTAAGCCCTACCCTATGGCTACACACACAAAGTTTTCAAACAAAGAAATCTGTCCATTAACAGTTAGCTTATGTGCTAGCTAGTAAGTTGACAGCTCGACCGAAGCCTCCGCTGTCCGAGACAAACGTTACCATAACAACAGAGGCAGCGACAGGGTCAAAGTTGTAGAACCCGCACAGCTAGACCAATGAGGGAATAGCTGGAGGGGAAGGAGTAAATATGTTTTTCCTTTGCTGTTGTGATGTAAATAAAAAAGAGTTCAGTGATTTATCCTCCGGTCATGTATATATTACAAGTACATTTAAGAATATACTGAGTCCGTCGCCATGAGTCAGATATGAATGCGCTGCTCCATATCCCGCTTAAGACAGGCCTGAAACGGATCAGTACGATTCTTATAATTCTCCGTTCGTAAACGGGGCCATGTTGCTATCACGAATATATCCGACCTGTCGTCCAAATGTCAATATTCCAATGGAAGCATTAGAACACACACACAGGAGCTGAACAACACATTGAATATATCTATGATCACAAACAGTAAGCGTAACAGTTACAATTGGTTTACTCGTAACTATATTAAAATATAATTTAGAATTTTACTTTAATCATGCGTGAAGCTCAGAGTGGTTACACTCGACTCATCCATGTATGCCACCATTACTCAATATATGCTCCCGGGATTAACACTATTGCCGAATCTCGGTTCGGTGGAGAAACTCAGAGGTTGGGGTCTGGCTAACACAATACATGTATTATATTTTACATCGATAGTTGCGAGCCCAGGTTAGCGTGCACTAAAAGGGCTCCTTAAGGCGAATTTGACAAGAACCGACGTAAAACGTCCATGGGCTCTCCACGTCAAATTCCCAGAGCCGTACATTCACTAAACCTGTTAATGACCGACCTTAGCCGCCTACCAACTTAGAATCTCCACTTTCTGTACCCCACCACTGATCAGTTGGTCATTGGTCAGAATTTTCCCCGAGTATTCAGTCGTAATTTAGGCTGAAAGGGTAGAAAATGGAATAGAGTCATGGAGACCACGCAAGTTAAAATAATAAGAATTTATTCACAGGCAGGTAGGTCATTATCTTAAAATTAGGTCAATTACAAAACATACAAATTAAGAATAGAAAACACAGAGTAAATATCTTACCCGGCCTGCTTTAACTACACACACATACATACATAATCTGCACTGTGTGGGAGATCAGTTACGATTCTCCAAACACAAACACAGAGTATACACGGAGTCTGCACGGTGTGGGAGATCGGATGCGATCTTCCAAGATAAGTGTGTCTTCCTTTCTTTTAAGCCAAATCCTGCGTTTGAACCAGGCGGCAGTGCCATAAATTAACCTGGAGGTGTGGTCGAATCGGGAATCTAAACCCCCACCGTTGCTGAGTAGGGTGAAGGGAAAAGGAGTTGATTACCAGAGAGTACATTCCAGTGTTACAGTTTTACAGAGTTATTGGAACTATGTTTTACTAAACTTCATTTGGTATGAAATGTATCTCATTTGATTCCTTGATTTTACTGGATTACATTCATACCAAACAGCTTACCATTATGATGATTATTAACAGATTAAATATTATTATGTTGCAGTTGTCATGAAAATTCCCTTCTGATGAACCATTTTACATGCAATTCCTGTTACTACTACATAAGACATAATGTAACAATATAAGAATCACATGTGCAATGTTTGTAAGTTTTACAGGGTCTGTTGACCATTTAAACTGAGTCTTAATCCAGGAGAGAAGGGGGGTGCAATGAACTGAGGTGCCAGCCTGAGGGCACTGTGGTATTGTCCGTAGTCACGTGTGAGGCTCAAAAGATCAAAGTGGAAAAGGTCACAGATGGTCGGGTAGGACATTCCTTGCGCCACGACCCCTGTGCCATAAATGCCACTAAACACACATTCACACCCATGACATAGTCCAGTTTCCACTTATCACAGTCCTTTCCCAGGTGAGGACATCCTTTAGAACAAATGGGATGAAAACCCCAAAGCAAGTCAGAGTTGTATTGTTTTATTACAAGGCCCTCTGGTCCTTTGAAGCGTCTTCACACATGGCAGCCTTCCTCACATTGACTCCCGTCTTACAAAGTTGAATTTATTTCATGTCTCAGCGACATCTTCAGCTACCGTCGCAGCGACCACAGGACGACAGTCGCCCAAGTATAAACCAAATGTCGCTGCGACCAGCGACATCAATGGCATGTCGTCGGTCGCAGCGACACTGTTGCTGGACTATAAACTGGCCTTTAAAATTTAGAAGAAAAAAAAGACCATTCCAAAAAACCTACCCTTTAAAGGGTTATAAAGTTTCCTCATTTAGACAATCTGTATCAGTCAAAAGGTATAGAGAGAGCATGTTACTCTCTCTGGACTAGCATTAATTATTCACTGTTACTGACGTCTTCAAGCATGTCATAAAAAATACATGCACTATAAGAAACATACATTTCAGATTTTTTCTGAAATTATTTGGATGTACAGTATTGCTAAGCACCAGTACAGCATTTGAAGTACAGCTGTAGCCTTTATCTATTCAACAATATAAGCCTAACAGAAGGAATCAGGGGACGATTGAGAATTCACTATATGACTAATACGAGTGGTTAAAGAAAGAAAGGAAGAGATTGAAACTGAGAATAATGAGTTGATGTGAAAATCATTTCTAGGGCAGATGGCTATCAGTGCTCTCTCTGGTTTAACAGCCATCTCTCCAGGTTTCCTCTGCTACATGCCTGCAGAAGCCCAGGTCTTCCTATTCACTGGGGTACAATGTAAGAGGTAATCAAACGTGTTCACAAGCCTGTGATTTAAGCTCCCCTGCACCATGATAATTTATTGTCATTTTATCTCCAATGGTGATAAAAAAAATCTGGTGACAGATAGCTCAGGGAGGAGGAATGACGTCCGGCAGACACAGTGGGGAGAGCTGTCTTAATCTCACACAATGGCCATCAGTGACTCCAGCAATACGAGCTGCAGAAGCTCCTGCATTTCAGAGATATTTGCCACTAAAATGTCTGTCACAGTGGAGGAAGTCTTTTTTGGCTATGCGTTTTGGACACAGGGGTGGCGGAGGGTGACCTTGGGAAACCTCATAGCTGTCTCCTATAAACGATGCCATATCCTGTGCCCTTAGGAATGCACTGGCTGAGATTGTAGCACAATATCACTGTACATGCAGTATTCTCAGGACCAGACCGTAGCGATAATTGCATGCAAAGTTCCACACACATAAAAGGTATGAAAACGACAGAGCTCTAACGCATGTAAAAATGCATTCCAAGGATTTGTCATATCACAAAAATGTACCTGCATGCGATGAGACCAGGACCAATGGTGACCGTTTAACAGCCGACAGAAAACAATGTACAGTACCAGTCAAAAGTTTGGACACACCTACTCATAGGTTTTTTAAAGTTTTTTTTAAACTTTTTTTCTAAAGTTTTCCACATTTTAGAATAGTAAAGACATCAAAACAATGAGATAACACAAATTAAATTATGCAAACAAATAAAAAAAAGTGTTATATTTTATATTCTTCAAAGTAGCCACTCTTTGTCTTGATAACAGCTTTGCAAATTCTTGCCATTCTCTCAACCAACTTCTGTGGTAAACAGGTATTCCACAGGTAAACAGGTGATGCTATCATGACTCTGTATAAAAGGATATCAAAAGACTCTTGATACCTTATTTCCAGGTAGAATGTGCAAAGCTGTTATCAAGGCAAAGGGTGGCTACTTTGAAGAATCTAAAATGTAAGACCTTTTTTATTTGTTTTACACTTTTTTTTGGGTCTTTGCATAATTCCATTTGTGTTATCTGATAGTTTTGATGTCTTTACTATTCCAAAATTTGGAAAACAGTAAAAATAACGAAAAAATAACTTTCTATGAGGAGGTGTGTCCAAACTTTTGACTGGTACTGTACATAAAAATGTTTAGCATCAAGTCAACTTATACAATATGTTTTAGATGTGCCAGTGAAAAACAGCCATGTTGTGGAGTGCCATGTTGTATTGAGTATTCCACTTCTTTTTCACCAGTGTCCCTTCTTGTGCCACAAAACCCCCACAACTAATACAGAATGCAGCCGGTCAACTCGTTTGAAACATTCCCAAGCATGCTTGCGTCGCACCGCTCCTCCTCTTACTTCACTGGCTGCCTGTTAACAGCTTGCGTCGTTTGCATCATTGTTACCCGGCCTACAGGGCGGCGAACGTCCGGTCGATGTTCAAAACCCACACCCCATGCAGACCTCTCCGTACGGCAACCCGGAACTCTTCAGATCGCATCTTGGTTCCCCTCCCATCCCCACCCCACGGCACTCTCAATTTTTGTACCTCTTCAGTTTATGGGGATTTAATGTTTTTTTTAGATTGGAATGTTATGTTTCTATGCCCTGTTATGAAAAGTAAATGAAAGTAAATATGTATATTCATCTGTTAACATAACTGATATGTCGTATACATAACTAATGTTGTATGTTATTAGCCAGCCTTGGTGCTATTGATCATAATAACCAGGTGAATGCTCTTACTGTATGTTTCTCCCACAATGCAAGTCGCGCTGGGACAGAGCATCTGCAAAATAAATGTAAGGTGTCCCTTGTGTGGATGTGAGTAACTGCATTTATTACATTGTGTGTACACCTGAGCTTCTGTGGGCTTGCAAGTGTACAATATTGTGCGTAGAATCATGTTTGGGCTATAAACTCCTGAATATAAGATTCAAGATTCAATAATGTATTGCCATATCAACTTTACAGTTGATTTGGAATTTGTTTCGGTGTGCTCAGAGATAACAACAGTACACATATAACCACACAATACATACAAGAAGTGTCCACAAAAACATACATATAATCATATGTCAGTAAACCATCAAAATCATCCTTAAAATAAGGTAAATTTTTCCCTTTTTTTTTTCTGGGGCATCAGGGTCACTCCCCCTTTACCTGCCAACCCGCCCGATCTTTCCCTTTTTAAGTTACATTTCAAATGCGGCATATGATGGTTTATTTCGCCATTGCATTGCAGCATTTCGTGGGCATTCAGCAGTGAGACATTTTACTTTAGTGAGAGACAAGATGATCATTTCAAGGGGGGGATGTTTGTGAACAACCTGTTATAGTTATAGTAATTTTTGGTTGTGATGTGAGCTAGATTTGTCAGAGTTGCCAGGGGAAAAAATACTTTCACAAGGCTTTCTGCTGCCACTCAAGAACGTCATTTGGTAGTGCCTGAATTCTAAATACTGTAGTCTACCGTAGATAATCACAAACATACAAAATGTGAATGGTGAAACAGGGAAATGACATGCTCTCAAAATTCTTTGAGAAAGATTCTTTGTATGGTGTGTAATATATTTAATTATATACCTACGCATTTGAGTAGACCATGATGAAAAGGCCTTATAAAGTTGACACAAAGTGCTTAATGCTCTGTACCTTCTCAAAAAAAAGGTATGAAAAAGTGCCTAAAAAGGTACAAATGCTTGTCTCTGGGGTGGTATCCTATAGGTATATCAAATTGTACCTCTAGCCAGCAATACATAATTCACCTCTTTTGCTTGTAAACAGTACTTTTTAGTACCCAAATAGAAAATTATTGTACTTTCAGGGTACATTTTGGAAATAAGTTCCAGTACCTACAATGTACCTTTCTTTCTGAGAGGGTATGTTGAAACTAACAGTCTACTTTTTATTTTATTTTTTGGACTGCACAAGCACATCCTTACACGTCAGCTGTTTGGTTGGAAGGTGCATATTACCTATATAACTAATGTCTTAAGGTTCAGCAATGAAAAAGTCAATTGCTTCAGATATCCAGGTTGCAGCTGACTGCTCCATCAACTCCTGAATTGACTTCCCTTTTACAAAAAAACCCCAAATAAAAACACTTGCTCTTAGTCCATCTAAATTTGGACAAAGGAAAGTTGAGCCCAGGTTAGCAGTAGCCAACAGGTGCTGTCTTTAACAGGACCCCAACTTTGATCTGCGGAATGGGACTGAACTCACTGACCCAATCCACTCAACACCCCCCCGGCCCCGCCTAACAGATAAACCCATCTGACAAATGAAGAGAGCTCCTGTGCCTATGTCAGGTGCACTGAAGTCATCTCACTTTAATTTGGCAACAGGCCAGGTAGGCTATGTGCTGCCTTCCGCAGACATTTTCCTTCGAATCATCTTTGATCTCATCGGACTTCCCATCGCAATTATTTCTTAGCTTCCCCCAGACTTCTAAGGCCCATTTAAGTTGAGGAGTCATTCAGGAGTCTGTGCATGAGCTGAATGTAATCAATTTGGCCAAGAGTTTAGTTAGGCTGCAAACTTTCAACAATGGGCATGTTGACAAAACCCTGCTGATTTCTGCACCCAGAAATTAATGATCTAAAGGCCATCTAATACAATATATTTATGTTCTGTTTATTCAATGTCCAGTCCAATATTCAGTTTTTTTGAAGAAGAAGCAGGGTTTTTTTTTTTCTGCTCTGCCTCGTCACTTTCACCCTAAGACTTTTCTCTCCATCTTATTGTGTGAACTAGATAAGAAAAGATGAAAACTTGAATCAGAACATACTTCAGACAAATTCACCCTGCACACTTGGCTAATTTTGTGTATCACTGAATTCCAACTGTGGCTGTTTTACCCCCCCCCCCTTTCTTTTTCTGAGGTTTTCCATTTCAATAACATCAAAGGCTGATTATCCTGGATAAAGGCATTCACCGGCTGGAACATGTTATGGGATGTAATTTCGGTAAACAGTAATTTCAGTAAAAATCTGTGGCCATTTATGTTCTGCACATGAAATGCATTTTGGTTCCACATGGCCTGCAAAATGATCAAAACAAGGTATTTTATGCCTTTAAATTCCATTTTAGGAGCTTTTTGGTCTGGCAAAGGGTTTTTTTTCTTTTTGCTACCCAGCAGCAGCATTAAATTGGGTTTTTTTGGGTCTAGGAGACATCTTCAGAATGTCTCAAGTGATCTCCGGGCCATGCAGTGCAGTCTCTGATGTGGGTGTGTGTGCGCTGTGTTTGTGTGTGTCTTCTCTAGGTCAAATCCATTTTTGGTCGGCAGTAATTTTGGCTCACAAATGACAAGGTGAAAAGATGAGCATTCTCACGGGTTTACATAGCTTCAGCAAAATGCCACACGTAGTCTGGTGAGAATACTTTCCTGATGGGGGAGGATCTATGTAAGAGGACAGCAAATGCCGTGTAAGTTGTCCAGACTTGGAGGCATGAGAAACAAACAGTTTTAGAGTTGCAGTCTTTTGACAGAATACCAACAGGTCTAAGCCTGGCATCTGAGGACTGCTGAAGACTGTGATTCAAACCCTAGAGCCGGGGTCTCAATCTCTAGTCCTGGAGGCTGCAATTTCCTTTCAATCAGCAGCTGATTTAGGCCTTGGAGACAAGATGTGCAGACTCTTTTGTCAATCAATGATTTAAATTTAGCAGGAACACATCAAAAACCAGCAGACACAGCGGCCCTCCAGGATTAGACTTTGAGAACCCTGCCCAAGAGATACATATTGAACGCAGAGAAGTGGGATCTAGATATGTAGGAGGTAGTGCCACTTTGATTCAAAATGATAGTTTTTGAAATGCCATTCTTATTTTTATGAATTATTTTAGTCTTATAGCCTGGTCTAAAAATAATGTAGCCTAACAATAGATAGCAATCTAGCTAATTATAAGATCAGCGATTTGTTTGCTAACAGTTAAGATTGTTTTCAGCTGCTAACAAATGTAGCTAGGCTGCCTTATATATACTCAATTTTTTTGGCTTTAGAGTTGGCTGCCTTGAGTGTTTTCCAGTGCTGTTTGACCTGGTCACTGGTACGCACAAAACACGCTTCCTTAATTAGTTTGTTACACACCCTTTTAAAAATGTCACTATTATGGTGCTCCTGTAAATGCATTCCATTATATACATGTCTTTTATTATTTGTATGCATAAGTGTGTTTCGCCTTCGCTCCAGAAATGCGTACTTTTAGTCATTATGGACCCAAGATTCATTGCAGATTGAACATGCGCAGACTAAATAAATATTCCGTTCAGGGGCATATTCCAAGTAATGTGTTTACATGACCAAATATTCTGGTTATTACAGGCATATGCCAGGTGTCTTATTTGGAATTCTAGCAATCAGAATATTGGCTTAATCGGAATGTGTCAATCGTTTTAAGGAGTTTAACTCGTACATAATCAGATTATTACCATATTCCAATTAATATAGGAATATGGTGTGCATGCAAATGTGGTATATGCCAAGGCGCATTGAAGCTGTCCTGGCGGCTCGTGGTGGCCCAACACCTTACTAACCTTACTGGTTTTTCCTTTAATTCAGGGATGGGCAACTTTAGTGACCCCTGGGGCCATAAAATGTATCAAGGTACTTTGTTGGGGCCTATCACACGTGTACCCACCACACACGCACACGCACACACACACACACACACGCACGTGCACACGCACACACGCACACACACACACACACACACACACACACACACACACGCACACACGCACACATGCACACGCACACACACACACACACACACACACACACACTTGTGTAAGTGCTAACGAACAGTTAAGAACATAGAAAGCACAAACATACTAAACTGCAAATCACAGAATGTGAAAACATGTGTATATTCATATATGCATGGATCACTTGAAGGGTTGTTTCTCCTGATTCATTTTCCTATCGAACTCAATGGAAAATAAGTGAGGAGAAACAACCCTTCACGTGATTCATCCATATCTACTGCATATCTGGCAGCAGACTGAGGCTCGTTTGATACCGCAGACCCTTGATGACTTACAGGCATTTAGCCAACCATGGGTTCCATACTATTCCTGTGTAATTTACAGATTAATCTAGTCCGAACCCCAATTCCCATAGAGATCCATTCAAATGCAGAGAGGTTATAGTATCGCTTATAAGAGTACCTGAAAATAAGATATCAAGAGTCTTTTGATATCCTTTTATACACAGTAATGAGAGCATTACCTGTTTACTTCCTGATGTCTGCGACCCAACAACATCAAAAGACTCTTGATATCTTATTTTCTGGTATTCTTACAAGCGATACTATAACGTCTCTGCATTTGAATGGTTCTCTATGGGAATTGGGGGGTGGGACTAGATTTAGCTGTAAATTACACTGGAACAGTATGAAACCCATGGTTGGCTAAATGGCTCTAAGCCATAGGTGGAGGGTGAACCGACTGCAGGGTAAGGCTAGGTTAGGGTGGGGTAGGTATCTACCTTTGTACGTAGTGCGCGAGCAGCAAAGTTTTTTGCATTAATTTCATCGGAAATACAGTTTTATGAGTACAAGAGCCCATGTAGGCTTTGGTTGTAAAGTAGTCGTATATCCCCTGCCTTACACAGCCTCCGCCTATGCTTTAAGTCATCAAGGGTCTGACGTATCAAACAAGCCTCAAACCATCACAATAGGAAAATTTGTCAGGAGAAACAACCCTTAAAGTGATCCATCCATATCTATTGCATATCTGGCAGCAGAGTGATGGTTTGAGGCTCGTTTGATACCTCAGACCCTTGCTGACTTACAGCCATTTCGCCAACCATGTATTCCGTACTGTTCCAGCAGAATTTACAGCTAAATCTAGTCCCACTCCAAATTATTTCTTGATGAGGGATTTTTTTTTTTTATAATAAATTTACTTCAATTAAAGGTTGGATTTTTCTCATTTTTCAGTGTGAGATTAAGCTAATTCACCAAACGGTTAATTTTTTATAGCCCTTTTTTCTCATCTTTACCAGGGGTACCAATCATAGTTGAGGGCACTGTATATACTGTTGCACCCGTCATGCATAGTGCCCACTGTACAAGCCTCTGGAGGCAGTGTTATGATATGGGGTTGCTTCAATTGGTCAGGTCTAGGCTCAGCAATGTTATGCAGCAATAAAATGAAGTCACCTGAGTACCTGAATGTACTGAATGACCAGGTTATCCCATAAATGGGCATATTCCAGGACGACAATGCCAAGATTCATCGGGCTCAAATTGTGAAAGAGTGGTTCAGGGAGCATGAGGAATCATTTTCACACATGTATTGGCCACCAGAGTCCTGACCTTAACCCCACTGAAAGTCTTTGGGATGTGCTGGAGAAGACTTTATGGAGTGGTTAGACTCTCCTGTCATCAATACAAGATCTCGGCCAAAAATGAATGCAACTCTGGACGGAAATAAATGTTATGACGTTGCATTAGGTTGTCGAAACAATGCCACGACGAATGCGCGCCGTAATCAAAGCTAAAGGCGGTCCAACGAAATATAATTTTTTGGCCAGGCAGTGTATATATATATATATATATATATAATAACCCAAGCATGATGGGTTTCACTGTAGGATTAAGCTCAGTGCCATACATATTCAAATTCAGTCTTCAGCCTCCTGAGATGAAAGAAGGCAATTGGCTCTTAATCGCTGTCTGCTCTGGGCAGCATCAATCAAACCACCTCAGCTTCTGCAGCCTTGTCAGATTTGTCTCGAAAAACAAAATGGCTCCCCGCCCCCTTGCCAAAATCTCCCCAAACAGATCACCCAAGCCGACGCAGCTAAAACTGCACACATCGAGGAGAATAAAACGGAGGTTGACAGCGGCACAGACGCCGGCAACAAACACCACGGAGGGAGGGAGGGAGGGAGGGAAAAAGCTTTTTGTTTAAACTTTAATAGAGGTGTCACTGTGTGAGAAATGGTGCTATTTGAGCGCTGTGTCACATATGAAGGTGGGTGCTTGACTTTCTCTGAAGTTGTGTGATGAGGGAGCATCTTCGGTGGATATTGTGTGGGTGACTCTTCACATAGTTATAAAGAATTAATCCCTTACTAACCAGTGTATGCATCAAACAACATTTTCATAATCATACTATTTTTTGTATTATTTGTTCGTATTATTTTTATTATCATGCTTTCTATTTCAAGCACAGTGAGTCAATGATTTTGTAGCAAATAATTTCCGAATATTTGATAAATTTAATAAGTCATTCAGATGGTCAAGGGTCTCAGGAACACCAGCAGCTGAGGGTGTCTCTTGCATGATGGGGATGTTTCTCTTGCACAATGTGGGTGTTTCTCTTGCACGATGGGGGTGTGTCTCTTGTACAATGTGGGTGTTTCTCGTGTACATGGTGGGGGTTTCTCTTGCACAATGTGGGTGTTTCTCTTGTACATGGTGGGGGTTTATTTAGTACAATGTGGGTGTTTCTCTTGCACAATGTGGGTGTTTCTCTTGTACATGGTGGGGGTTTATTTAGTACAATGTGGGTGTTTCTCTTGCACAATGTGGAGTTTATTTTGTGCAGGGTGACTGGAATAGATGGTAACTATGTCTGAAGTACACTCTCTATCCACTGTTTTGCCATGACAAAGTCAAACTCTGCCAGGTAAACCTGAGCACAAGTTTGACCCCATTTTGAGAATATCACTGATGACATTTACAAATGCACAAATAATGCATAGGACATTTGGTAAATTCCATTGTTTTACTGATGAGTTGTAAATACATTTCCCTGAGAAGTTTAAGTTTTTCTTTTTTTACATAATACTATTTTCAAAAATACTATTTACTTTATTTGTATTGAATGTCCATTGTAGTGAGTGTAGGTTTCAGCATAGTACAATATATGGTCCCCCTACAGGGGACAAAAAACGAATTGCTGGGTCTTAGGAGGATATAATATTTCCAAAAAATGATTTGTCTTCAAGACTACAGAATGCAAGTAGTTGCAGGAGGCAGGAGGCATCAGTAGCTTGGCATACACATTCAAATATTTACGTGTAATGTTTTGTAAAATTACCACAGAAGCAATCTTACAGTCCGCAAACCATTGCTGATTGCATGCAATATTACAAGTAAATAGTGTAAAAGAACAGACAAAAGAGGCTTTGTCCGACATGCTTTGTGTTGTTCCATAAGAGTCCAATGGGAGTAGGTAGGGTATATTGGTCAAGTTGTTGCAGGAAATCAATACTGTAAAGTAAAGTAGCTTTTGGAGAGGTCTGATTTACAAACAAATAAATAAATAAAATAAAAAATAAATATGTATGTAGTATATATTACATATTTTTAAATATATTTTCTTTTGTATATGTATAGTTTAGTGTGGGTATATACGTATACCCCCCCCACCCGAAGACCACAAATCCAGGCCTCTCTGACCAAATGTGTGACGCAGTGACCAATAGCGTCCTTGTCATGTTGCCCGGGGATATACCATAGTGACAAAAATAAGCATCACCAAACATTAATATAATATATAATATACTTAATTAATAGCTTACACTGAACTCACTGTTCACCCCAGGTTACCCCAGTGACAGGCAGGCCTGGTACTAGAGTGGCACGGATGGTCCTGTTTTTTGCTCCATCCAACCCTATAAGTACATAACTGCATTCATGTGTTGGTGGCACTCAAGTGTTTCACCATTCATAGTATTCAGGCTCAGGCTCTTAATCAACAATCAAACTCTTGCAATCAAGCCCAGATTGAACAAAAATGAAATGTCACTGGCACCCCAGGACCAGGGTTACCAACCCCTGATCTAGTGCTTTTTCTTGGTCAATAGCTGACTCTATTTGTCATGACATTTTGCTTTTAAGAATGCAAGCAAGTTTGTCTTTAAATCCATACCATAAATCAACTGCTGTTATGTTTTATATTATAATAAATTTGAGAAAATAAAAAAAAAACATATTTAAAAAGCATATTGAAAAAAGCATAGTGAAAAAATATTGAAAAAGCAATGCAGTCTTAGGTGATAAAGCACTATGGAGACACACTTGAAATTAACTAGTTGCTATTAACCGCGTAGAACAGGGGTGTCTAACTCATGTCTGCAGATGTTTTATGGTTTAATTTGAATTCACTGACAATTAAAGCCTTGGAAACAAGGTGTGTGGATTATTTAGGCAATCAACAACATCAGTGAATCACAGGCCCTGAAAATCACTAACAATTCTGCAGGCACAGTTAACTCCAGGACTGGAGTTAAGCCTGCAGACACTGTGGCTCTCCAGGACTGGAGTTAAGCCTGCAGACACTGCCTATGAAGGTAGGCATTTGACCTTCATACTAGCCCCTACAGTTTCCAAGAAATGGCAGCAATCCCCCACCAAAATAAAGGTCAGGCATATTCAAGGGCACACAGAGTTTATGCAAAGCCTGTCAGTGGGATTCACAGTTTATTCTGCCCTGAGACAGACAGGAGAGGGGTAGACGTCTGGTGAAATGGGAATCGCATAAAAATCGGCCAGCAGACCGTCCCGTCGCTCCACTACACTCACACTTACCTGTCACACCAGTCATATCCAGTCTCACTGGACCACCAGGTTTACATTACCAAAATCAAAACAAAGAAAATCCATGTAATACTCATGTTGATATCATTAATAATCTTTCTAGAAGTACACAATGGCCACAAAGTGCCCCGTGCTTTTGAAAACGAATTGTCAGTTGGAGCACACGGAATGAGTGAGGAATAGAGCTAGAATGAGATTAGCGGGAGACGAGGTCAGGAACGGGGGAGAGGGGTGCCGGGCGTACCCACACAGCGCAGCGGGGAGTTTGTCTGAGGCCCTGCAGAAATGTAAGCTGGATGACTCAGGCCACTAAGAGGCTGGCAGGGAGGACAAATACTCCAGCATGCGATCACACACCTCCGGGGGTTTCCGACCGCTTCGCACAACCAGACACCGCGGACGCCCAAATTAACATGCTCTGGATTCAGCCGTCATGTGGTAGGAGGAAGAACGAAGGGATCGCCCCTCTGCGCCGGCTAGCCTTGTTAAGGGCTACACTTTTAACAATTTGAAGAGTATGTTTTTATTAGAATGTTTTTTTTGACATTCAGAGTCTAAGAGGGGGCATAGATGGAAATTGGAAAAAGGTAAATTCTGTCCTTCCGCACAAAAATCTGAAAGTATTTCTTCACACAGAGTAGTTGTTTTGTGGAATAGCTTGCCAGGTCAAAACTCGGGGGTTTTCAAGAGCAGGCCTGATACGGTGCTAGATACTATCTAGTTTGTAGGTAAACGGTCGGTGAGCACTAGGTACTCTTTAGTGGTATGGAAATGGCAAGCTTTGTTGGACTGATTAGCCTGTTCGTGTCAGTATGTTATGTTATGTTATGTTATTTGAGTGATGTCATGCTTCTGTATGTCTTCTGGTGGCGTGGCAGGCATGTGGCCATGCATGGCGTGATTAACTCATCAATCAGTATATCCAATAGCCAAGCTCGGTTTTCAGGAATAGTGCGTAACCAACAATTCCTACGAAAAATTCACCTGGGATGGAGACCGTGCAGATGTACCGCTGGGGAATTATTCTGTATTTGAGACAGATTGGCTGATAGAAATTCAATTTCTGCTTCCTGATGATATTCATTCTGACTTAGGGGTCTATGCTGCCCAGGGGTATGCTGCTTTTGCGAGAATTGTTGATAAATATAGAATTATGCTAATGTTGCATGAAACAAGCACATGAAAGAAAGTAGGTCTACATGTGAAAAAAATATGCACACACAGACATGCAGTTCAATCCTTAAGCATCTGGACAGTGACACACTTTTTGCTCCAGCACATTTGATGTGAAATAGAACAATGAATATGAGGTGGAAGTGCAGACTGTCAGCTTTTATTTTAGGGTATTTACATCCATATTGAGTGAACCATGTAGGAACTATGTATAAAAACAACTCTTTTATACGTAGTTCCCCCATTGTAGGAGACCCAAAACATCAAAAATTAATTACCTTTATGTCTATGTCAAATGAGGCCAGTGGCTTTGTGGTGTTGACTTTTTACTCAGTTTTTTTATTTATTATTATAATTATTATTATTTTTCCTAATAAACAGCCTCTAAACTTTTTTTTCAAGTATGGATAAAACTTTTTTTTCATATTATGGATAGACTTTATATGATCTCATAAGGAAAACTTTGTAGAGCGCACAAAAATAAATGAGTTTCTCACTGCGGGAATAAAGGAGTAAAGCCTGGTACAAGTGCGCTTTTCATATGTAAGTAACTACAAAGTGTGTTTGTTAGCACAGGATACGTGCAGTAGTATGTGTGTCGTTCACATACTGTAGCTGCTACTTCCCTAATGTGGAAGTTGTGGAAGTACCCTGACTATACAGTAGGCACACTGAGGATGAAATAAGCCTGGCTGGAATCATCATGGAGTCATTAACTAGTCTGGGGTCCTGCCTTCTCTGGCAGCTGCAGAAATGGAAGCGGCCACAGCCTCACTGCGCTGGAGATTTGATTTCCTCGCTCGCCGAGGAGCCCGGGCCGGGCTATGGAGGTGTAAAGCAGTCTGTCACTCCCGGCCTCACGCCCCATCAATCCTGCCAAAGCCTATTGCCGTAGTTCACCCAGCGCCTAAACTGTGAGGCAGTTAGTAACGGCGTCCGCCTGCCTTATCAAGCTTTGATTATCTCTAACACTCGCTGTACGTGAACCATGAAATGATGTCAGCGCAGACCAGGCTTTTGAAAGTCTTACTTCATTTGCCACAAATAACAATAAGAAACAGGAAGTGCTCTCACAGGAAGACGGCAGCGCTATAAGCGCGCGCCGCAGGGACGCGATACAAATACAGACAAGTCTGAACATTTGCGACATATGGCTTGCGTCTGTATTTGAATCCGAACGGGCTTTCTTTGCAGAGCCGTGGGGATTTTAATAAGCCCGGATTGCAGAATGATTGCACATTATAGTAACATTTTCTAACCCAGAATGCAGCTGCTCATATGCAGCTGCTGATATGGACAACAACATGAATAAGGGATCTTAACCAGCACACCCCAAGTAACTCACCCCAAGTAAGTAAGGGACTCTGGGATAATCTTAATTAATGAATACACATAACTAGTTTCGGTTGTATCTGAACCAAAATGTAATAATGCATAATAATGCATACCATACATGTTTTGTACTGTATCAATTGTTCCTTTGCTTGCATTTTTTTCCACATCAAATGGGTTTAGTTCACATCAAAGCAACTGAATGTATATTAACTAGATCAATAGTTAATTAGATTAGGGTGAATGTGAATGTGAATGGACAGTGTATACAGTGGACCCCCCCCCCCCCCCCCCCCCCCCCCCCCCACCCCACCCCCCCCACCCTCCAGCTTCTTCTTTATTCAGGAATGAATTCAGAACAGGAATAATGGCAGTATTGTCACCACTAACATCTTTGAGAGCCACAACAGATGGGAAAGCACCTGGTATATCCTTTTGTGCTTTGAATACCAAAGGCATTTCTTGCATTTATTTTGGCGTAAAAGAGAAATATTCATGAGTATACCACCCCCATGTCTTTGAAAACCCTTAACAATTCTGAGAAATATATTATTTCCAAATTATTTGATTCGTATTGCTTTTGTTATGGCAGCACTAGGATTTGCCTGTGACTCTGAACGCTCACTAAACCTTCTCTTAAACCCTGATATATCCGGTAATTAGTCCCGCGTGCTTTTGCAGGATTGTGGAAAAATATGTAACACAATTGAGCCCCGTTGAAGAAGAGCCTGTCACTCATTTTGACAACTGTCTCCAGATGTGGGGGCACAGAGGCTTTTGGGAGTATTGCAACTGAGTTTCATTTGCAATGTCATGATAAAAAGTAATACTCATACTGTGAGACTGGATGTTTGTTTTTTTATTTTTAGACAGAAAGGCACAATAGCTGGGCGGGATGCACAGCACGTCCTCACAGTGTTATGGGTAGGCATAATTAAAGACCAGTTGTGTAATATCTTTTTTTTAATTTATCATAAGCCTAATATTATAATAGTATCTTTTGTGGACTATTTGCTCTCCATTTGTGTGTGTGCGTGTGTGTGTGTGTGTGTGTGTGTGTGTGCGTGTGCGTGTGTGATATTACACTGAGCCTGGTAGCGCATCAAATGAGCCTGAAATCATCACTCTGCTGCCAGATATGCAGTAGATATGGATGGCTCACTTTAAGGGTTGTTTTTCCTGACTTATTTTCCCAGAGTTCAATAGGAAAAGGAGTCAGGAGAAACAACCCTTGAAGTGATCCATCAATATCTACTGCATATCTGGCAGCAGAGTGATGATTTCAGGCTCGTTTGACGCCTCAGGACCCTTGATGACTTAGAGCCATTTAGCAAACCAGGGGCCCTATCTTGGCGATCTTGGCGCTTAGTCTAAGCGCATGGCGTAAAGTCCATTTTGGGCGTGTCCAAGTCCACTTTTGCTATTTTCACCGGGTGTTTTTTTGGCGCTAAGCACGGCGCAAGGTGCAACTGGGCTGAACCTAGTCGCTTCATTAATTATAGGTATGTCTTGGGCGTGACATGCAATAAACCAATCAAAATGTCATATGCCCCATTCCCTTTAAAAGCCTGCTTTTCCACCTTGGCGGATTGCTTGATGGCGAAACAGACATGCTCGTGCGTGTTTAGTGTGATCAAGGAATAGGCTAAATGGAGTATGATCAATATTATTCGGACTAACCATTAGCCTATGAGTTCCCGGTAATTCCAGACAGGGCTGTTATTTGACAAAATATATGCGGTTAAATTTCGTTAAAAGGACCTGCAACAGCTGAGAATAAGCTATCAATGGCTTCAGTCTCACCTTAGAAAACGCCAAATTAGCCTGCTTGTTCAGCGAATTTCGTTTGATTATGCAATGAAAGTGTCAAACATCAATTCCAAGAGGCTGTTCTCATGGAGTTCTCGAAGTTCAAGCTTCATCCAAAGTTCATTAGGCTACCTGCATAGTAGGCTAATATTGATTAATAACATACATACCGTTATTTTGCCTTAATGATGACACTAAATAGCCTACAATAAAGCTGTCAGGTTCGCAACCCATATGTTCACCGCATATTTCCCCTTGTTTAATAATGTCCTGTTTATGGAAATGTGACCAACCAGTTTTACTCGTAGCGTAATCCTTTAAAATAATCCACTTTCCCAGGAAGACTGTGAAACGTGCGAACTACAGCAGGGGAAACAGAGAACATGCAGCGCACGTGCAGATAATGGCATTAAAATGAATTGTGAATTAATTGTGTAACGTGCTGCAAATTTGTTTTAGTTTCTAATTAGACGCTTAGTTCTCTTTAAAATCGTTTTGTTCAGTTATGGAATAACGGGTGAAATCAGCTGGGTTTTAATAAGCTGAGAGTATGGAAACCTGGTCACTGTAATTTAAAAAATATGAAGGACGAAGAATAGCTAAGGTTACAATTTAGTTAACATGGTGACATCTCCGTTTTTTAACCATAGGCTATCGAAAAAAACCTTATGCACAGCGAATCCGCTGTAGCCTAGGCTATTTGAAAAACAATAAATGCAATATTCACTGGACAAGGTTTTGAACTTTTTTCAGTCACAAACCATTCTATTTACTTACAGGCTGTATTCATAGATAAACAGAGCTGTATTGTAATGACATCTGAAGCGCATTTTCAGAACTTAAATGTCCGTCTATTGCCGTGCGCGAGTTTTCCATTGAATGACAATTCACACATTAGGTATAAATGACAATTTGCGCATTAGGCTTGATATAGGTGTTATCAGCTGCTTTTTAATGGATAGCCATTGTCCCGTACCATCGCACATCGCCTGGATGTTGATGGAATGGGCTGAAAGCAATTTAATGTGCATGGCATTCCCCTTCGCTGAGGGAAAGGTAGGCTATGGACCCTTTTATTATTATGCATTTTTTGATATAGGCTACACAATAATACTATTTCACATTGTAATCTTGATATTTTAATCATGCTTGTGCGCGCCCCTGTGTGTAACAGACAGGAGGGTACGCGCATTGTGCACACGCCTTTGTAGACGCACTTATATGCGCCGTTAACATAACATGTATAGAACTGCGACATGACTTTAGACCAGGTTAGTGGTGGTTCTAGCGCAAGCGCTTTCTGCTGGCTCAAGATAGCAATACGCCAAAAATAATCCTGGCCACTCCTCATCTTAAGACCAACACGCCCAAACGGTGCAAGAGTACATGCTAGTTAAACGGCGTGAACTTTAGGCGTTATAATGAACCTACCGCCGGGTGTAAGATAGAAAAAGACACTTGCGTTTGGGTTAGCGCCGCTTTGCGCCGGGTGTAAGATAGGGCCCCATGTGTTCCACACTATTCTCATGTAATTTACAGCTCAATCTAGTCCCACCTCCCAATTCCCATAGAGATCCATTCAAATGCAGAGAGGTTATAGTATCGCTTGTAAAAGTACCTGAAAATTAGATATCTTTTTTTTTTGTTGAGTCTTTTGATGTTTTTCAGGAAGTCATGGTGTTCCAAAGGATATGCGACCATTACATATGATGACTTTATTTAAGTTTATGTTCATTTGTCAACTACGTTTGTAACCAATTACTTTTGGTCAAGTCCACTGTTCAGCTGATGTGGATGTAAAAACCCTCAAATTAAAGCTGAAAGTCTGCACTTTAACCTCATAGTCACTGTTCCATTTCAAATCCAATGTGCTGGAGTACAGAGCCAAAACAACAAAAATTGTGTCACTGTCAAAATACTTACAGACTGCACTGTATAAATATGCAGTAGGAGACATCTATAACAATGACCCGTCCAGATTACAAGGTGCTAATAAATGGATACTTAAAACTTAAATTTACGAGGTATGCTACAATGCTTTATTATAGCATATACAACCCCAACGGAGAGGAGAAAATATTGGAATTACATCACATACAAAATTAATTTATGAACAGTAGAGGATGTAAAGAAAGGATGGCGTGATTTTAGAATAATTTTCCTACAACATAATGTGGAAAAATGATGCAGGTGGTGGTCCAGCGAAGGAAAGAATACTAACACAGATAGAATAACAGGTGGAAAAATCCCTGCAAAATGAGCAAGTCGTGGAGGTGGGAGGAATAGCCACGGATTAACTTGTGACGGGAGAAGGCTGCAGAGCGTCTGAAAGTACAACTGTATTCACAATTAATTATACCTACTGACCGCGCAGAAACAACAATTGTACATTGTTTAAATTCAGACGTGCGTTTTTATGCTGCTAGCTGATGACTGCAATAGAAGTCTCGCGTCCTTTCAATAAAACAAATAGGCTATAATTTCATATACTAACTGATAATAAATGAGAAGTCATTAGTAGAAGCATGTGCGAAACATTTAAAATTCTGTCTCCTTTTGAGTGCTATAGCTACATTAGAGGATTTATTTGTTCTGCCGAGGATGTGCGTATACAGCCCGACACCTTCTCCAGCATCCTGTGTGTGAGTTCTGGGCTATATCAGCGCAAGAAAATTACCGTCTGCTTTCAGAAGTAAAAATTCCCACGCAAAGAGGAGAGTCGCAATTACTGCATGCTTTAGTAAATCAGACAGAATACTTAATTGTGAATTTGAAAACAATTGTCTGCCTAGTGCAATCAATCCATTTAATCTGGCCCTGAGTACAGCCCTATCATAATTCTGACTGTTGCTGAGCCCACAAATAGTCCCCATGGCCAATCACAGATCTTACACATGGTCAGCCCAGGCTGACATTGTAGTTTGTGTCGAGAACCAATTTACTGTAATTCCAGAATCCCGATGTGCCCGATGTCTGAACATACAGGTCACTAATTCACCTCATATACTGTAGCTATACTGTGACAGCCTACATTCTATTGCCAGTTCATTGCATTTCACATACTGTTGTGAAGGTTTTCACCTATCTTCTCTCTGTTGCTACGGTTTTTATCTTTTTCCCATTTTCTCTTTTCAGTCTATCGGATTTTTCTGGCTTCCATTTCGGAGTTTTCATTCTCCCCGCTAATTATTCGTTTCACCTGTTCTTTTACCTCTCAGGTATTTAAACCCCTCGCTTCCGCCTCCTGGCGCTTCTTTGTCATTTCATGTTTTCACGAGGTTAGGGTTAGTAAGTTTTTGTCTCTCTGCTTTTGTGAGAATTAAGATTTCTTTTATTATGCAGTACAAACGTTTTTCCACTTAGAAGCCTAGGGGAATTAGGGTATAGTTTCCCTTATTGTCTTCCCTCTCCTTCGCTCCCACTCTCATTTCTGAGAGTGTGAGTTTTATTTTTATTTCATTTATTTCACCATTTATCGGGCGTTATAGCCACGTACCGAAGGTGTCTTGTTTTTTCTGTCCTCTTTCGCTATCTCTTTAGCGTTAGCTATTTTGAGATTTAGCTGTGCCCGTGTTTACGTGGCTAGCCCGTTTTATAGGGGTGTGTTATTATTTGGCACTGCCAGGGACTTTCTATCCCTTTTTTCTGTTATCGCGTTTGGCTCATCGCAATTCGGCACAAACCCTTTCAACTGTAGGTTAATTCAGAAACATTTCCGTAGATTAATGAAACAAATTTGCCGCTTCACGTTAGTTATTGTTTCACAATGTTCAAATGATGGCAGTGTTCACACGGAAAAAACATTTTTTTCCCACTGTAACACCTGAAATCAAATTTTAATATGTCCTTTGGAAACGATTGTTTGAATAAATTAATTAATGTATAGTCCCATACAGAAATAATGGTAGCTGCCATGCTTATTTATGTTTAGGTGTTTGTTTAAGCAACATTCATGTACAAACTACAAGCCAGTGTTGTAGTACTCGAGTCCAGGACTCGTGACTCGACTTGGACTTGGACTCGAGCATTGACTCGGAAGTTGGAGACTCGGACTTGTTAATTGATAAAAAATGTTTTTTTATTTTTGTTAGTTTTTTTGTAATAATTTGGCATAAGATATTGATAGCTCTGTAACATTATAAAATTTTGTGCAAGGGCAGGCACGTGTATTCCACCTACATGCGGATTCACGTGCATACCCTCATGTTCAATAACAGTTAGTGCTAAGATGCCTAAAAAGACACACCGAATCGTGCACTTTGCTTACACGGATTCCAGAGTGGAGCACTGGAGCCCATCTTGGAACTTGACTCAGACTGTTACGTTTCTGCCATGTTCATGCCACGTTTCATGTTTAGTTATTGTCACAGTTTATTTTTCTGTTCTTGTCAGGTCATGTTTTCTGTTTCATTTCTGTCTTAGTTAGATTTCTTGTAATGTCACGTATTGTGTTTAGTCTAGTCACGCCACGTTTAATGTTTTATTCTTGTTACGTTTCATTTTTATGTCATGTCACGCGTTATATTTGATTCATGTTACGTTTCCCGTTTATCATACACATTTCCATGTATTTCCGCAGCCGTTCATGCTGTTTCTCTCTCTCTCTCTTGCTGTCGCTCACGCTTCCCTAATTGTTTAATTCTCCCATGTCTATTTACTAATCTACTAACATTAGATCAGGATTGGGTAATACTAACTCTCTAACCAGTGTGTTCATGTTTACCTTATGTTTCTCGTGCATGTCATTTACTAATTTACTAACGCTAGGTCAGGATAGGTTTATTACTAACGAGTACTAATTATCTTGTTACCTTGTCAGCCTTCCACACCTGATTTCCATTTGCATGCTGCTCTCAAGCTAAGTGTCTGCACCTGTCTACACCTGCATTTAAGCTCAGTGTTCATGTCATGTTTTTGCAAAATTGTTGCCTGTTAGTTTATTGACTGTCACTTTTGAGCGTTATCGATCGTCTGACTTTTGTTATAGATCCAAGCCTGTTTACTGACCATCGTTACTGCCTGCCTACCATTTCTACTGCCTGTTTTTTGACCACGAGTTTTGCCTGCTGTCTGTTTGTATCTCTGCCCCGCGGATAGGACTTTGGTCTGACTCTGCAACGTTCCACGACCTACGAACCTTCTTAACCCCTGTATTGTACTTCTGCTCCGCTGACAACTACTCTGGTTACTGAACTTGTGCATGGTGTACCGATTCCGAGACTGCCTTCTCCCTCGGTACTGTACTTTGGTTTTTTGGCTGGATGTCCTGTGGATGAACTTTGCTTGTGTGACTACGATTTTTGGATTTCCCCATAATAAAGCCCTTGCGGGCATTTATTATTACGTCAGTGTTCTGAGTCGTGCATTACGGGTCCAACCCGCACACACCTGTCCACAGACTCAAGCTTCATGACTCGGGCTCAGACTAGGCTAATGGGGACTCGACTGACTCTTTGGTGACTCGGACTCGGACTGGACTCAGACTCGAACACTGGGACTCTGGACCTCGACTCGGACTTGAGTTTAGTGACTCGACTACAACACTGCTACAAGCAAATAAATAAACTTGCTCCCCCATATAGCTGTAGGGTAGGATGCTATATGTGATAATAGCCTACTGAAGCATACACAATTTATGCTATATATCTTGCATTGAGGAATTGTTATCTTGGGGAAATTCATATAAGGCATATGCATCATCATTATTGCCAAAGCCATCAGCCTTCTTTCAATCTCTGTGGGTGTGAGCACGATGATGTCACCCAGAAATGTGTAGACTTCTGCAGTAGGATACATCGATGTATCCTTCACTGGAGGAGACGAAGAGCCGAGTCTGAAGCCGCTTCGCTCGTCTCCTCCAATATTGGGGCAATTGGAGGGAGGGAGGATACAAAGATCAGTTTCCGGGGCACGGAGGAGATGAGGTGGTAGTGTAGCAGTTTACTCCTGCACTGCACACTCTTTATAAAAAAATAAATAAAAAAATTAAAAAAAAAAGATATTTACAATGTTAGTTTTAAAAAACATCAACATAATTAACAAACCTTGATAAAGAATATGACAGTTCATACATATTGGGGGCAAATGTGGAGGGACACTGTGACTGGTCACAATGGGGAAAAAGAAGACGGTTATTTTGTGCATAGTCAAGGACTCAACACAGTACTCTAATATTTTGCTCATTTTAGTCTTGTTCCCCTGGAGATCAGCAGTCTGAATTTCCCCAGCTTGTTTTCTATAGATCAGACTGGCCTGCTTTGCAATTATATTTAAGGTAAGATAAAAAATGAAATAAAAAAATGTTGCTCTACTTCTTGCACATTTGTCATGGACCTTAATTATCAGAATTCCATTGGCAATGGTTTCTCTCTCAACTCCCGCGATAACACCGTAGCATGAAAATACAGGAATGGGCCACCATGAAATTGTATTGTAAGTTTATTGGAGTCATTTGACATCAAATTATACAATTAATCCATTAAAATATTCCCCGTTGGCATCCAAAGTTAGTCTTAAATGAACTATGAAGTCTGCCTCTCAGCCTGAGAGGCTGAGTACTGTAAAGAAGTGTTTTGAAGGCCAAATCTCTGACACTTTAAAAAAAAAAAATTTTGTGGCCGACCTTTATGTTTTTGTGTTTTTGCAGACTGCTTTTTTTCGGCAGGGACTTGCCGTAACCTTCACAATGTACTATAGAATGAAAAGGTAATTGATTAATAGTTGATTAGTAGCTGATTAATTTTTGTCTTACGCAGTGACATTCTCTCATTCAAGTCCTATACACAATTTTCTAGTGAAGTGAGTGAAATTAATATAATCATTACAAAGGACAACAGTTTTCTCATTTGCATATAAATCGCATGATTAGCCACACAAACTGTTTCTATTTCAGTATTTTAGCTTTTAGCTGTTCTAAACACCCAACTGAAAATGTGACTCGCGAGATGTACATTTAAGTTTGTCCCTGGGTCTGTTGTTTCTTCATTTGGGGATTTGAGCACTAGAGACAGGGAAATGAAACCACTTTAAATGTATATACTGCAGACTAATTGAAGGCACCCATGCCTTGTAGCACTGAATAATGGGTTTTTTATAAAAGAAAAGGCAATGGAATGGGAACTCCGGGCAAATTCACATTTTTCATTTGTGGGCGTGATTATGAACTCATTTAATAATATTCTGTACATGTCAGCACCCATTTCGGAGTCAAGATATTTTGCGTAACTCAACTGAGGGATGCACACATCTGCTTAGCTGGGGCATGCGTAACAAGCACTTGAGTTCCTCAAGTCAAGATCACACCCAAAGTGAATACGAGTTAAATACGCATTAAAAAGGATTAAAATGGATACGCAAATTCAATAGATTAAAATGCTTTTTCTTTTTACTTATTCAATTCAATATTTATCTCAATATTTATTTATAGACGTATGTATTCATGTATATTTTTCATCTATAGTTTTTTCATGCACAGGAGAGGTCTGAATTCTAGGTGAGTGAAGGAGAAGTCGGAATAGGTATGTTTCTAGCACGTGTTGCCTGAGGCTAGGTGAATCCTCAAAGCTTCTATTCCACCGCTAGACAAGAGATTAACAATCAAGGCTGAATTTCCCAATAACGACACATCTTGAGATTTCACCAGATACTTCAAGTACTTATAAATAATGAATTGTGAAAACTTGGCATCAGTTTCCGAAAGCATGTTTTGGGTGTCTAAACTAAAAATGTTCCACGCAGTTCACAGAGCAATATTGCCACCATTTATGTGGATTATAGCAAATCATTTTGACATGTCACAAAATCTTGAAGGCATCAGTTGGCAAAAATGTTGTCATGGAAAAACGGAATGAATCCAGGTTGTGTCTCCAACAAATGAATATAAGGAAAGTGATATTCTAGCAACATCCCATGAAGCTTTGAGTCTACCCAACAGCTCATAATGAGACAGCAGCATTCAAGTAATGCAATGAAAATATCCGTCAATATTATAATCTTGTTTGGATATATATTTTAATGATGGGGGTAGAAGTGCATGCAGTGTTTTTTCATAGCTTTTCTGTATTTACAACCATGGATACTGTGTTAACCGTTCTCTTTGAATGTTGGCATTATTAGGTTCAATAAATTTCTTCTAATCTCAAGACATGTCTGAAGATGTTGTGAATTCACAACATATTTCACAGACTACGTGGGCCAGGACACATGCCGGGGAAACCCCTTGTGAAACTCACAATTCCCTTCAAAAGATACTTCAAGATATTTTTTGCTCAAATCTTTATTTTATACCCAATACCTAATTGTTCTATTAATGCCACTAATTGGCCAGAGATTTAACTCACCTGGTGTCCCAGTATACTGTACATACGTAGATAGATAAATAGATAGGTAGAATACTTTATTATCCTCATGGGGAAATACATTTTTTTATCCCAAGAAACATACAATCATTTACGCTACATAAAGGGTGAGAAATTAATACATAAATACAGATAAAAATGAGAAATATATAGGCCTACTAAATAAATATTGAATCTTACAAACCTATCCACACATATGTTTGTCCCATTAATGTGCCATGTGTTTGAGGGTCACATAAAGCTTAGCCAAATAAGCAAATAGTATAATTTATTTTAAATATAAAACGTAAAATTATAATATAGTATAAATATTATTATAATATTATATATATATTATAAATATTATTTGTGAACACAGTTTTGTGAACAAAATAAAATATAGGCTCTGTAGGAGCACAAATATTTATATTCAAATAAATAATAATAGTAATAGTAACTGAGCTGAATTTCAGACTACATACACTATAAATGATTGCCATTTGACACTGTATTGTGACACATAATGTTTGAATGACCTCATTCTCTTCAGATGGTAAAATGAAAAACAAACACAGAGCCAAGTTACATGAAATAATTTAGAAAAACATTGTAGCATTTCTTAGGAATAGAGTTTGTTAACTTGCGTGAGCTAAGATAGCCAATACTGTTTGTGTAACCTGGCCTCATATTGACATCCATACTTAACTTAAAGGGTAACAAAGCACTAAAACAACTTATTTTAAATGATAACTGATACATTTGGTTTTTTCTAAGTATTACTGATTGATCCTGGTTCAAATCTTGACAAATTACTGCAGTCAGCGCAAAAAAGCGTGAACTAGCTCAAAAGTGTCTCTAGTGGTAAAAACGTTAGGTACTGCACGTTCAATCTGTGATTGGCCAGAAATTTCCCACCTCCTTGGAATTGGGGTTTGTATATCAAAACCATTACATGTGCATATTTTTTATTTTTCCTGTGTATCATGCAATTGGCTACTTTGATAAGATATTAGGGCGGCAGTGTAAGCATAATGGTTAAGGAACTGGCCTTGTAACCGAAAGGTTGCAGGTTCGATTCCCAGGTAGTACACTGCTGTTGTACCCTTGAGCAAGGTACTTAACCCGAATTGCTTCAGTATATACCCAGCTGTATAAATGGATAATATGTAAAAAATGATTAAAAAAAAAGTTGTGTAAGTCGCTCTGGATAAGAGCGTCTGCTAAATGCCTATAATGTAATGTAATTATTATTGGCAGATGTAGCTACATCTCTAATGGGGGAAAATTATTCTTTGTGAGATGTGTGAAGTTTCTGAATTATGTGCATTCACATGAGGTCAGAAGGTACAAAAGTTAATGTTCTTGAGCAATGCGAGTCTGTAGTAACTGTGGTTATTTCTGTAGGAAACCCTGAAAAGTGCCCTGAAAGTGCCAAACTCAGGCACTCTGTGCTGAATCGTTATGGGGCACGCCCCGCCAAGTCATAACATTCCTGCCATCCCAATGAGGAGCTCTGTGTAGTTATGTGGCATATGATGTGGTACGGAATCTTGGCTGTTGTAGTGCAACAGAGTGCTGGTACTTCAGAGAGAAGTTTTTTGCCCCTCTCATTGCATGTAGGCGCTGGACCTGCAGGATGATTGGTCAATAAAGCATTTCAGCTGTCTTTACACTCACACAGCAGCTTATACGGGAATAACTCTCTCTGATATTAAATTAAATTCCTTGCAGCAATGTTGCTAAATATTTTCAAAGGAGTTTGAACATCTGCAATTTATAATAATCTACATCCACTGTAGGGTGGCCCAGAAACAGGAAAGCATAGATCTGGAGGCTAGAAGCATTACTTATTTGTAACTATGTACATTGTTCTATCTAACTATGTAAATAAATTGTATAATGTATTGCTTCATACCTAACAGTGCCCCTAGACATGCCAATATTGATGATATATAGCAGCCTCTCTTGCCGTATTTATTAGAAAAGAAAAAAGAGAAGCTATCTTATAATGAACCTGGAAGAAAAACACCCATAGGAAATTAAATTATTTAAAATATACTCCATAGCATTATGTTGTTAAGTTATGCAAAGCAATGATATGCATTGGTTGTCATGGCATTTCCATAAATACAAATGTGATTAGGTGCAAAATATAATAAGATAAAACTACATTGAAATGGCCTAGATGATTATTGAAAATGACTACTTTTATTGTCTGTGGTATGATGTATACTGTATATATTGTAATTGTATATTGACATAATACACTAATTACCCCTTTGAGGTACAATTAAATATTTTCTGTGCTATTCTATTAAATGACTCAAGTACGTACTTGAGAAAACTAACTAAAGCAATTAATCACATTACATCTATTAATGTTGGTGTTTGGCAGTTGATAATTGCATGTTTATATTGCATATGCATTTTCAGTGGCAAACATCAATCTCTTCTCCTTGTGATTAATTTTTTTCCATGCTAGCTTTCACATTTGAAAGCTAGAACTCCATAGTATCTCACTGGAATTAATAAAGACAAACTCCCATTCTGTTAAGGCTAACCACTGAAAGGTTATAACAGAGCATAATCAATTTGAAACAGCAATGCTAGCACCAGCCAATTTAAGCTGTTTGGGCCCAATAACATTTTGTCTGAAACCATGGCAGAGCCATTGCATAGATCTTTGTCAAGCGCAGGCAATGTCTGTAAGCAGGGACGAATTATCAGAGCTTATTGTCAAGCTATCGCTCCGCGGTCCCAGTCAGCAGTAACCATGGCAATGTGCTCTTACACAACACGTAAGAGGCCGAACACATACAGAATGAGCAAGGCTCCGTCCAATTTTTATTACTGTATTCATCAATTAATCCGATGAATAGGTAAAAAATATTCCAAGGTGAAGAGAACAGTGTGTTTCCAGTCAAGCAGTTCAGTTGAGGCTGGGTGCAATATGGTATGGTTGCCATCTTGTCTCATGCATAGACACACAAGCAGAATTGGAGACGCACACACACACACACACACACACACACATGCACGTGCATGTGCCTGTTTGTGTGTATGTGTGTGTGTGTGTGTGTGTGTGTGTGTGTGTGCGCGCGTGCATGCATGTGTGTGTGTGTGTATGTGTGTGTGTGCATGTGTGTCTGTGCGTGTGCGCGAGTTCTGAAGGTTAGCCGTTGACCTCCCCAATTGCGTTTTACATTGTAAACCATGGAGTTCCTGAAATGAATACTAATGCCAGTATGGAAGAATGCAGCAATAACCATTGAACAGGCTATGATCCTGCAGCACTTAATGACCATTTTCTCCTTACTGCCTTCATTTAAATTAATGATACACCTTCAAAAAATAAGGTTGATGAAGCAATACGACAATGCTAAATACATAAGCATTGTGTCTGTTGGGCAATTTCTAATCAGGTAAATCTAAAATATATATCTCTGTTATGATTGACATTAATAATTCTTAATCCTTTGTATGTACTAACAGTATTATTGCATACTATGTGTGTGCGTGTGTGCGTGTGTGCGTGTGTGCGTGTGTGTGTGTGTGTGTGTGTGTGTGTGTAACCGATTTAATTTGCTCTGTGTGAAAGTGAGAACTTTCAACTTTCCAGCAGAAAATACCGTATCACAATTTAATGTCTGTGATTTTCGTTTTGTCAGATTCCATTGAAGTGTTTTGGTGAACTCTCCTGCGTTTCCCGGCAGGCTTTTTTCATCTCTGTTCCAAGCTATCCAACTCTCAACAGTCAGCTGTGTCTTTGCAGTATCCTTTGGGAATGGTGCAAATGCAGCCTGTCTATGGGAGGCTAATGTGATGTGAGTTAATCATAGTTGAAAAATAAATAAATTAGTAAATAACTAAATCAATACAATAATTTATCCATAACAAAAAACGATCCATTGCTAACATACACTTCAAAGAGCAAGCGCAGTTATACACAATTTCTCCACTTTGACACAGACCTGGAGGCAGAGAGCAAATTCAGGTTGGCACCCGGATAATGATATAAAAAAGGAAAAATGGAGATGCGTTTGGTATTGCATAATTGATGAAAGGCCTCCTTGTAGTTCCAGTTTTCCTCAGCAGATGAAAGGCTACCTTTGATAGTGCGTCGTGCAATAGCCAGGGGATTCTGCTTGCCATCTCAACCCCCCCCAGCAGCTGCTTGGCGGCCCCATGGGGACGGCTGGTGCCACTGAGCGGCTCGCACCGAACACTCGGCGCTCGCACATCAAACGCTCTGCCCTGCCCCAACAGCAGCCATCGCTAAACAAGTGCCGCCGCTCCGTGCATATAAAACACTGCTCCAACGGCAAATATGCACCGTCATCTATCATTCTATACCGCGCTCCTTATGTGCATTTGTGCATTTGTGAGGGGGGGGGGGGGGGGGGGTTAAAGGGCACTTTATTTGTTTATAACTCAGTTGAAAAAAATCCATGCTTTAACACATATACCATTTTAATCATTGCATGCAGCTCAGAAAGTATTAATATGCATGCGACGGTCAAGCTGTGATGTCTTGCGGCCGCTCCACCACAATGCTGCATGTTTGGCATAAACAGCAGCGGTCATAAAACAGAGCAAAATTTGTCCTGAATGGCTAGCTCTGGGATAAAGATTTGATAGCTGTAAAAACTAATTTAGCCATGTACAAGGTATCAGTTTGGTTCTTACAAGCAATTAACAATTCATTGAGCATAGAGTGCTTGCAGTATCCACCATTTCTAAACAGGTATAGCTACTGCATACTACACATATTGCTCATGCATGCGTAATTGGTGAGTTTTGAAGTAGTTTATCATGGTAAAAGTTGAACAGTTAGGGCCTAAATTTTCCACATATGTGCATCCTGGCTTGGGTGACTTCAGTGGGTATATTATATAATAGAAAGGTATATATTGTATTCCTCTGGTATTAAAATAGTGTGCAATGAGCATGTCCCCATGGGTGATTAAAGTCACCCATTCCCTGTACTGAGTAATGGGTCTTCACAAAACAAAACAGCAATGGACTTCCCATCTGTGGGAGAGGGTCAGGATGAGCTAATTTAATTACATTCAGTGCAACTTTTTGCACACTCCCAGTTATGGCAATTCAGATTCAAATTGTTTATACGACTTGAGAACCAACTGTTTGACATGCAAATTAATGGATATCATAGACATATAATATGCTTTGTGCTTAAAGCATGCAGGTTATATGTGTGTCATGGTTTATGACCTTTTCCCTTGCGGTTGTGTTCCTCGGCCGCCACACGTGGGCGCTGCTCCGTTGGTGGAGTTTTGGCTCCATTTCGTCTTTTCGCGGAGAAATCTCGTCAGCGCTCACAGGTGTGCGTGTTTTGCCGGTAAGCTTATGTTCCCTTCATTCTGGGCTTCGATATTGTTTTTTTGTTGTTTGTACTGTGGTGTATTTTTTTGCATTATTTGTGCTGTTTTGTGTGCGGTTTATTTTTGCCCTTTTAAAGTTTTAGCCAGTAGAGTTAAGGAGACCGTTTTGCTCCGTTGTGCTTTATTGGAGTTTTGTGGGACTTGCCTTTGTGCTTTGAGCTTTCAGGTTGAATTCCTTTTTTGTGTGCTCGTTTCTGTCACCGCTTTCTGGTCTTCCTTTATTTGTTTGTTGCCTAGATCTTTGCCCTTTTCTGTCTTTCTCCTCTCTCTGTCTGCTGTCTTCTGTGAAAGTGAGAGGAGTCTTTGTTTGTGTGTATTTGTATGGTAGTTTCTTACTAAGAGACAGGGCGTGTTATCATACTGACTTTAGGGCTTTATTTATTCTTAGAGGCAGGGCATGTGTTTCCGATTGAGCTTGCGTTAATCTGTTAGCCGGTAATTCCGGTCCAGCTGTCCTGTGCGTCCTTCTGTACCGGTCTCTGTACATGGAGCTTTTTTTTGGAGATTTTGTTTGGAACTGTAGTTCTGTTCGCCCTTCGGTACATGTCTTCCCATTGGGAGACTGGGCGATTTTGTGGACATGTTTGTGTGTGACTGCGAGTCTCTGAAAGTAGCCTTGGAACGTTTGTTTTCTGTTCCATTTCGCCTCGTTACATTTCCATTTATTGAGAGGCTAGGGCGTGTATTTTCTACTAAGCTTGTGTGGTCATTTTTGCTAGTAAAGCTATGGGACGACGGTGCTCAGTCGGCTCGCCTGTAAAATGTTTCTCTCTCCTGGGAGATCGGGCGTTTACCCCTTTACGTTTTCTGGAGTAATGCGGGACTTGCCTATGTGGATATAGTTAACCGGACTTTCCCCTCCTGGCGTATGTGCCTATGTGCATGTAATTATCCGGACTCTTCTCCTCTCTGGTGTACTGGCCATGTGGATATAGTTATCCGGACTTTCCCCTCCTGGCGTATGTGCCTATGTGCATGTAATTATCCGGACTCTTCTCCTCTCTGGTGTACTGGCCATGTGGATATAGTTATCCGGACTTTCCCCTCCTGACGTATGTGCCTATGTGCATGTAATTATCTGGACTCTTCTCCCCTGGCTCTTGTCTGTTCCTGCTTCCTAGTGTTTGCATGTGACTGCAAGCCTATGAAAGTAGCCATGGAATGCTATATCAGTTCCTTTCGCCTTCTCGTATACTATTTCGTATTTTGCCGTGTTTATTGGCTGTGTGTTTTGTTTGTGCCATTATGCTACTCGCCTGTTCTTATGCGTCTTGTTACCGAGACAGGGCGTTTGTTATTTCTGGCTCGTTCTTTAGTCACTTAGCTCGTAGAAGTATGGGAGCCTAGTGCTTTGTACCATTTGCCTGGTTTGGTTTTCTTCCTGAAAAAACCTGGCGTTTGCGCTTCTACTCATTGGCGTGTGACAGTGAGCTGGTTGGTAGCTTCGGTACGTTTGGTGTGTGTTATTTGTGCCATTATGCTACTCGCCTGTTCTTATGCGTCTCGTTACCGAGACAGGGCGTTTGTTATTTCTGGCTCGTTCTTTAGTCTCTTAGCTCGTAGAAGTATGGGAGCCTAGTGCTTTGTTTCCATCCGCCTTGTTTGGTTTTCTTACTGAAAAACCTAGCGTTTGTGCTTCTACTCATTGACAGTGTGACAGTGAGCCGGTTAGTAGCCTTGGTGTGTGTGTTTCCCTGTCTTGTCTCCTTCCCTTAACTACAGAGTTTCCCGTCTTAGTGGCCTAGTGCTTAAAGAATCCCCTTGCTGCGTTTGGCTCCTCCTACCTCACACGTCACGCCGCATTACAATGTGGGCAGATTTAAGCAATAAACTCAGTCAGTACTAAATACTGTATGTCTGTATAAAAAAAGTAAATACTTGATTAATTCTGTACAAAGCAGTGATGGAAGAGGCAAAAGCCACAGAAGAGCTCTAAGAGTCCGTTGGTTTTACATAAGGGTGGTTATGTCAATTCAGAAAAATAAATCTCTAATGATAGACATACATTGTTCACAATTAATTAGTAATGTGCTACCAAATGTGATGTTGCTTATACACTACTCACAAAAAGTTAGGGATATTTGGCTTTCGGGTGAAATTTATGGAAAATGTAAGTTCACGCTACAGTGATATTATACGTATCATGAAAGTAGGGCATTTAAGTAGAAGCATGCAATGGTGATTTCCTCATCTCAAACAATTTATTGAAACAAAAGCCAACAACAGTGGTGGGTATACCACAACAAAAATGTCAATGTCTCAATAACTTGTCATGTGCCCTTGAGCATCAATTACAGCTTGACAACGACGTCTCATGCTGTTCACAAGTCGACTTATTGTCTGCTGAGGCATGGCATCCCACTCTTCTTGAAGGGCGGGCCCTCAGGTCATTGAGGTTCTGGGGTACAGAGTTACGAGCCTCTACACGGTGAGTCAGCTGATCCCATAGGTTTTCTATGGGATTCAGGTCTGGAGAAAGTGCAGGCCACTCCATTTGAGGTACCCCAGTCTCCAGCAGCCTTTCCCTAATGATGCGACCTCGATGAGCTGGAGCATTGTCGTCCATGAAGATGAAATTAGGCCTGTGTTGTTCATGCAGGGGCACAATGACTGGATTAATGATGTTATTCAGGTAGTATGGGCTTGTCACTGTACCATTCACAAAGTGTAGGGCAGTTCTGTATTGACTAGACACACCTGCCCACACTGTAACACCGCCACCACCAAAGGGTCGTCTGGTGACAACAGTGGCTGATGCATAGCGCTCTCCTTGACGTCTCCAACATCGTTGGCGGCCATCATTTCTGCTCAACGTGAATCGACTTTCATCAGAGAACAGCACTGAGGCCCACTGGTCCCTCGTCCAGCGTAAATGCTCCCTGGCCCATGCAAGACGATGACGCCTGTGCCTGGTGGTGTGGTCAGGTACCCTTGCAGGTCGTCTAGCACGCAGACCACGCTGATGTAAACGGTTTCGAATGGTCTGACGTGACACTTGGGTGCCTCTCACCTCCCTTAAATGTGCCTGGAGTTGAGTGGCATTCATCATCCGGTTCCGCAGGGCACTGTTCACAATGAAGCGGTCATCAGTGTGGGATGTGGCCAAAGGACGTCCACTTCTATGCCTTTCTGTGACTCTTCCAGTCTCTCTGTATCTCTGTTGCAACCTGCTGATGACACTCTGTGACACTCTAAGCTCAGTGGCCACTTCCCTCTGAGAACATCCTGTTTGAAGCCTCGCAATGGCGAGGTACTGTTGATCAATTGTTAGGTGTCGTCTTGGTCTCATGATGTCAAAATGTGAACAGCATGATGAAGAGGACTGTTTAAATACCAATTCTAATTGAACCAGGAAATGTATTGGTCGATTCATGGATCAAACACCTGTTGTGAATTTTGCCGTTCAGCTCCTTGTTAGAGAACAGCAAGTTGTGCAAAAAGTACTGAAACATTGAATAGTTGGACATGTGCATTCAAAAGTTTAGAGAAGGTCAAATTAATTTCACCTGTAAAGGTTATAGTGCATTTTAGGTTCATCCTGAAATTTCACCCGAAAGCCGAATATCCCTAACTTTTTGTGAGTAGTGTATGTATGTATATAAAAGCACATTGTTTTTAATGCAAGCCCAGAAATAAAATGGTTACTGTTCTTGAACAGTAGTCAGAATTACTCTAAGACGTATTACTGAAACAAAGTAACAGAAGCTCAAACACAGTGGAAGTGGAAGCCTTTGTTTTGCCTTCATATTATTCCTTTGCACATAAAAACCTAAACTGGCATTTAATTGCATTGGTTTTATCAGTATTTGCATGATAAACCAATGTTGTCCTCTAGGAAAAATTCCATTGAGTTGTAATTGCATGTGCTTGCCAATAGGGTTGACCTATTTGTTCCACCTTTTCATGTGAGCAAACACTGCACAGGAAAATGTTTGGTGAAAAATCAACTATTATTGTGAGTACATGTTGTTCCCACTCATAAACTGTTGATATAACACAATTCTGGAACTGCTGTGTGGAAGATTAAGGTGCTTCATCCCCAACTTTTGGAACACAAAATATATTTTTTTTCTTTTATTATACATTTTAACAAATTTGGCAGTCAGTAAAATCATTTTAAAATACTGTCTGGCTGTTTGTCCAAACATACCATTATTGCAATTAAAACAAATGCTTTTTGGAAAGCTACCTTTCCTAGCATTTTAATGATACGGAGAGCACTCTCCCATATGGTAAACTGGTATGTGCCAGGGCTGTGTTCAGCTGTTGTCTAGATAATTTGGCTCTATGTGTTCACGGTCCACACCACATGGTATGCTCCAGTTGGCTCAGTCATCGGGAAGAGGGAATGGAGCCAAAGTGCAGGTTCAGAGGTTCTTGGTTCCTTAATACCAATGTTATACTTTAAAAATGGTTCACTGGCTGCAAGTGATATTATATCAAAAACTGCTTTCCCAGCATAGAACAAATAAAATATAATGTATACAGTCTGCACATTTAACATTAGTTGAGTGCTGGGCTTGGCTGTAATATGACTTGGCAATATCTTACTTCTTTAAAGCAGAGTATGTACCTTTTCTGTGGTTCCATTCTAACAAAACATTTCACCTGTCCCATAGAACTTACCAGGAATTTAGCATTATGCACATGAATGGCAAGATGTTTTCACGTCAGAAACTGAGCTAAAATTTGGCGTAACTATGGCGAGTCGACAGGACGGCTGCCTCTCAGGCCATACCCAGAATCCCCTGGTGGGGGTTTGGTCTCCTGCTGTGGAATTTTCTGTAATCCCATTTTTATATGTAAACCCTTCCTCTTTCCCCCGTCTCAATAAAATAAAAATACGCAAGGAGTGCAGACTGTCCTCTCTCTTTTTTAAATAAATAAATGTAAAAAAAATATGGGTGTAATGACAAATTCTATACAGTTTAACTGAGTGAATATGAATAGATACATTTGTATCAGCATTCACATTCATTGATTAGACAGCTGTGAAAAAGAGTGCTTGCATACAATACTATATGGGCAACTGAGTCTTCCTGACAACAATCATCATAAACAAAGTAGACTGTTGAGCTAACGAACTATGTCAGGTATTCTAATACATATAAGCAGCTAGTTTACTGGCAAGGACCATGCTACATGAACATAGCTTGAGGAAAAGGTTCAACTACATTGTGTCATGCTTTTTCTTATAGAGTGTCACAGCCTGAGGAAAATATATAAATACATTTTCTTATGTAAAACAGTCATCAACTTGACAAAACCATGTCGTTAAATGCAACAATTTTATTGTAAAATTCAACAGCTGTGTGCAATTCCCTTATGAAAAGGATATTTTTAGTACATACAGTATATTATGGAGACCTGGACAATAATTTATCAGTGTCCTTTTCATACACTACTGAAGAAATATACAATGATAGCAAACAACTAACATTTCTGTTTGATTTTGAATTGTTCTTCTGATTTGGTAATCCTTTGCACAGCACTGCAATGAGTCTGATTAATCTTATACCTGTCTGCCATAACAGTATAAATTATTTACATGTATCCCACTCTTGTCTCGTTTGTCTTCCAAAATGTAATGTAAAATGAAATATTTAACATGTCTGTGATCTTTGAACACCGTTTCATCCTGTGTCAGATGTTACAATTCAATGATAAATGTTCAATGCCAAATGTGATTACATTAAGGAGTAGGCCCAGGTAGTTCGTAAAATTATATACAGTATAACCTATGCAATTCAAATGCGTGAAACTGTAGTCGGTTAAAAAAAATACTACTTTGGTTTGAAAAAAGTATAAGCGACTGATATGTAACAGATTAATTTTCTTAATGCAAGGGAGGAACACAAGTTTGTTTTTTTACAAAGCATGTTATTTTCTCCTAATCTGTCATAGCATGTTGTTGGTTGTTTTCATAGATTTCAGGAAAGCCACTTGTTATTACTTTGGAAAACAAAATAAATGTCTGCTTTATTGTCACTGTTTCTTTCCCACAACCCACTTCAGTTTGCGAGCTCAAAGTCTTCGCTTTCATTTCCTGGAAGTGCACGAGATTCCATGAACATATCCCATTTTTTAATTTGGCACTTCAACCTCGCTCCCATATGCTTACATTCACCTACATATGAAACGAACAAACAAAAAAAATCATAATAAATACTGCAATAATTGCCAAATAAAGCTGAGCAATTTCTCGTACCACAAAAACTTGATCGAGGGCATGAAAAGACAGGACACTTGAAGAAGCAATCTTGACACTCGCTGATGCAAGCAGGACACGTAGAACCACCGGCGAAAGTCAGGCAGTTGGAGCAGGGCAGAAAACTTGTGCTGTTCGTTTCGTAAGAAGATTACGGTCAATACAGTAGTCCATGAGCTCTGTCCCTATGATGTTTTGAATAGATGACAAAAGTCGTTTTATTCTCTTGAACTTGGCAGATCTCTTTCATACCACCGGAAATGACATCACACATGGAATGCTTGGAAGCCTCTTGTGGGGATGATAAAACCTAGAAATATGGAGTCACAATATGGAGTCTCGGGTGATGATGGGGAAAAATAAGTCTCCATAAAATTAGAGCAACTTGTAACATCCTTATCTAAATTACACAAAATGAATAATCAGCATACAAACAATTAAAACAGATCTGTGGCACCTGCCTAGACAACAATTAAATACAAAAGAACATTACTCAAAACAAAATCATGTATCTATATGACTGATTAGACTATGAACATTTTCTAGTGTTTTTTTTCACCCAGACAGGTTCTCAAAATTACAGTATAACCTAGAAATGGCCTCTTGAAACTTATAATACCAAAATAATAATAATACTAATAAAAAAATAAAAATACACAATATTACAAAGAATTACCCATCAACATGAAAATCATCTAATATAAAATGCCAAATAAAAAACACAGGACAGAACAATTTGCTTTAAAACATAAAAGCTTCAATACATGAACACTGTCAAACTGCTAAGATTAAGACATTAGTTTGATCATCGAATGTAGGCTACACACCCACAGTGACTACAGCTCAAAATGTCAGATGGTGCAATATTTGAAGCATAATGATGAAAAAAAAAAAAAATTCAAACATAAAACAACCCTTTTTTCCCTCAAGGTAGCCTGATGAAGGTATCCCTGAAAATTCACCAACTCTGTCCCTTTTCTTAGTCAGGTAATTATATTTCCACAGTGTTGTCTTCAGTGATTGTAAGGCTTATGCACCAGTCCTGTCACCAGCAGATATTTTTCTCACACCCTTCAAGCCCATCTAATTGGTTCAGGTTGGGCTATTTAAGTAGTTATGCAAAGAGAACACGTGAGCCAAGTCAGACAAACATGTTTACCATTCGGGATGGATGGCAAATATCCTCCGGTCTCTGATTTCTTACCTGCGTCTCTGGGAATGACAACATAACCGCCTATCTGCTTAAGATTGCATTAGCTTTTTATTTCCAAGGTACATGATGCACCTAAAGGATATTTATATCAGTCCGGTCCGATGAAGAACAGATACTGAAAAAGTCAAAACTACTGCATAACAGCAAGTTTGAAATAGCGAGTTTGTTAGAAGGACATGAAAAAGCAGTAAAAACTAAATGTTTTCTTTTTTTTAATGTTGTTTAAAAAATAGTAGTAAATTATATTTTCAATAATGTGCATTCTCTACTTGCATCACAACTGAACAAATGCATTTTTCTTTTGCCAAGCCAGCATTGGTAAGGAATGGGAAGTAATCTCAGTGTCTTCAGAACAACTGGGGAGAAAATTTCATATTTTCAATGTCAGATGTAGTAAAGCTGTAAGCTAGTGAATGGCCCATGGTCCAGACAGACCCATATCACGGGAGAGGCCAAGTTCTTCATTTTAACGGACACTAGTTGAATTCAATTTTATTCTCTCATTAATCTGGTCAAATTAGATTGAATTTCATGTATAGCATTTTTTATTTTTTTATTCCATAGACGACAGTAGAAGACCTCAATACATATATTTATTTTTGGCCTGAAAGGTGCATGCAATAAATATAAACCACTACAGTATATTAAAATATTTACAGTGTCTGTACAGTTGATCATAGACCATATATTCTTTCTAGCCCTGACCACACATTAAAAAGCAAGAATCCACTGCCCACACTCAACTTCGACCTGTCGTGTAAATATTAGTACAGATTGCAAAACAATACTCACTATGTAATTCATCCCACTGTTAAAGTGCTTTGTTAAATCCAGTTTTGTTGAACTATTTTATTCAAAATATTCTCGGCCCATGTACAGCATGGATGTTCAGGAAATTTAAACAATCCATATGGGAAAAATAAAAGATTAACAGATCATTTTAATCCAGAAAAAAATAAAATAAAATAATTTCCCAAAGGGTGGGTGTGGGCTGGGGCCCTGCAGTGATCACAATACTTTGTGCATTATAATCCCCTCTCAATTTGATTTATCTGACATCAATATATATCAAATATATGGTTACTTTAAGAGGTTTTTGATATGACTATTGATATGATTTTTAGTCACTGGCTTTGTAAACTATTACAATGCAGCCATGCCTTTCAATAAATAAATGAACATAATAATAATAATAATTGGGGAACTGGTTTTATTGCTTTTTATCACCATATTATAAAATTATGTTTATGCCCTTTGCAGAGAACGGGACTCTGGGGCAGGTAATTGGGCAGCTCATGGATACTGTATAGATACCCTCGGCTGCCCTGTTAGAAAGGCTAGCTCATATGGATATGCTATAGATACCCTGGAGTACCCTGTTAGAAAGGGCAGCTCATGAATATGCTATAGATAGGCTAGACTGCTCTGTTAGAAAGAGTAGCTCATGGACATGCTATAGATAGCCTGAGCTGCCCTGTTAGAAAGGGCAGCTCTTGGATACGCTATAGATAGGCTGGGCTGCTCTGTTAGAAAGAGTAGCTCATGGATATGCTATAGATACCCTGGGCTGCCCTGTTAGAAAGGCTAGCTCATATTGATATGCTATAGATACCCTGGAGTACCCTGTTAGAAAGGGCAGCTCATGGATACACTATAGATAGGCTAGACTGCTCTGTTAGAAAGAGTAGCTCATGAACATGCTATAGATAGCCTGGGCTGCCCTGTTAGAAAGGGCAGCTCATGGATATGCTATATATACCCTGGGCTGCCTTGTTAGAAAGGCTAGCTCATATGGACATGCTATCAATATCCTGGGCTGCCCTGTTAGAAAGGGCAGTTCATGGATATGCTATAGATAGGCTAGACTGCTCTGTTAGAAAGAGTAGCTCATGGACATGCTATAGATAGCCTGGGCTGCCCTGTTAGAAAGGGCAGCTCATGGATAAACTATATATACCCTGAGCTGCCCTGTGAGGAAGGGCAGCACGTGGATACCTTATAGAAACCCTGGACTGCTCTCTTAGAAAAAGCAGCTCATGGATACGCTATAGATACCCTGGGCTGCCCTGTCAGACAGGGAAGCTCATGGATACGCTATAGATACCCTGGACTGCCCTGTTAAAAAGGGCAGCTCATGGATACACTTTAGATACCCTAGGCTGCCCTGTAAAAGGTGATATTTCTCATTTACAGAACTGCACTATCTATAGAACTGCATGGAACCTGTCTGACCGAGAGGATGGGGCATTGGCCGCCTGTTGGACGTCTGTCCCGCTGTGATGGAGAGGAATCATGTGACCCTCCCTATTTGTGCTCCTTTTTTGCCCTACCAGAGAAGCCGCACTCTCTCATGCCCCTGCCAACCCAACCCCCCCCCCCCCCCCCCCCCACCCCCTCACTCCGCCCCCGTTCGGTTATGCTACAGCATTTGCTTCGTCCGCCTGGACAGATGAGTGTTTCAGAAAGAAACAAACGGATTTGCAATGGATTTAAGAAAGGAATAAAATAACACAACCGCAAGTTAGCTTTTTTTGATTTCGATTTCGGTAGGCCAAGAAAAAAAGAAAAAGAAAAGCCGAGATACGACGTTGCGAAGAGCAGACGAAGGCTGCTTACGATGCTCCCGATCTACAGGTAGAGATAGGAGACCCAATAGACCAGGTTGAAGAGGCCGAACGCAGTGGGGAAAAAGATGCGGGCGTAGGAGTCTATTTTTGCAACGCGGATGTGCAACCGGCCGTGCCGCCACGCGCCGGACCGGCAGTCTTCGAAACAGCAGAAGAAGCTGCTGCAGTCCTTTCCGTCCAGGCACTCGTAGCCGTATTCCTCGTCCCGCTCCTGCATGTGCGTGGCATTGTTCATCTGGATGGCCGTGGCGGACCGCGGACGGATGTCCACCGTGGGTGTCTGCTTTTATCAGGGAGGAAAAGCACAGCGTCAGTGGTCACTCTTCAGCGGACCGCTGCAGGGCTTGTTTCACCCGCTGAGATATTTTTTTTCACTAAAAGCAAACAAACACAAATGCAATTTGCAAGGACGAGAAAAAAACAAAACAAATGAAAATACTGCCGTACATAAAAACCTGCTTTTTTACTTTGGCAGTTTTACAGCTTGCTGTTGCCTTCAAATAAGCTCTATGCAAATTATACCTTAGCCACAATAAGTCTGTGAGGGTCAGCATTTTGTTTTAGTCATTCATTCATTGTTCTGTTTTTAGCACATCAATGACACTAGTGCTGGGTAGCCTGCATTGAGCTTTGCAGTGGCATATGCATAGGAACAGCCCCTGGATTCAATCAAAGCTGAACTGACCTGAACAAAGAGTCACCATAAGCATAATTCGTTTTTATTGGCATACGGCTGCATTAGTCTTATTTTTCCTGAGCGGCCTTTTTCCTCAAGATGCAGGGGTAAGGAAAGCGACGACAATGGGACACCAATTTAGCAGCCACATTAAGAGAACACGCAACACGATAGATAGGGGGGTGTACAGCACCATTTCATAAACTTACAATCTGCAGACGGAGATTCAATTTAACGCTTTGCAGATTCCGAGGGAAGAAATGTGCTTGTACAGCAGAATCAATTGAACATGTACTGAGTGTAGCAAGACTTAGTAGACAGATGAAAAAGACAGATGTTTCTGTACTTTCTATTATATTTAAATCCATAATAATTCCTGGTTTCTTTTGTAATCAGTTGTTCCTCCCTCCCAGCACTAGGTCACTCAGATTTCTTGTCAAACAATCTTCCCATTGTGGTACACTGACCATCTC
Organism: Synaphobranchus kaupii; assembly: GCA_029718625.1. Classification (NCBI taxonomy): domain Eukaryota; kingdom Metazoa; phylum Chordata; class Actinopteri; order Anguilliformes; family Synaphobranchidae; genus Synaphobranchus; species Synaphobranchus kaupii. The sequence goes on along the minus strand of CM056385.1, from coordinate 19,930,223 downwards.
GATTAGTCATCTAATTACCACAAGTGAAGCTTCTAAGCATGTGGACTGACTTTAAAGGAAGTGTGTGCGCACACTTTATCACTTACTGGTCACCTCAACAGTAGGGATAGGCAATCTACCAAATTAAAATCGAGAGTAAAAACACAGATTGAAAACAGAACATGTGTAAACTGCACATTTTGGTATCCTCGCGTTCTATTTAAGCCCTTCACACCATGAATTCAGATTATCTTAATTAATATGAATTGCACATTTGTTGATTAGAATTATAATTTTTTTTTTTTTACAATGTCAAGCAAAGACATTATTGTATTTCCTTGACTAGCCATTGATTGCTAATTGGTTGTGCATTATCATGGCAAATATATAGAAATTTTATTTTTAATTTTCCTCATTTCACTGTCAATATTGTCAAGCAACCGCTGCGTGTTGCTTTACTTGTGTATTGTATAATAGAGATAGTTGTGCATAGCTTTCTCAATTTATCTTACTTCCTACAATATCTAGGACCCAAAATGTCTTTTCATTATCTTCATCTGAAATTTGCCCAGCACTAGTATATGAGGTGCTTAAAGTCCAAGTCTCATAAACTCAGTTTTAATTAATTCAAATGACACCACAGAGAATATACACACACTCTTACACTATCTAAAAATGTGTTCAGTTGTTATTCTCCCTTCTCCGCTGGTTTTGGAGTATCCCAGCATTCCTCCTTTCTTTGATGCCAATCATGGATCACATCCAGGAAGTGCTGTGCCACTTCCCAGGAATGACCAGGACACGTGGTTACATTCTGAGAGAAATTATAGCCAAAACCCATTTCTTTAACAAACTAAACCACGTTCTTTCACGTCATATTTGTACTAAATAGTACCTTTCGTTTGTGTTTCAGTGGGACTTGGACTTTAATATCTCCTAACAAGCGTATAAATAGCATCCGGGTTTTATTGCGGGGTTAGTGGTTTCAGCATTGAGGTTGAAAAGCCACCTGGGGTAAAGTGACACGGGTCAGGTAACTGGGTTCTCAAAGGGCTGCAACAGAAGCACGGGAGCGCACGTGAACCTGCCGCACGTACACAGCGCGGCGCGTTCACAGACTTAACGGACGAAAGTAGACAACCCATGTAGATGAGGGAAAGGCAGCAGGAGGCAAGCCTGTCCTCATTGCACACTCTGAGCACGAGTACCACACTGCCTTTCTGTATTCGTTTGCTCAGTATCCAAACTGCATTCAAATCATTTCATTTTAAAATTCCGCTACCGTCACAGCAGAAAGACAAAGTTGTTTTTTGTAAAACTGAAATAATTCCGTGTCATTATTTTACAAGGTGACCTGGGTAATGTCCTACTGTTTGTGATATTTTTATTGGGGCTCATATGTACTGTATGTGTATTAAAAAAAACACTCTCATTCTCTCTCTCTCTTTCTCTCAACACACACACATGCACACGCACGCTCACACCTACGCTCACACCCACACACACACGCACACGCTCACACGCGCGCTCACACCCACATGCACACGCACGCCCCTCAGCTTGTATCCGGCGCACCATGACCTTTTAATGGCAGCCTCGGCTAAATCTGATCAGGTGAGCTGTTAAGTTGATTACTAATGAGACAGGGTGCTGTGTAGGGGTTGTCTATTTCAGTCTGTTAAGGCTGGGCTGACTCCATTGGAAGTGTCAGGTTTACGGCCCCATAACCAAACACGCAGCTTGGCTTCTACATGGGTGAAAAGGCAATGAGCGCCAAATTTGGCACGGTGCGAGACCCAAATGCAAATAATGAAGCAATTACCCTCCTCTGCCATTTACCCCAAGCACATCTGCAGAGAGCGACGGTGTATAGTCCAACTGAATGTGCATACACCTTGCAGTAACAGCACATTCGAGAACACACTTTGCCCTCGGATGTCGTTAAGAGAATCACCGACAGGTACACTTTGCAAATGTGAAGGACGCCCATTACGGTAAGCAATAAAAAAATAAAAAAAGTTCTACATCTAAAAAAACAACAAAAAAAAAAACTAATCTAAAAGCAGTGGGGTGCGTGAGGGAGTTCGGAGGAGGTGAAATGCAACAGACACATGCAGCCCATACGTTTCTACTCAGACACAAGCAATACCTTTGAAGAAAACAGCCGAAGGAGCTTTAATCCGAACGGGAAACAAAGAGTATGTGGGATAAAAAAGAGAACGACAAAAAAGAACAGATGAAAAAACAAAACAGAACGTTTGAGACGTCAGCAATTTGCAATTCAACTGAAGTAGGGGGGGAGAAGAAGACACAGATAGAGGGAAACGTTCCATGGAATACGACAGAATCAAAACCAGGTTTGCCCGCATAGCGCTCGGCACTATTTGACACTGTGCGGTTTGTTACGGCTGCACCGCGTCCACATTTGAGGGGAGATCCACAGAGATTAGTGTAATTCAGAAATTAGACGTGACAAATGGCACATTTAAGTAGGCTACCACTGCATTACTCAACTGACCTTTTTTTCCCGATTTCATACATCACGATAGAAAAATCACAGATAATGATCGCTTATACCTTTGGCGACCATTGAGTTGCTTGTCAAGGGGCCAGTTTAATTATTCTATATTTGTCATTCTTACAATATTACTCAAACAGATCGCCTTTTGGAGGGATCATTTTCAGAGACAGGTGTCAGAGGGAGATCAGCCCGGTGCTGACTTTGTTTTGCTAGCATAAATCATTGTACACAGTCATCAGACTGTTTGGAGATGCTGTTCTACCCTGCACTCAACACTGGGCGAATTTAGTAAAAACCTGGTGTTGTTTTCTTTCTTCACACAATTTTCATAACAATCAATATCAAACATTTAAACAACACACAATTAAAAACACATTTTGGAAATGAAAAAAAAAAAATGTGTTGAAACACTTGATTATGAAGAATGAACAAGTTGTGACCATTTTCCCTATTTACGAAATAAAAAAGTAAGTCTGAAACAAAGACATCTACCCACACTGTCCTCAAATTTATATATTACTGCTCTTTCATTCACCTGACATTTACATAATTTTGGTGTCTGGAACCCAGTTAACAATTGGAGCTAAATATACAGTAGTTCTGAAATATGTGGAAATTGTTTACTTTTAATCTCAAGGCACATTCATGTCAGATAACCTGTGTCAAAACCACTACTGTACCCATTTAGCAAGGATGGGGCTCAACATAAAACTTATTTGATCCTCTCATCCACAATTTCCTATATGACATAACTCTGCTAAGGGAATTCAACACTGTATATAACTGAAGTATATTGACCTTGGTAAGAAGAGAGAAGGAGAACAGCAATCAACCTTTCGGTGGTGAAAAAAGGTGTAGCCTGTATGATTGATTGAGATTCAGTTTTAAGGTGACTTAAATTTACTCATTGCCAATGCTGTGTCAGAAATGGCTAAAACATAAAAAAGAATAATGGTAATAATTGTAAGACTAATGCAAGTAGTGATACTACCCAAAAAAAAAGAATGTAATAAAGGATTGCCTTTCTTAAAATTAAAAATATGGTGTATTTCAACATCAATTTTACAATTGCTTCAAAGTTATGAATACTTCAGAATGAACCCCATTTAGAGTATGATGGGCAATAATACTTAAAAGGCAAGAAATGGGAACATTAACTGTGTTGCCCTTGAACATCAATTCTCGTCACACAAAGGTTGACAGAAGCAGAAACCGTAACCATGATGATCACAGGCCTACAGAAAGGTCAATTGCTAGTTTGCTTTCCTCGCTTGCATATGAGTTGTGTTTAAGAGGCACGCAAGATAAACAGGCTACCTGAGAGAGCAAGGGGAAATTAATACATGCCTGACATTTCTCTATGAACACAAGGAGAATTACATATCAACAGTTGTACTGTAATATAGTATAATACTAAGCAAAGCTGCTTGAGAATATTTCAAATGGCTAAGTCTGCTATAAACAGCATATTAATTTGGCCCTACTGGGTGGGGGGTGGTGGTGTGTGTGGGGGGGCGGGGGGGGGGGGGTTGGGGTTTAGGGGCTACTCACGGGATTTTTCCTCTTCTTGTCCTTGTTTTTGCTAGGCTTTCTGTTGCTTACAAAGTAATGTAGTGTCCCGTACTCGATCAAGGCGGCGAAGACGAAAATGAAGCAGACGGACACGAAGAGGTCCATGGCGGTGACGTACGACACCTTGGGGAGGGACTTTCTGGCGATGGTGCTGAGCGTGGTCATAGTCAGTACGGTGGTGATACCTGAGGGTGAACCGGGCCCGAAGGTCCCAGAAACAAGGGTCAGTCGCCGTCCGCCTACTTCCTCTGCGGACAGGAGATTTTAGAGATTTTTTTTTATCAAGGTATAAAAAACATATAAATAAAAACGAACAAACCTGCTGGATCCCTGTAACCTGCTGTATCCCTGACATGCACAAAAGTGATTTTTGAGCTGTTTAAGCTTCTGTGTTGGAGGCCTTCTGCGAGAGATGAACAATTGTACTATACCAGGGGGGTTTCAACCTTTTCTGATCAAGGGACCCCCCACCCAGGCTCAATGGAATACAGGGGACCCCCATCATAAGTTAAAAAGGGTTATGTTTAAAATATTATTTTAGGGTCGGGTAAGGGGGATATTGCAATTGCAGAACGGGTGGGAGGGATTGAGATTGCGATCATGGACCGGGAGGTCGGGTGGTGGAGGTGGTGGTGGGGGCTGTTTAGATCGCACTCGTGGACCCCCTACAGTACCTTCACGGCCCCCCAGTTGAAGAGAAAGAATGGTGTAGAATGAGGTCATTCAACAACAGCTAAAGACCTGATGCTTGTTCTCTGTTTATCTGAAGCACACATTTCACAGACCCATGCTTCATGGCATTTTCAGATGCTTTAAATAAGAAAGATGAGCAACCAAAAGTCTTTATAACACATGTTTTCTTGTATCAATGATGCAAAAGTAAAGAGAGCAGTTTGTAGAGTCACTTAAGTGATGCATACGTGTTAATTAGCAACACCAAAAGAAACAAAGTGGTTGACATACCTTTCATTGCTTTCAGGACAACAGAGTCTATCTTATTAGTGGATGATTGTAACAACACTGTATTTTAGAAAACTGTACATTAGAAGACTTTGTATGCAATGGTAGTGATTCTTTTATTATGGGATCAAAAGACTTTAACTAATTGTGGAAAGAACAAATGACAACTACAGTGTAACCATATTAAAAAAAAGGTTTAGTGCTGTCATAATTGAATGATACATTTCCTCCAGCACTCATACACACAAACTCAGACGCACACACGCACACACGCACACACAAACACACACACACACACACACACACACACACACACACTTTCTCTCTCTCTCTAACACATACACACACACACACACACACACACACACACACACACACACACACACACACACACAAACTTTTTCTCTCTCTCTAACACATACACACACACACACACACACACACACACACACATATGCACTGCTCATATACTCAGGAACGTGCTTGTCAATGAACGAACCGTTTATCACGCCGTGATGAAACGAATGCCGCGGATTACAAACGAGGACAATTTATTTGCAGAAAGCTCGACAGCGCGACGTATGAGTTTCCCAGAAGAGCACCGTGGGCCCACCGCTGGGGTCCTCTTGATCCCCATTCCTCTGCACCTGAGGTCAGCCCAGGAGGCTTTACCGCGGGCCATCTGGAGCTCTGTACGTGCCAGCGCGAGGGGACAGACTGACCGTACCCGCACACCGGCCGCACGGAGAGAGAGCTCTATAAACAAATCCCAGAGCTACCGCAGATGGCCCCGCTGTCGCTCACGCGTCGCCGCGGCGATTACAACTCCCGATTCCCCGCCCTTCCCATCGATCACGGCACGACTTGCGCGCTCGTATTTTCTTCTTCCGAATACGCGTGTAAGAACCACAAGTGAAATCATCGCTCAAGATTGATGTCGTAATATCCAGTTCAGAGCATCGGATGATGGTTATCTATTGTCTCGTGGTGTTAAGGATTAAAGAATTATATCTCAGTCATTTATCCTCCCAGCTACCCATGAACTACCTTGTCATAATCTTCATGGGGGAAATAAGCTATTTTTATTCAATATTGATCTCTGTCGCCAATTAATCCAGAGGAAATAACAATGACCAACTTTTATGGAGAAAAAATATTTCCTAACAGCCGTTATCTCACTAATTTATGTTCGAGAATCAATAATGGCATTAATATATAATGAAAATGGCTGCTGCTTTCACGCATTACCTCAGTATGAAACGGTGGGGCTCAGGACTCAGGTCTTTCAGAGTTGTGGAACCGCTGAGTGAGCAATTTCTAACTCATGAAACGCAGAGGTTCTCTGTGAAGGCCCTTCCTGAAGGCACTCACAGAGACAAGTATCTCACAAATCTCTAAAATACTGTGCTTCTGCTCCTTTTGCCGTTGGCAAAGGTTACACCTGCTTTGAAATGCTGACAGAGCCGGAGACCTGCTGAGCTGCATATTAATGCCATATTAAGATATGCATACAAAAACACATGTTCCAGAGAGAGAGGCCGTTAAAATCACCAGGCTTTTATTCTCACTCCATTAGACCACTCCAATTAATGGGACAGACCTATAAACAGCAATGGAGCTTATAAACTTCACTGACAAGCATCAGTGTGTATATTTATTCAGGCTTTGCTGTGTTGTTGTTTATGACAATAGATCCTTTCAAAGAAATTAAAAAAGAACATACTAATGATATGACTGTTTTTTCTTTTTAACTCACCTTCAATATGGAACTTGTGCATGAAAATACATTTTTACAGTTATTCTCTAAATCACTATAGATAGAAGTGTTCATTTAGTAAATTAAACTGTAAGCAAGGCATGTTGCAGTTTTTTACCTAATGATGTTCTGGCAGGGACTGCATCCTTATTGATCCAGAAAGACACCCAGGACAGCACCACAATAAGGGTACAGGGGATGTAGGTCTGTATGGTGAAGTAACCCATTCTCCTGCTCAGGTCGAAGAAGACGGTCAACACAACGTAGTCTCCTGAAGAAGAGAGAAGAGGAGGAGGAGGAAAAGGGAGGCGGGAATAAATTAATAATAAGAAAGGATTATGTTCTTGAGTTCTGAAAAAAACAAAACATTTATGGCTACCATTCAACGGATGAAAACGTGTGTCTGTGTATAGTTGGATTATTCACATAGCAGCCAAGGGACTACATGTGACCTGCCTTGGACTTGCATAATGACAACTGAGATACAAACCCCCCCCTTTCCCGAAAAAAAAGATAATTACCGTACATGATTAACAAATAAAAGGAAAGACCACTTTAAGAATGTGTCTCTTGTACACACGCATCCAACCTATGTGTTTATATATGCGCATTCATACCCCAAGGACAATTTAGGCTCTCCAGTTGACCTAGCCTGCACGTCTTTGGAGGAAACCCATGAGGATATGGGGAAATACATGCAAACACCACACAGAAAGACCGTCGACCGGGATTTGAACTCAGAACCTTCGTCCTGTGAGGCGACAGTGCTATTCAGTGCGCCACTGTGTGGTTTAATGAATGGGAAGAAAATGCGACCAATACGAGAACATGAACGCAGATGCATGTGCCAATGCAGCCGCTTGCATTTTTTTTATTTTTTTTTGGAAAACCAGATGTCCCAAAAAATTCGACCAGAGCTGTTCTCCCAGCAGGGTTCCCCTCGATGGGATTTGACCAAATAAGGCAAGATAAGCTGTGCTTCCACCGCCCCGTAGTACGTCAGGTACAGAGCGCTGATTTAGGAACGGTGCCAGGGGGGGCTCTCCTGTTCAGGTAAGCTGCTGTTTATTCTGCCTCAAACTAATGAGTAATTACAGGGCAACCCCACTCCCTGTTTCACAAACTGTTATTATGCTGTTGGTGTTATATTGTTGCTGGCTTATGGCATGTGATTGTGCCTCTTTACGTTTATTTATAAATGTGAACCTTTATGCTTGAATTCAGCTCTGTTAGTGAAAAATATTTGTTGTGCAGTTGTGCACTATAATGTTGACCAGTAGTTGTGATAGAAATACAAAAAATACCTTGGCTTTCATGATTGATTTAGTTAAATTTTGTACATATCCCTTTTTTAAATTATAGTATCATATACCCCCCGCCCCCATAACTGAATGTGCTGCATGCCCCACAATGCCATCTTAATTAACTCACTTACTGGCAGACCCAGCAACAGTGCGCCTGCCACACAGAAATTTGCATGCCTTTTTATTGCTGACCATCTTCTTTTATAATGGCCTAAGCATGGGCGACTTTTCACGAGGGTCCGCGGGGGTAACATTTGTTTTTATTAACATTGCATTAGCCCAGCCCCAGCAGCTGCGCAGAGAGCCCCGGGCAGCTTGTGAAACTGCAGGTTAAACACGCTAATTCAGCTTGGTCAGCAACGCCCGGGCCACATTGCATTACGCTCCACCATTAGCCAACGCGGGACTGTGCCACAAACCCTGATCCGTTGCTATAGACCTCCCCGCAGCACCACTTTGGGCAGCCCAGTTGTGTGAGTTATGCCTGTTCCTGGGCAGAATACAAATGGATTTTGTTGGCAACCTCTAATTAAGACCCGAACGCCTGCTATGGAGCATATTCACAAGGAATCACAAATTGCTCTCGTTTGAAGGAGAGGCATGTTCTTGCATTTTTGTAATAAGACCCTCAACCCCCCCCCCCCCCCCCCCCGCCAAAGTGCCTTTTGAAAGGCGCATTCCAACACTGCGAAGATTAAAGGATGACAGGCGTTTTACACCTACGCCCTTTGTTCCTGCCATTGTAGTCATTACTGACAGATGAGATCTCTTGGCAGACGGAGCTTTGAGATGCTCACGGGCAACACAGGGAAAATTAGAGCAGCCTTCAAATTTTTTAAACACTGGGGAAACGCACTGGGTAATTACACACCGTGGCGGCAGTGTAGTATAATGGTTAAGGAACTGGACTGGTAAACTAAAGGCATCAGTATCGATTACCAGGTAGGATGCTGCCGTTGTACCCTCGATACTTAAACCTGAAATGCTTCTGTAAATATCCAGCTGTATAAATATGAGACATATGACAGCTGTCGCTCTGGATACGAGCGTAAAAAAAACAACACACACAAAAAAAAAACAATACCTTTAATTACTCAAGTCTAGTCATGCCTGACGGAAGCCACTCAGGTCCGTAATCAGATAGAGCGGGGACTAAATCAAATATGGGCACATGAAGGACATTTTTGGACACGTTTCACGATGATGTTTGGGACCTACAGTGGATCTACATTACGCTGATCAGCAGAATTCCCATCCCTGCTTGCGGTGGCCTGCATTGCTAAGCACGGCACTTATGACGAATGGCCTTATAATGGCATACAGAAACTATCAATCAGTGTTGGTTTTACCACTCTTCCCATAAAATATTTTTACTGTGTGCCACAATGGCTGGTTAAAGAGAGAACGCAATAATCTCGCAGTATTTTCTGTGTAAATTATTATATCACACCTTCTTTATGCACCCGAACATTCTAATCTTCCATTTGACAAAAAACATTATGGACCACTATAATAACTTAGGCGACAACATAATTCATTCAATAGCTATTTTTAAAACCAGTGGGACTGGCCCGTTTGACAGACCCGACTGCATTATTGGGAATTAAGCAGATAACAGAAGCTACTGCCTGCACTGCTCTGTGGTAATATGATTGTGCTCCATAAATATGGAATAAAATGGTCATTCTGAGATGCTAAAATGCTGAAACATCATTTCCAGGTGCAGGAGGCAAATACTACTATGGGGCCGGCACACACAATGTGGCGCTCCTTTAGTGCTGACAACAGGAGAAACTGCTCACTGCACAAAATTGCACAGCGGTAATAGGGTCTGCGTCAGCCAGGGGTCAGCACAGCGCATCTCTGCATTCCAGATGTGGTCAATGACGTCGGCGGGACAGCTGCGTGCTGGCGCGCGCGGCAAAGCTCTGCCGAGTCTTGCGTCGCCAGGGGGGGCCCGTGAAAATGATGGGATGTCGGTTTTCGAGAGGGCCCGATAATTATCCATCAGGGCCGAGCGCTCTCGGCCACCTCCATAATGATTCCTTGGGTCTTGGGACAACGTCAGTGTCAGCTGTCACTCTCAGAGACAAAACCAAGCATAGAGTAGCTTCTTATCTTTATGTTTTTAAACGGGCGGCGCTGGTAGGCCCTCCTTCAAGCCTGTCAGAGTATTCATAAACTGGGTACAACACGAGGAAGGAATAAAACCTTAAAATAGGTATTAGAACTGCTGGGTAGCTCGTTCTGGCTATGGCACCAAGCTGTGGCGCATGGACAAGTCCCATGATCTCAGAGTGAATCCAGACCTTGCCAATCCCGACGCGCAATTGCTCATTTCTTTGTCCAGGGTATGCGAGGGTTCAGTCGGTTAGGGTTCTGCGCTAGTGACTAGTGACTGCCTCTGGTTGATCGGGTGTCGGTGGACTGCATGTTAAAGCTGTGTATGAAAGGTCTTCCTCCAACTCCACTCTATACAAGCTTAGCTGTAGTCTGCAGTGTGAAAATAAGCAGCTGGTGACACCGTGACTGTGTCCAAATCAAAGCCCCAATCTACTGTGTACTGCTTACTGCAGTATGCAAACAATATCCTCAATACTATTATCAGCGAAACCCCAGAAATAAGTATATCATCCAGGGGTATAAAATATACTACATTTAGAGAACATTTTGCCTACTTAACTACTTTCTCACACAGTGCACTCAACTAGTATACTCAATAGTATAGAAGGGTGTTGATTTGGACACAGCCCTCTTGTTTTGGAGGAGAACCACGGACGTCTACTCTCCTGAATCGGCAGTGGGATTTGCACATCAACATGGCTGTAGTTGCAGATAATTGGCCATTCCAAATTAGGCTGGAAATTGAATATGTACAGCCCGATGTTGGGTGCCAGATTTTTTAAAAAGGAAGAAAAAAAATTGTTATTGTTCAGGGATCCTGCATTCAACATTTGGTGAGATGCATTCTGCATTCAATGAGATTGGTGTTTGTATCTCGCAGAAATTTTATTCACAGTGAAGAGCACCACATCGGTCACCTCACATCCTCTATTTATCAGGTTATTGATTCTAAAACTGTGAGCGTTTATTCAGCCATATTATGAAAACCAAGCAGAGCTGCATTACATGTCTGGCCTTAAAAATAAAAAAATAAAAAAAATGTATTCATTCATTTGCTCATTTTCCTCTTTTCTGCTGTCCATTCTGACTGGTTTTGGGGAAGCTTATCTTTGGGGAGCAATCAGAACGCTGTTGAACAAATCCTAATTCCCCTGCTGTGTTGAGGAAAAATAAGATAATCTACATTTCAAAAGACAAGATCTAATTAGTGGAGAGGAGCAACAGACCTAGTGCTGCAGTGATTCTGCACTGCGCTCCTCACAAAGAGGTGAGGCTTGAATCCAGCCTTCCAGCTCCTTAGGTCTCAGCTTGTAAGGCTCGCCCGTGTTTACAGGCATGCCAGCGCAGATCACATTATAACATCTGTTCACAGACGGCAACAAATGTATATGTGTGCATGTAAATGTGTAAAAATACATTTAATAAAATAATGTCATGCTACGTCTCCTGTCTCTGTTCAATAACCTCCCCCCTGTAGTAAATAACATTGCAAGTGCTGTTTTATTTTAGGCTTTGATTGGCAATAAAGCATATAGATGTTGTCAGTGTAGGTAGTTTCAATATTACAGAAGCTGGGTTCTCTCACGTGGGCACAATACATCATTTTATGAATCTGTGCTGGCCCCTTTTATTGTAAAAGTTTAATGCTGTGCAATAAGGCTTTATCATTTGGGCTCGTGGGAGCTGAGTAGTGTTATAATATCAAGTGTAAAGGGAAAACACAAATAAAACAATTGGATTTTGGTGAGGAAAACTTAAACCATGACTAAATCACAGAGCTCCATTCACAAAATAGCAAAACATATGGTTTATTTCCTTGAAAGAAATGTCAGACAATTTTCTTTTTTAAATTTGCAATCTCTCACTTGCCCATTGAGATATAAAACATGGGGGTGGCACGGTGGTGCAGTGGATAGCGCTGTTGCCTCTCAACAAGATCCTGGGTTCAAATCCAGGCCAGGGGCCGTTCTATGTGAAGTTTGTGTTTGTTCTCCCCGTGGGTGCGTGGGTTTCCTCTGGGTACTCCGGTTTCCTCCCACAGTCCAAAGACATGCAGGTTAGGTAAGAGTGTGTGTGTGCCCTGTGATAGCTTGGTAACCTGTCCAGGGGGTATTCCTGCCTCTTGCCCAATGCATGCTGGGATAGGCTCTACCCACCCCCCCCAACCCTGACCAGGAATAATCTAGTTATATAATGGATGGGGATATCAAATACATTATCAAATATATTATTTGATATCCCAATGGACAAATTAAATATCTGAAGTTAAAAAAATATATTGGCTGCCATTTTTCTCTGTGTTTCAGAATCCGTTGATCCGTTCTGTGGCCAAACCGTTTGTCAATTCTGCCTGCCTCCCTCACCCGGGCTGAGTGTAAGAGTCTTGTTTTCTGAAAGTCAATACGCCGTGGGATGAGTGAACCGGAGCAAGTAGATAAGGGCAATTAGGCACCAAAAAGTCAGTAAAGAGCACTGGACACTTGTCTGTGTGAAATATGATCCCGCTTTCCAGAGCATTCAGGGCAGACACTGCACGCCGCTCAATTTGATTATGGCAATTGAAGCACTCGCGTCCTCCAGCCTACAGTCTCTCAGAGTGGCTATTGTATGTAGAAGTCTGTGGCAATTTGAGCGCTTGCCTCTTAGCTTGTTTGCATGAAGAGGGAAGGTCCACTCAAAAGTTCAACACAGTGGATTACTGGTATCTCATAAAAGAGGGACATGAAGGCAGGGGGGAACATAATTATCTGTTAATTAACAGTCTGTTGGCCCATCCCCTACGCCCTTATATGAAACATAAAATGCTTGCTATTATATGCTAAAAAATATTCTGAAGTGGAAAGGAAGCTCTGATCGGCCCTGTATTTAAAAAAGGCTTCACAAATAGGCTGCTGAGTAGCTCACCCTGTTAAGGCACTGTTCTCTTGCAAGGATGGCTCCTGCGGTCTGGTATTGAATCTGGACAATGCCAGTGTCATCTGGGTTAAGCAGTCCGAGCTGGGCAATGCACTATTAAGCTCTAGAGTCACGGGAGGATAAATGTGTCTCATCGCACTCCACGACCCCTGCTGGTTGATCGGTTGGCCACAAATGTGCCTGTTGATCTGCATTCTCTCAGACTCATGCCTGTGTGAGCCTGACTTACGAACTGTGGTGTGATAAGAAGAGGCACCTGATATAATGTGCTTCAGAGGATGGCACATGCTTGTCTGCGCTCTCCAAAATTGACAATGGAGGTTGCACTGGGTGTTGCTGAGGTGTTTTGTTAAGGTGCTGGAAATCCATCCCACAGGATAAATGGCAGAATGGCAGAATGTTCTTCCATCAAATAGTTTGTGCTGCAAACTAGTGGGGGTGGAGCTAACTCTCATTCCCTCAAAAGCCACAGGAACACTTATTGCAGGTGACGTTTAATGAGGAGGAAAAACAACCAGCCGTTTTCTGAGGCAATCACTGTCCTCTGGATTATCAGAAGCAGCACAGGTCCAGGTGTTAATTACAGTCCTATTACTCTGTCAAACTGGGACTGAAAAAGAATAAATGAAAATTGCTATTTAAGTCCCCAGAAGAGATTCTGCCTCTGACTCACAGCCTCAACTCCTCCTCTTGCTCATAGAAAGGGTTGGCAGAGATAACAGTTCAAAGATCACTTCTTATTATAGAAATCAGGTCTACTCTTTAGAAAAACAATTAGCTGTATTTCCTTTAAGATCTATGCAGCTCTGAAAAGCTCACAGGGGTACTGTGCAGACACAGAACAAAATGCCAGGTTTATTCTCAGTATTGCGGTAGGATCATTCATATTTATAATTTTCTGCATCCCCCGGGGCCTCCCTTGTCTGCTATCTTTCAAAATTCAAATAATTTATGCACTATTTTCAAACCACCACCTGGAAGAAGAGGCAAGACTGCCACTTTTTAGTCCACACTAAAGTCATTGTTTCTGCTGCCTTATGACTCACAGCATTGGCATTTGGTCCTGGCCTTTCCGCAGTCAGGCACCTTCGAGACATTGATGACTTTGCTTTACTTTCCCTGCTTGCCTCCTCTGAGATTTTCTAACTGTCCAGTGAAACTCACAATATTGCTGGAGGTACCCCCTTCCTCCCTTAAGTGGATTGCTTTGGCTTAAATTGAGTTACACACTTCGCGGCACATGGATTCTGCATCCACCCATCCATTTAATGGAGTGTGCAGAATATTTTTTGGCAACTTTTGCAGAATTATCGGAGAACTGAGAGATAATACCATGACCAAGGCCAAAAGGGGCATACAGTTGAACATATACTAAGCAATATTCTGGAGAGAACTGATGTTCAGTATACTTTTGTTAGATGTGTCAAGTCCGCTTAGAACATCACTCATTCACGACGGATTTCATAATTACAGAATTAGCCGAATTTGCTGACGTAGCTGAATGCTCCCACATGCCCTGCGCGGTGCTCGGCCACTTTCTTTAATCTGCAGTGCCGCCAGATCTCTGCTGTCAACGTCTAACCTCCAAACTGTGGACCTCCATAATCGGAGAGAGAGGCTGATGCGTCCTGAGGCTCTCTCGGCTCAAGCTAAATCACACAGGCCGACGCACACAGACAAAAAAAAACAAAAAAAAAAGCACACTGCAGAATCAAGGAGGTCACTCTAAGAATAGGTCTCTATAAATTTAACAGCACGTATCCAATAAAATCTCAAAAAAAGACGTTATGACATTTCATTTCACATATGAATGATCGATTAATGAAATAAGTATCAAAACCCGAAATGAGAGGGAGCTATGGCTACATTCATTACTTTTCAGGTGATAAAGTTGTCTCTGCTTGGATTTTGACTGATTTATTCTCTTAATACGCTTAGGAGAGGAGTAGTAAAAACAGGGGAAGATCACGCCAACAATGGCGGTGATTAATTCGAATACCAACAAATTGCTCGCTGCTTTGCGGAGCCGCCTGCGTTCAGAATGCAACTTAATGGAAAACGGAGCTCTCTCCCTCCAATATCTCTGATCCGCCTTGATCTGCCAGCTGGCAGATGGGGTTGGTGCTCAGGGCTCGCGGTTTACCCACGTGCCCCTCGTCAGCAAGCCGCTGAAGACATCGTTTACGAGCGGGGAGAAAGCCACATCTCCTCAAACGTCTCGTAATGAGTTCACGGATTTATCTCTTTTCCTTTCCCCGCCCATTCTCTGGAAGGAAAAAAAAAAACGGTTTGACCTTGCGGCCCCTTTGACGTGCCTTCCACTGACAGTGGCAGAAGGGAGAGCTGCATTAGCCGCTCACTCCCAGCTGGATGAAGGCAGGCCCGTCAGTCTCAAGGTGGTCTGATGTGACAGCAGAACACTGTGACACAGCGGAGTGACTGACAGCGCGGGCAGTTGAGCACCAAGCAAAAGCAGACGTAGACTCCTTGGAAAAATATACAACTGAGCAGATGGCGTTGTATTTTTTAAATTCTCCTCCCAGGGACAGAGTGCCATCATAAATCACGATAAATTGAAATAGTTTGGGCGGAAATTGTATTGGACAAACGTAATATAAAAGACGAAGAATTATAGGTTAGAAAATAACTTGTCAAGCATAGAGCAATGGTATTTTTTTCCTTTGTTGCTGATCAGATTTGGTGTTTACACTTCTATGTGAAAACCGCTATTGGTCGTTTTTTTTCCACTGCTGATGAAAGCTATCGTTTGCCTCAGAATCCAGACCTATTGCACAATAGACATGCAACTAAAAGCATTAGACTTTCATGGAATCCCAAAGCTTGTATCACATCTTACACAGTGAGGTAATTTGACCAGGATGTGGGGACCTGGGGTGAGGGTGGGAGTGAAAGCATGCTGGTGTTCCTGACAGAAAAGAATCACACCGACATCACAGTAATAGTCTCTGAACTGAATGGCATGTTCAGGGGATTGCACGCCAATTCAGAAACAACAGCAGGAGCACAGCGCCATTAGCAGAGATGGAAGCTGGCTAACATTTTCAAAATGTGCAATAATTTCTGCAGCAACCTGACTGCTAAGATTGAAGATTGAAAACTCACTATTATACAGTAGGTCCATCATCACTCATTCACTCCAAAGGGCTGAACAAACATTGAGTCGTGGCCCATGACTCAAACAATCATATTCTTCAGAAAATCTGAGGTGACCCTATACATTCAAATCATGAATTATCTTTAAAATATCATCAATTGTCTGGAATGATCTTATTTTTATTGAATCTTCCTTGCTTTTCGGTGCTTACTGTTAGCAAAGAAACAATAAGGGGTAACTTGCTTTAATCATGGGTTTATTACATTTTCGGCAAGCGGGGAGGGGTGGGTGGGGTGTGTGTGGGGTGGGGGGTCAAACCTGCAGTCTTTAGGTTGCAAGCCCAGGTCTCTGTGCAATGCATAAACTAAAGCCATACAGCACCTATCCCATGTTCCCAAGCAAATAATTAATTATCTTTTGGCAGTTCCAAGCCAATGGTGAGAAACAAGCCAGGATTTATTATTATTTTCTTATTTTTTAAATCAAAGTATACACGTACTCCCAGTTGTTTTAATCAGGATCACGATTCACATTTGCACATCATATAAACATTTGGAAATGTATTTATACATCCTAAATGCCCAGGGGTTAATATAGCTCTTTAATATAAATGTACAGTAGGCTACATTGCACTGGGCTTTCTTGACAATCTAACATCCTCACTATTTTTCTATGAATACTGCCACCATTTTATCATCATTCAAGACTAGTAGTGATCCTGTTCCTTTCACAACAGTGTGTGTCCCCAGCCAGTGTAATCATTCAGGTTAGATGACACTAACTTCCCTCAGGATGTGGTGATAGTGGCTTCTTTTTTCCCCCGATATCATTCTTATTTTTTCACATTATTTCCTCAGAAATCTGGAACCAGTGTGCCTCTGAAGGTACTGACATGCCAGTCACACCTATACACTTTACACCCTTTCAACCTTTTGCAGAACCACAGGTGAGGTAGCACCAATTGATAGCTCACAGGCGTAATTCTCACTGACCACAGCTGGTAGACTGCGGGAAAGCTCGGAATGTCATTTGGAGGCACTAATGGTAAGCACATATCAGTGGTAACTTGAGGATCCTTGGCCAATTTGCACATAGCCTAACCCTGCCGAAACAAAAACAGTCACGTTCTCAGTGAGCTGAGAAGATAGCCAAGGCGGTGATAATTCCTTCATATTTTTGCGCAAGGGAAGAAGTGAAGTCTTGAAAAAGATTGAACGATAGCCAAGAAAAAAATACCTTTCTTCAATCAACAATCATTTTAAGCAATCATCGTGAATAAATTGCATATCTTTAAAATATCTTTTTTAATTTGCATTTTCGCAGGGGAAGTCAAGAGGACGCTTGTCATAGTTATGATAATGGGAACCTATAATGTCTCTTTTGTGTCAGGCTTATCGAGGAAACAAATGTGCTTAAGAGTCTTCTTTTACTTCGACTGATTTAACAATGCGATTTATGGACTGGCCACTTGTATCTTGGTGCATAAATTTCTTTTCAGAGACATTTTCATTGTTTTCTTGGCACACCCCATGATGTTAAGGAACGTAATTATGAGAGTGTAGGTCAAAGCAGTGCTTTTATATCAGTAGCTACTCTAGTAGAGAGCTTTCTGCCACAGAAAGGCAAAAATTGCATTGCAATCTCAACGCATTTCACATGATTCTATACAAAACTATACACTGCAAAAAAATCATGGTGAAACACAGTCAACTTTCGTTCTACAAGACAGTCCAGCACATAAATGTAACATTCAGCTTCTGAGCTCAGCTCAATCAGTAATTTTTTTTTAAAGTGACTTCCTTTGAGAATTAGCATATGCAATATAAAATAACATTTTCATTGACAAATACATTTTGCTCTAATTCAGACAACAGTAGTGTGGAATTTAATGGACTATGCAAACTATGGATTAACCAATATGCTATTTGTGTTATTAAAGGCCCACTCAGTAATTTTGGTTGCTAATCAATGAAAATTAGATGCGTGGCATCTAAGTATCTCGGTGGATCATGGTTCTCGTAGTTTTTTTTTTTTTTTACTGTAACCAGCCACAATAGAATACAACAAAACCATTTCAGGCATGGCTTATTTGGCAAAATGTTAGCTAACTATTCTTTTTGATATACTATCTGACGAGTGGGCACCAAGTCGAAATGACGAGTAAGTGATGAGTTAGTTTCCATGGTGATGAGCTGCGCAAGGACTACAAAAGAGAAGAATGAAATGCGGAAGACGGAACATGAACAAGGAAGCAGTGTCGGCCTGATGCTTATTTAAAATACTTATTTTTCCTTTTCCTACTTATCTTTATTGTTATTTTTATTAGGATAATAATTATTTACTATAGCACAATATCTTAACATCTTTGCTTGTTGTAAGCAACCACAATTACTGAGAGGGCCTTTAAATTAAAGCTAAAACAGATGTGTGGATATGCAAAAAGGACTGAATAACTGCAGTGCACTCTACCGGACACAGTCTTCACAATCTCAGAGGTGTTCCTCAGCCCCACGAAGGAGAACTGGTACAGCCTCCAGGAGCGGATGTCTCCAACTTCCACTGAGCTCCGCTTCCACCTGTAGATTATCTCCTCTTTGGGGTAACCATCTGGAATGAGGGATGAGGGAGAGAGAGGGGGAGGGGGTGGAACAGACAGGAAAATACTTTCAAGATAAATTTAATGGCTCAACAGCATGTCTCCCCATTGATTTCCAGCGCCCTGACGTTGCATGGAATTTAGCTGGTATTCTAATGGCAGTTGGCACACAGAACACACAGAGTGTTTGGTAAACAGGCCAGAGGATACAGGGGCATTGTGAGTGCAATCCTAAATACTGATTGAATCCTAATTATGATTGACCCCAAGTCAGTTCCATTAGATTTTAGTCCAGAATTGAGTAGAGCAATCCATGCGGCAGGAGTAATTAGGGTATTATACAGTACAAACTTCAGAATGCTGGTGTAATGGGCTTCCTAATTGAACAGCCCAGAGGCATTCCATAATAGGGGGCTGATGGATCTTTAAGACAAAATGTTATGGCAGGTGATAGCAGGTTCTATTCTTTATCCTCTGACTGCATTAACATACTTCCCATCTTTCGGATGGAATAGTTTCAGAATGAATTATTGATTCGATTTTCCTTTATTGAAGAATGAGCGCATTTCACTGGCGCGGCCCCGCAGCTTCCCTGTTTACAAATACATGGGTTTACTTACTGCAGGACTGGAACATGCAAAGAAAAGCCCGCAGCCATTAACTCGTTTCAGTTGGCGGATGACATCCACGGCTTTCATAAAATCTTTAATGCATTTTTGCATACTATTTTTAGGGACGCAATTCTCTGTCTTTCTGAATTCTCAGAAGCTGTTAGATAACTTTCCTCTAGTGTCTTTCCTATGGCATGTTTGCAGTTCTCTAACTGCCTGATTACCATAACAACCCCCCCCCGCCCCCCCACTTTCTCAGAAGACAGAATTATCTTGCTCCAGATTTCTATCTGCCTCTGATCTGATGGGTGTGATTATGCTGTGGTTCTGGGATACTGCACACCATAATTTTTCTGCCGTTGGCATAGTTCAGAGGTGGGTGTAACCCTTCCTGGAGAGCCATTGTATTTGCAGGTTTTCGTTTCCCCCGATTACCCTGGCTCAATTAGCTAACTAACCGTACACCCCTATCACTAATCATTAATAGATTAGAGTTGCAGAGGGCAACGTATAGGGACAGAAGAACAGTCTTATTAGGCTGCCATTAATGAGATAATCAATATTTACTAAAATGTCAGATCACGTATATGATAGGTAATTAAATATATGATAATGTTATTTAAATAATTATGAGTTGGCATAAAATACAGAAACGGATAGGGCCTATCCTTGCCCACCCCTAGTATAGTGTGTCCTTGGCTTCACTGCAATAGAACTGGGCTTGAGAGCAAAAAAAAAGTAGCATATGGCCAGACTTACAGCTTGAAAACTCCAGGGGACAGGAATGCTCATCCATTGGAAAGTTGTTCAATTTAAGCTGGCACTCAGCATCGATGGTCAACCTACAAGCACAGGCCACGGGTCAGCCACGTTCGGGCTGGAGCATTCAGATCACATTCATGACCGCGGCTCCGGAAAGATTACGGCTTAATTTAAGACTTGTTTAACTTAGATCTCATGCAATGTAATGCAATTCCTGCACGATGTATAAATCAGCGGTCCCTAGCCCTGTTCCCGGGGATCCACCTCCCTGTAGGTTTTCACTCAAACACACCACATCTCATTCAACAGCTAGACATCTGGTTGAGCTGCTACTTAGTTGAATCAGGTGTGTCAAATTAGGGTTGAAATGAAAACCTATAGGACGGTAGATCTCCAGGACCAGGATGGGGACCAACCTATGCCCTAAACAAGAAATACATTTGAATGCTGTATTCACACACAGTGGCAGTAATGGAAACAGCAGGATGTTTACCAAAACTGTTCAGGTACCCAGTTCAAGCATAAAACAACCACGCTTGACACTTATTTCCTTAACTGTTGCACCAAACTGCTGCACCAAACTGCTGCCTGTCTATACGCTCTCTGAATATGCAACGGCACCCTCTTCATCCCCAACATCGCTATTCAGCAGAATCCCATCCCAGACAAACCCAGCAGAAATAACTGCCTGTGAGGAAACTGAGTCATGCTTTTTTTTGAGGAATCAACCCTGGCAGAAGAGTGACCTTTGTTAATGGCACAATTATCATCATTGCTTTTAATTAGCAACAAAAAAAAAAAGTCTAATTCCCTGTCAACGCATTTTTATCAGTGTCATGTAATATCCTGTCGGCATTATCACGGTACAATTAAAAGCTATCGGTCGAGCTGAAGTTGTTAGAAAATAAAGAATTAATGAACTGTGGGCATGTACTGCAGGAATCTCAATCAGCGTTCAAATCTCTAACACACTCCTCCCATTAGTCACACATGGAGTGACTACGTCCCAACGTGTGGCAGAACACTTCTCCTCGGCATTAGTTGAGTCTCAACTCTCCTCACCATCGGCGTCAAGTTATGGTGATCAACAGCAGACAAATCCCAATCACAAAGCAATAAAAAAAGGGCAATGTTTCTCACATGATCAAAGACGGCAGAATGCCGCGCCAAAACTGTACTGGGTGGGTAAAATCGCACACATGCCCCACTCCCCACCCCCACACCATTGTGCTACGCTGTAGAAATACCCATCATGCTCTGCACCTTTTAATGCATTCACAGCAGTAAGTTATTTATATCCCAGATAATACCGGAGTGTGTAGAGTATCCGGCCGTCGTTCCAGATCCTCAGCATGCGATTGGGCGTGGTGATCCAGTGGGCATCTGCCTTCTTGGAGTTGCGGAAGAAGGTGTCGGGTATCCAGATCTTTCCCACCATGTTGCTGTTGAGGCGAAGGACCTTCATTGTGCTGTTGAACTTCAGTCGCCTGTCGTACCAGGTCTGCGCAAAGAATATATCAATGGTGTATTCCTGTTTGGAGAAAATGAGAGGAAAGGCATGTTAAAATTATTGTAACAACTAATGCCAGACAATATCTCCAGGGCGGCTGCCGTATGTGAGGTGGAATTGCTGTGCGGCGCTAAATAATGTCTGTTTGGTCCGCTAGTACTCAGCGGGATTCTGTCTGGGTTAAACATCGCTGCTGAACTGAACAATCTTGAGGCACTCAACCTCAAAATTAAAGGTTTAGCGGAGATCCACGCTTGTGTGCCTTTTGCTTTAGAAAAAAAGAATAATCTTTGTAACCTCTCTTGGCGGCTGTGTCCACACTTCTGGGGGAAAAAAAGACATAGCTGTTCTGCCCCTTCTGCGCGAACGGCAGGAAGGAATGAAAATATGAATGTCCATTCCGTACATCACAGGAGAGAGAAAGGCAACAAAGTGTAACCTTTCGTGTTTTTCACTTTTTCACTTTGTGAAATGGCTGAGGCCTGATGTTCTAAGTGAAGTGGTGGTAAACAGTGAGGTGATTTGTGTATACAGAGTGCAGACAGAGGCTTTAAGAGTTTACATTTCCACGGAGCTTAGCCCAACAATAAACCCAAATGTGCACCACTGTGCAATATAAAAAATAAATCAGAAAGAGGAAGTAAACAGCCACGCAACCTACACACCTTGATTTCCATCACCACTGGGGAAATCCTAAACATTTCTTCCATTTCCCCTGCTTTATCACTCAGGCTCTTACAAACAAATGATCAAATCAAATTCATCAAATTTAGATCCCCACACAGAGTAGAAGCCAATGCTTCATGCCAAAATGTCAGCCTTTAAATATTACAATGAACTGGACTAATCTCAATATTTCCATCCTGTCCCTATTTTTACAGCCGGGCTTAGGTACTACCCACAAATAGATCAAGCCTCTTGAAGCAGATTACTTAGTCATGTTTCCACAATTGCTAAAATCCATTTTTAGTTGAACAAAAACTTTGAGTGATGAACTTAAGCAAATTTGTTTTTCCGGTCTCACACATAACATGCAGTCGACACTCTGAAAGGGATGGAAAATAACACAAACACTTCACTAATTGCAACCAATTAGACAAAATTAAGGACAAGGCACCATACCCATTAGTATGAATGGTACCTGCAACCTATGAGGTTAGATTTTTATCAGGCAATGAGAGGATCACACAATTATAAAAAATAAATGCATTCTGAAATTCCACAGTACTTTAAAGTAATATGGAAAAAATGCAATTATGGACATAAGAAAAAGACTGCCCAGACACTGGAGACGTGCATGAGTGTCCGCATTCAACTGACAAAACTGTTTGTGGGAGAAACCCTTTGAGTTAATGAGTAACTTAAATAATCCTGCTCTAATCATTAAAACAGCACTTTCCATTCAACAAGAGAAGCACTGATGACAAGACAATGAGCCATACCAAACCTCCACTCTCACAACAATCAGGTATCATTAAGTGTCATAGTCAGATGGGATTTACTTACCATATTAATAGCATTTACCGGCCCAATACTGTTAACAAACATGTCAGTGTGGATTACAGTTGGTTTGACTGAAATAAAAACAGCGAAAAAATGCATGTCAGATCACACAACAAAATAATTTATGGATGACAGATATCTGAGGCTTATGCTGTGGTCATTAACCCCTTTGCGCAGATGCTACACTTGGTCAATTCTCATGTATTAGGTAGTGTTCTATTTAAGGCTTTGTAACTCCAGGTGTGAGCATCAGAGAGAAACTTAGAAAAATGAAAAATGAAGCGCCACAAATGCAAAGACATTTTTGAAAAAATGCAAAACAAAGTTTTTTCTTTCGTTTGCGATGAAATACAGAGAGCTACAAATTTAAAGAAAGTAAAACTATACATTTCCTGGATCATGCACCTTGTCCACAAGTGTGCAAAATCTGAGGGCGATATGCAGAGCTACCATTTTGGGTAGTTTCTATTTAGGGTACACACCAATATGTACGCTGTTGACTCTTACTGTCTCCAAATCTATCCTAAATGGCTAAATTGGGCACTGCTGTAAATCATAAAATAATCATATATCTAGCTACAAATCAACTGTTTTGACTTGAAAGTCACTTCAAACAGAAATCATGCATAATTTCCAAGCAGGAATTACTATTTCCTTTTCATCAGTATAGGGGGATAGATATCTATGGGTCCAAAAAGCTATCCAAAACATGTCATAGAGTGAATAAAATACTTCTTGTCTATTATAAAGCATATACATACGTATAAAGCCCCTTTGATATAGTGAAAACATTGATACACTGGTACACACACCTAAATATGTAGCCTAATCATTCACTCTTGTACTTCAATAAAACATCACTTTTTTTCTGTACTCTTTTGCTGCATGCCCTGAGATGACATTTCTTTGTAGTGTGTTTCACACTGGTATTTATAATCAGTCCAAGGAAAAATCTACCTCATATCAGCGCACAGTAAATTTGAATGAGCATTTTCCATGTATAGACAAGAGAGATACCAATATGTCTACATTATGTATGATGAGATTACAATAAAATAATATTCCACCATCAGGGAAATGCTGGCAAATGTTCTAGTTTCACGGCAAATTGGTGCATCAAACATAAAACATGACTGAGCCACCTATGAACATTTACACTGTTACATGGGAACATTTACATGTGAAATGCACTCATTCGAGAATACCACTCAATTTCATATCAAACATATGGCACAAGACAGCGGTGGAATGGAAAAACTACGTACATAATTGAAATATTACACACAGTAATACGTACATATTGAGGTGGAAATCACCATGTTCATGGGCATATTCTCCAATCGAAACAATATGATTCATTGCATAAACCTATAGCGACACAACTAAAGTTTATAGTAGGATTGGTTGTATTTTATTGTCCGAAGCATCAAATGAGATGTGTAAAACACTGTTGGGGTAAAACAGAATGAACTGGAAAGTTCTAACTAAGACCTGAACAGCCGGTGGAGACGCACAGATGTTTAAGATACTGCAATAGCATTATAAAGGGGTGTGTATTAATAAAACGGATTGTCCAAGACAATAAATGACCACTGAATCTTGAAAGGGACATCTGTGTAAAACCAATGGTACAACTGTATATTTATTTCATATTTAGTAGCAGTGGTATTGATAGACCCCGTGACCCTGACCAGGAATAAGCAGGTTAGATAATGGATGGATGGATGGATGGATGGTATTGATAGAAGAATGTTGTGGTATAATTACACAGGAATTTCACTTGTTTATTTTGGTATTGAGTATGCAATGTTTTTCACCGCTGTACTGCCATACCTTGTTACCGAACCGGGCTATTGTCGGATTTATCTTTGCTATGACAGAGAATTTTTGGTGGTGAAAGAATATTATTATTAACTCCCAGATTTTTTTAGGGAATCCACTTGGGTGGGGATAGTTGCAGGTGAGACTGGGTGCAGGGTTGCTTGTTCGAGCTACGTGACAATAGTGGCACTCTGTACTCATAGCATAGTTGTCCCAAATTATGTACATTGTCATAAAACGTGGAGTTTGATGTTTCCACTCATAGTTTGGTTGCAGGATCAATTCATGTCTGCGTTGAGCAATCTCATGGAGCCAGTGGCATGGCCACTAGGGGGTCTGCACAAAGGGGTTAAAGGGTAACAAAGCATGCTGTTTTAGCTAGACCACGCCCCCCTTTTGAAATGATAAAAATGGTAAATTCTGGGCATGGTAAGGTAATAATATAGGGGCTGAGCTCCAGGTATCAAACCATGCCTCAGCTATTTTTTTCGCTAGTTGCCAAGACCTCATTCTACTCTGGACAGCACTCACAGAGGCTGCTTTGTTCTTTGCTCTCTCACTCTCACACTCTCTCTCTCTCTCTCTCTACCTCATACACACACAAACAAACACGCTAGCTCCAGCTGCTGCCGAGGCAGAAGCAATGGTGGAGAATGAGAGGATCGGCAATGTACAAATAGTTACCCATGCCATGTAGGCTATTTTATCACACTACCTGCAATATATCAACAATATTGGTTTCCATTTCAATGGGTGCACATGGTCACTGCACTGAACTTGAGAATGTCTGTTGTAGGGATGTTGCAAATGTAAACGTGTAGCACACGTATACTACAATTCCTGGCTCAACTAAGCTTTATACTATATATTTATTTTTAAAACATAAACTAGCTAGCTACTTGCTAAGCTAGACTGAAAAACTATCAAAAAACAAGGCACTATCAAGCAAACTATAAAAAAGGACCAAAAGTAGGCTACTATAACATATAGAATATTCAAAAAAGCTAAACTGTAAGCTAGCTATATATATCGTTTGCTCGCTCTCACCCGTATCTCCTCTCACGCAGCTCAACCACTGAGACTCACTTTTATATAGCTGGAACGTAGCCCGCCCTTGCTCCAAAACTTCAGGGCGTAGCTGTACAGGTTTCAATTTCATCACCGGGAAGCATACGGCAGCTGGATGAAGTTTCTGGCCAATGACAGACTGAACGTGCAGTACCTAATGTTTTAACACTACAGATACTTTTGAGCCAGATCCTTTGGGTTTACGCTGTTTTAGGCTGACTCCAGTAAAATGTCAAGATTTGGAACAGAATCAATCAGTAACACTTAGAAAAAACCTAATGTATCAGTTCTCATCTAAAATAAGTGGTTTTAGTGCTTTTTTAACCACCTGGATTGAGCTTTGATGTTGATTCACTGTACCAATAAATGCAAGTATTGTGTATTTTTGTCTTCACAAAAACAGATCGGGCATTTCAGAAATCTCAAAAATTTGCTTGACAAACTAATTGTACAATTTGTGTAGTCGGTAGTGGTTTCTGATTCCAGCTGTATGAATTCATACATATAAAAAAAAAAAGTTGTGTCTGGAAAAAAGTGTCTGCTAAATGCCAGTAATGTAATTTAAAAAATAAAGAAATAAATAATAGGACTCACATGCAGGCAATGAAGTATTATCTAATGTAATCTAATGTACTACAAGGCAAAAATTGAGGAAATCCAGGCCTCTCTGTTTTATCTACTTAGAGGAAATACATGTGATGTATTACGCGAGAACTTGTGGTTCATACAGTCAATCGATGCGAGAGATGTATCTCCCAGAATACTGCGGCCAACTGCAAAAGCTGCACAAATACAACAGTTTATTCAACAGTTTCTGAATGATGATGATTGTATATTACATACAATCCCTCGGTTATTTCCCGAAATAGTGGGAGGTGGTCATGCAAATAAATTACTTTAGCACGTGCAAAGTGATTTACTAAGCTCGAGAGGGAGTTTTTGAAAGGTATTTGTGGGTGCATTTTAGTAGGCTACAAATAGAAATCAGGTATTAAGAAACACGGAATCGATAAGATTATGACTGTCATTGTAGCAAGACACATAAGGGTGTGTTTTGAATATCCATAACAAAGTTCTGAATGATTTCGTAACAATGGGGGCTAATTAACTCAAAATACGTAAGAAGAGAATTTGTGGATAGCCTAGGCTACATAGGCTATAACATGAGCAGTAAGAATTTTTTTTTTTAAATCGTGAAGCAAATCGTGTTACAGAATACAAGAGTAACTAGTATTTGAATCAAACAAGCAATACAACGTCTATTAGCTCTAACAAACAGTGAATCATAGGCGTTGGTTTTAAAAAAAATTTTTTTTACCAGGGGGTTCCCTAAAAAAATTCAGCCACAGGCAAAACACATTTTAAAAAAAAGCTTTATAGTTAAGCACGTAAGCATAATATTGCTGATGTTTTTGTTTCCCATATCATTCCGTTTGTTTGTTATTGCATAGGAAACACAACCTTAAATGCTTAACGGTAACCCCGGTCCTTTCAAAACAATATTTAACATTGCCGTATGTAGCCTATGCAATATGCCTACTTCACGTCTTATCCTATGTTTATACAGTTGTATGCCTCCAGCAAGTAACTAAAAGATGGTTGACTCTACAATTGCGGCACGTGTTTTCAACTGGAACAGCTCAAACATTAACATGCAAGCTGCCTTTTAAAACGCAAGCTGCCTTGCGTTTAAAAGCATTTTTTCCCTCATTCTGGTAAGATATGAAATGAAGACCCTGGTGCTAAAAGTACTGAAGACACATTTTTAGACAATTCAAGTTGAGCATAGAAACATGTTGTATTTGTTTATTTGTTTAGCTAAGTCCACCCTATAAATATTGTTAACAGAAAAGGTGCCTAAGCAATGTATAAAAACAGCAAAACTTTTAATGGGTGATTTTATGGATCAATGATATTTTTGGATTTGATTTTTTCTGTGACTTCAGTACTTTTAGCACCAGGGTCTTGAAATAATAACGTAATTTCAATGTTTGTGTGCATTTTTTGTGTTATAACGAAGCAATTTAGGCTATTACTATTTTGCATCATTTCCCATAGGCTACATATGTCATGTCTTCTGAGACAAAGCGTCCAATACAACAGTAGGCTAGCCTACATCCCATTTTCTGTGCAAAGACAAGCTCTGAGACAACAATAGCCTATACAGTACCCTAGGCCTACAGTAGCCTGCAATCCATTACAAGCACACTGACAGGTGATGCAGCTGTTATTGTATCTCATCCCCCATCTCTTCCTCATGTCCTCCGTTGGATGTAGCTAAGGAGCAAGGAAAGGATGCAAGGAGTGAAAGTAAGCGATTGAAATGAACCTGAGACGTCTAGAGGGGTGGGAATCTAGGTCATGAGATTTTTGACACGTTTTCGACATAAACTTGTCAATTTCGCTCAGGGTTTTACCAAGATATAGCCTGGCTGCATTCTAGCTGGTTAAAATAAATAAATAAATATTACTAGAGAGCCAGTAGCCGAGTATATACCTCAACAAATAGCGTTTTTTTTTTTGTTTGCTTGTTTCGCGTTTATTTCACGCACTTCATGTGTGCATTGAACCACCCGTGACCCGCATCAAACTATAACTTCACTCTGCAATACGATTCACCCTGCAATATGATTTTCCTGTAAGCACCCATGCCTCCGAGCACCCACGAGATCGGCGCCTATGCAGTGAATAACAAGCAAATCAAAACTTAATAAAAATAAAAACCCATGATCAAATGGAATCTATGCTTACTAGCATTTTGGCTTAGTGCTAGTAAGCATAGATATGATCATTTCAGTCCTGACAAACATATGTAATTCCCGGCAGAAACTAACAAGAGACATCCAGTGAAACAGCTCGTAATAAACCGCCAGCTTGTTCAGTGTAACAGTAGCCTATACCTTACACTAAAAAATACCATAAAAATGGCAACATTTCTGCCAGTCTTTTCACTGTTTACTTACAGTATAACCATTCCAAAAACGCAAAATTTAAATATGACTATTTGTGCAAATAATTTGGCTGCGCCCACAAAATAACACCCCTTATTTGGGATCTTAGTAAATCGACCCCTTACACTAAAGCTGTCAGGTTGGGAACCCATAGGTTTACACATATTTCCCCTAGTCTTATAATGTGCTGCTTATGGAAATATGACCAACACGTTTTTACTGGTAGCTTAATGCCTTAAAACAAACCCACTTTCACAGGGACAACGTGCGTCTATTCCGGGAGAGAAAATGTTTTATTTCAATTGTTTTATTAATCTGTATTTCACAATGTAATCTTGATATTTTTATGCATGTTTTAACTATTGTCCCCTAACAGAAGATTGTTCTCCCGGAAGATTTCAAGAATTATTGTCCAATATAGAGTCATATAGCTTGATCCAGGATAATTGTGAATACATGTGTAACCTTACACGGAGCATCACACATCGCCACAGCAATGAGGAGTGTATATAGGGACAGCAGGAATTTGTCTCCAGCTCAGCTGCCAGGAGATGATAGAAGTTTGTTCAAATCTGGAGGGATGAAAGCAATTTAAGGTGGCATTCCCCTTTGTTGAGGGACCGGTATGTGGTCTTGGACGATGGACCCTTTTTTTTATTATGCATTTTTTTATGTATAGCCTACACAATAATACTATTTCATATTGTAATCTTGATATTTTTATGCATGCTTGTGCACGCCCCTGTGTGCTGTGCACACACCTATGCGGACGCACTTATATTGTGCCTTTAAAATTGAACATTGAAACAACTGCAGCATGACTTAAGACCAGGTTTGTGGTGGTTTTAGCGCAAATGCTTTTTGCTGCCTCAGGTTCACTTGCTATTTAAACAATGTGAGTGCTGGACGCGAAAATGAGACCTGCACCAGTCTGAAACTAGCAAAGACACTTGCGTTTGGGTTACCGCCGCTTAGCGCCGGGTGTAAGATAGGGCCCTATGAGTTCACTGGGAATAAGCACAGGTAACAGGACATGCTGCACAGTCGGTGAAGCTTTCCACTGTGCTTATGGGAAATGTAGTCAGGTCTGTGTTGCTGTCGGTGGATGGGGATCTGTGTGTGATTGATGTGGGGGGAGGGGAGGTCATGTCAGATGAAATATGGCAAAGAAACCAGTGGGCTTGTTGTCATACGGGGACCAGTGCTCCGTCATGTTTCTGGAGTCACATCTGATCAACATCAAACTCCAGAGTGCACCGCAGTGCACACTACACAAGTGTGTGTGTGGGTGGGTGACTTATGCACATGGTGAAAGGTAAAATAACAGTTTAGAGTGCACAGTTTTTTGCTACAGTTCAAAATGTTGGATGAGACGGGCTGCACTGCCCATTCGGTGTCATAATTTTTATTCTGTGCTGTTATGACTAATCTGTGAATAAATTAGGAATTTCCAGCACATCAAACAGGAGGTTTTCCATGTTCATTCAAAGAGCATTCTAAGTACAAGACACACAGTGATGTGTAGTCCCACCGCTTAACGTATCATCCTTGCCTGTCACGCTTTTAAGGCTAAGCCCAGATTTATTTCCTAAGATCTCATTGGACGATTGATATCAGTAAAATACAAAGGGAGGAAAAAGCTTCAGCAGCTCATGGCTTGAAGTGTAAAAATAGCCTACGTTTAATGCATAGATCACTTTCTTTCATAATACTATAGATAATATATAGCTAGGGCACAAATGACAAAATGGTTTGTGCCATTCAGACACACACAGTGGATATCATACTTAAGCCAAACATCAAAATTAAAGCATGATTAATTCTAGGTGCTTCATTGTGTAACATTTATCCATTAATGCACTATTTAATCATGTAATAACAATCCATCTATTTCCATGAGAAAACCACACTACTTATTTCTTCCTTCGTATGGTTTGTGTTGCTAAGAGAAAAAAAGCAAACAATATTTTGCCATCGGTGCCTTCCTCTTATTCAGTTCCTGGACACATACTGCAGCGGCATTACAACTGAATGACCAGTGTGATGGACTCTTAAAACAGGAAGAATATATGACCTACTGTGACCCAACTGTCCTCCATGCATAAGGTGGACTTACTGAAGTTCACAAAACTATTATAATTTTTTTGATTAATTAATAGATCTATGATTTTTTTTTTCTTCTAAGATTACTAAATTTTGAGTCTCTGCTGACATTTTTATTTATTTATTTATTTTCATTTTTAGACAAGCAATGCTCCTTCCTATCAGAATTCCTTTCAGGTTCTGGACGATTTATTTTATGAATTGTATATGATTAATCTGTGTTATATTTTACGGGATGTGGGCTAGGGACAATTCACCCCTGTGTTACACATAAAACTATTGGCAGCAAAGCCAGATTCTGAAATTCCTGTTGAGATCACACCAAAAGAGCACCTACATTGATACGGATACCTTGTGGTACGTTTTTATGCTAGGCTGTTTTAGACCTCAAACTCCTACCCTCTATGCTATGCTGACCTGAACATGGCTTCAGGATACTGTATTTTGTATTGATGGCAGTGATGGCGACAATGCTATAGCATTGCTGTGTAAGTAAAAAAAAATAAAAAATGATGTTTTTGTCAACAGCAACCACAGTTAACTAACGACAGACAGGGACTTATGCTTACCTCCTATGTCCGGTCGCAGCTTGTTATCATAGCCATCTAATAAGCTGTTTAAGATGTGAGTGACATCGCTCTCGTACACTTTCGGAGTCAACACCCACGTTTTATTCGACACTTCATCGTCGTCATTTTCAGTTTGGGGAGAGCTGAGGAGAACAGAAGGAGAGGATAAGACATTGGAAACAAAGCCCCTTCAAGGACCAGCACCTCGCGAACCTCGCACCATCACAAACGGTATGAAAATAATCAAGTCAAATATCAGAAGAATGAAACAAAAAGAAAACATAATAAAAATAAACCATCATCATCATCATTATCGTCACCGTCATTGCCAGCATTAGCAGCATTGTCATCATCGTCATCATCTTCATCGTCATTAAATCAGAATCCGAGTGTAATGTACAGTAAATGAGAGCGGAAACCTCGATATGTAAAGTGTAGACGACACAGCCATACGAGTAAACACAAAGAGCGAAAATAACAGGCAAAATCAAATGGAAAAAAAGGAAAAGAACAGCAAAGAGAGGTGGATAAAGACTGTACAGTAGCAATCACTCTAATCAAGGAGTACACAACTACTAAAGAGGTCAAGATGACAAGATCGGTGGTAAAGTGAAATAATTCAGTCTCATTTGTGAAACATTCTGAAAATGTTAATTTCATCCTAACCCAGTGGCCTGCATTCTCCCCAGCCATCTTTGTGTGGCGTTTCCATGTGATAATTATGGCTGAATGGTGAGTGCTTACCTGGGAGTTATCCTCCTGAGACCCAGCAGAAAAAAAATGTAAGTACTATAATATTTTGACATAATGCACTGCAAATTGTATTGGATAACAAAAAACATGTTGCAGTAAAAATACTTTCAAAAAAATACAATTTAAACTTATTTTATTATTATTGAATGTCCATTGTCGTGTAAGTTTCATCATAGTAGAATGTATGGTTCTTGAGATTCAGACCAGAGACTCATGTCCCCTACAGGGGACAGAAATGACTCGCAAGGTTTTAGGAGTTTATAACAGAGCAGTCAGTTTTGGGAATAGGCAGACCACACAGTCTTTTTGCAAATGTCTGCTTCCATTAAGCTGCCTGGGAAATACTAATGGATATTTTCTAATTCTTGCTACCTAGACCCATTTCAATAATTGCACTATGAATAAAACATTTGAGGAACGGAGCCAATAGTTCCACTGCAGTAGAAACAGTAGCTATCTTCCCCACATGAACTTGGAATATCTAACAACAGCGATGAAGGACGCATGTGGGTGTGATAATTGAAAGAGACAAAACAACCTGTGCACGCACTCTTTTTTTACATCTGCGTTACAGTTTTGATTAACTTCAATGATTTTAAACTACAACAAATCCTATAATCCAGAGCACCTGAGGCCGGTCTTCCATCAGTATGGAAGCTCGCGATGCAGAAAGATCGCTGACTGAAAACACCCTCGCCGTCAACCACTTGGAGACGTTATCTAACACACCCTCAAGGTTGTGAACTAAAAATTGTAAAAAATAAAGAACCTTGTGCAATACTGCACATGTATCACTGCTAAGCAAAATTTCTGTATATCACTTTTTATAATAATGACAACATGCAAGCATATATTAAACGGAATTCATTCAAGAGGCAAGGAACTGCAGCTACATGTAGGCCTGCTTGATAGCAAAGTCTGTAAGAATGTTTTAAATGTTTTACAAACCTCGAAACATGAAGGCATGGGAACATGAGTACTGTACATATAGCAGATAACAGATGCCAAACTAATTTATATTCACATAAAATGTACTGTACTGCCAGCATCCCTGCTATTGGGACAGATCATTCGCAATTATTTTTTTGCAAGAGTTCCTCCCACCACCCTCTGATTTCTCCACAATTTAATTAATCTACTCTATCAAAGCACTAACTAAGGTTTTGATAAGACATTTATTCATCTCAGGCCAATCTGTCGACTGTCCACTTTTGATCGAATGAAGACAGCTGTCAACATGCTAACAAATTATGGTTCTAATAAAATATTAAGCCAGATACTCTTTTAACAAACAAGCTATTTAGCAGGGCAGTGAGTAACACATTTTTCTCCTTTTTGTAATTTCTGAATAGCCTTTGTTTTCAATTACTAGTAAGCATATTTGTTTCCACCTGCTAGAAGAGCTTACTATGGTTTATCCAATTTTAAATGGCAAAATATACAGCTACATCAGCTGACCAGCCATCTACCATGTATTTCAGTTACTTGGCTTCTTTTGCACATGTAGCAACTATGCATACAGGCTCCACAGGCATAAATCATGATAGCGCTGTTTTCATGATCCAAGATTTATAGCTCAAAATGCACCTTTTAAAACACATCTTACAGCAAAGCGCGGATGCTAACGTATACCCCTATGCTACCAATCTACAGCAGGCAGAGCCAACCAACATTCCACAGACAGTGCATGTTTTTACTGGTTACAGCACTTGCAGCTGCAAGTTAAAATGAGTGCTCTGGAGACTTTTGATTAAAGCAGAGGCAGCATATGCTCCACGAACAGAACTGAAGTTTAGCATGCTAATTTGGTAACAGGAGTCACATGAATTTCCCCCGGAAAATTATGGTGGAGTGTGCCAAGGTGAAGTAACATGATTACTTCAATTTAGAACCTGCTTCAGCTGGAAGCGGATTCCCCAGTGGAGAGGAATTCAAGGTTTAATATCTACCTTTATTACAATAGCATGTGGCAAGCCATTATATTTGTTGACCACACACACACACACACACCACGCACACAAACAAACACACACACACAGACAAATTACACTGCACACCAGTGGCACTGCTTGGAATTCACTTTTTTTAATTGCGGATAATATTGCCGAAGTCTTTTGACATGAGCAGTTGGGGAAAGATAAATTCAATGGAATGGTCTCTCTGGGCTGGAGTGTAATGGCACAGTGAAATGAGGAAACCTATAATGTCTGTCAACTGTTATGACACAGCTAACTGAAGCTGCATGAGAACGTCACATTCCATGATAGCCCGCCAGCATTCCCCACCCCTGCTTCTCCGCTAAACAATAAAACCGTAGAAATGAATATGAACAAATCACTATTAATGCAAACATTTCACACACACAGTATATCACGTATGGTCCCTACAGTTTCAAGTAGGCCAAAATCAGGTTGGCACAGCAGGTGTATACATATTATAAATAAATAACGTATACTAATAAATTATAAAACAACCAAAAAAGTTTTTTTTTTCTACAACCCTAATAAAAGTCAAGTATGAAGGTGTCACTCTAAAGCGCTGTTGGGATTTTATAAAACTCTCTTGTAAGTGTATACTTATTTGTATGCTTTTAAAATGCTATTGTGCTCTAAGTAGCAGATAGGCACTAGTAACTCTGTAACACCCACACCCCTTAAAAAAAAGAGAAGAAAATCAATAAATTAATTCCTTCTCTGTCTGAGAAAAAGAAAGACGGTTTCCACAGATGGAAAAAGGTAGCTTAGCGCTGGGCCTCTCTCGCTCCATTCTGTCGTACTGCAAACAGAAGTTGACATGAGGACTCCACAACCCCGAGAGGAAAATGCGTGTTCACCGTTGCTGTTCATTATCCTTGCAGAGGAAAATTTCATTAGTGAAGTGAGCTGAAGAGCAGGTCCCCCATGTTCCACCCCACAGACACCACTGCTGTCTTGGTTAATGACAAGCATCCCCTGACCTGTAACTCCCTAATTAATTCGCTTTTGGCTCCTATACTGGTCAAGTGTCATGTTGAACCTACTAAATGGATTTAGACAGCGAAGACAGACATTGGACTAACCCAAGGCCCAGAGTCCCAGACTAATCCAAGACCCCAAAATGTAAAACCTCAGCAAAGACTTCAGGTAAAGTGCCTCAAACTTACAATGGGGGGGGGGGGGGGGGGGGGGGGGTTTCCATTGTATTTCAATTTATTAATTCTAAATTTACAGATTTGTTTCATACATTTATCTGACCTCAGACATAAAAATATAATCCCAATGCAATCATCATAGTAGGATACAAGGAGAGATATCAACTAAGACGGAATGGTTTTAGAAAAGGACAATATAAAATGCTACCAGCATCACAAAGCTATGGATTATCCAGCTGATCTCCAATAAATAATATGTATCAAATATTAATAAAACAAAATATTAAATCATTAATCAACTTTTGACCTAAAACATAATTACTGCACAATAGCCTGATTATAACAGGTATAATAAGCTGAGCAACCTGATTTTATTTATTGAACCTGGAAACTAACACCCAGTGTTACCCTCTTGTAACTGGGTATATTATAGTCACATTGGAGGGTGTAAGGGGTAGTGGAATTACAGTAACGTCTACAGGAAAGTAGACGATTACAGCCGGCCCGTTTGGTTTCTGGGTGGTTTACTGGTTTGGCTCCCTGTCCACATTTGGACATTACCAGCAGATGCGCGGTGATCCAACATCCCCTCCAAACCATGACAAAATATTCCCAACTCTCTGTCAAGTCCTTTATTCATGGAAAAAAGGCCCAAGACATGGGACAAGCCGCCATTTTCTTTAATGACAAATATGGGCGTAGAAACTCATAGAGGAAATAGTGAGAGCTAATTCGGGAGAGGATCATCTTGGCCTGCTACTCAATTAATCCTATGTGTGTTGTACTGAGGCTAACAGGTAGTGGCAGGGAGGCTGACACAGTCTTCTTGAGAAGGATCCTCGGGCTGAAATAGACCACAAAGGCCCCCTGACCTTTACACTGGGAGCGGAGATTAAACCTTAATCCCCTTCCAAAAATACTTACAGCCCTATTTATTTGCTGAACTTCCTGGCAATGGTTAACATATACACTTCACGACAGGCATTCATTTTGGAAAAGGAAGTGCTGAAATGGGTTACCAACCTTACAGAGCTGTTCAATTGTTTGTTGTTACTAACAGAAGTGTCTGTTTGTGCATAGGCCAGCTAATAATACCATGTTATTAATGATAGTAGGGGATATGGATGGGAAGAATGGCACATGCTTAAGACATGGTGCAAACGCTTGATGTCAGCTTTAGCGACAATAAGCAAGCAAATCTAAAATGCCCAAGCCCTCAACAGAAATGAGAAGGGAATTCAACTTTTAATTTGAGTCAAGGCCTAGGCTTTCCCCAATGGTTTCTTTAAGGCAAACCCACTGAACGTGTGGAATCTGAAACGCAAAGCCCTGTGACTGGCAGTACAGCAAGGTAATGTCCACAGAGAAGAGAAGGCTTGTCGGATTATTCCAGTGCCACTTCAGTCGTCAAACCCTTAGGGTTTCCTCGAGTGGTCCATTCAGCCAGGATGCCGGATCATTATGTAACTGGAGGGAAAGTAGGTCCCGTGATTAGACTTTCACATGTCGTTGTGTAGCGTCTTACCACTGAGAACAGGAATACACCAGCCGTCTCCAACTCTCCATCTGCTGACATCATCAAAGAATTGGCCTTTGATTATAACACACTATAGCGACACCATGCATCAGTAAGAAATGACAATAGAAACAGGTGCAACGTGTGTGTATACATTTCAAAAACTAAAACAGTGAGATGATTC
Source organism: Synaphobranchus kaupii (assembly GCA_029718625.1). Classification (NCBI taxonomy): domain Eukaryota; kingdom Metazoa; phylum Chordata; class Actinopteri; order Anguilliformes; family Synaphobranchidae; genus Synaphobranchus; species Synaphobranchus kaupii. The sequence goes on along the minus strand of CM056385.1, from coordinate 19,892,899 downwards.
CCAGTAATAATCCCTAGAAGAAAGACACCTGTTTTGTTATTATTATTATAAATTTTTGTTTTAAGTTGGAGGCAAAGCCACATCAATATCACCAGTGATTCCTGCTGTGGTGTTGTCCACAGGAGGGGAATCCGATAACATGCATTCACTCAGTATAAGCCAACACCCTGCTGTTTGGGCGTGTGCAGTTCTACCACTTACAAACATGGCATGGAGCGCACATGTAAAAAAAAAAGCCCATGCTTTCCCTAGGAAGCCAAGGCCTCCCATGGTTCCTACCTGGACGGAAATGGCTTATAGACCACATAGCATCTGCACAGATATTGGATTTATATCTGGGAGGCACCCTGAGAGGTACTTGTGTAAACATCTAGTTTTGGGTTTTGGTATTGAGGTATACAATGACGATGGAAGGAAATGGGATCCTGGACAAGGCTTCAAATGAGGAAAAAAAGTTAATTTTTGTGAGAAAGACCTTTTGTGGAAATTACATGAGAATGAACACTTTCCGTGATATTAAAAATATTACTGATTCTATCCTTTCCCCGCCGTCCTACACGCCCACCCAATAAATATTGTTCATGTGTCTCTACATAGGCTCAAAACTATAAAATTCAGCATATATCTTACACACGAAGACGAAAACACCATCTTATATTAGTTCAAAATGATGCCACAGCTTGTGGAAATGGTAATACAAAAAAAAAAAGATGTCCCTTTTGAATAACTTTATGCATTTCGATACAATGCAAAGGAGGGTTCAATATGATTAAACGATCTGTAATTTTTAAGAGAGCCATATCTGATTTTAAAAAATAACACAATAAGAACATTTTCTAAATTACATAAAGATTCCACTGCCGTTAAAATTGAATCTAGGCCACGTTGCCTTCTGGCCGCATTTTATCGTGTTAGACTGAATGAAGGAAAAAGGCCGATCTATCGTCCTCCATTTTTCAACCTCAAGGCAACACCAGACTTATCCGTGGAGAACCATTAAACCAGCCGCTTCCTTCGCTAATGTTCATATTTTCTTGGTGCAATGGCTCCTTTTTCGCGACAAGGCTAAAGGGCGTATATGCTTCTTTCTGATGGCAGGCTAGTTAACATCTAACTATTCTTATTTCCAAACGTAGGCGCTACATGCAAATAGGGTGTTCAATTATATTTGAATTGTGGTTCTTCCTTTCCCGTTAAATGCTATCGCAGCATTGCCAAGCTACCCTGAAAAACGTAAATGTACAATTAAAGGCTGTTCATAATTATTATAAATAACAAAGTTATTTAATGGAATAAAAAAATAGAAAACGGCCATAATAGTGGGAGGCTCTGTAGACACCGGCATTTCATTGAAGTTCAACAGGAAGTGAATACTCTTTAATATGTTTTAGAAACAAAGCTTTTGTTCCGGACATCAAAAAATGGCTAATTTAATATCTTCGCACATTCCGTAGGTATAGGCTAATACATTATTAAATTAGTCTACGTATACTCCCTGCAGCTAAATTTATCAATTCCTCATTCCTTTAACCATTTATTCAAAAACATTGTCATAATAAGAGCATATTGTATAGCAACAGAGCACTGATTGTTACGGTTTTATTGTATGAACATATAAAATGTATCCAGTCCATCCACAGACAACGGCTGTAACAGAGAGATTACATGCCTTGTCGTCAGGCAAACCTTGTTTTCATTTTTATGAATCGTTGCCCCAGACAAGAACATCGTTCGAAAGTCTTAAGGAACCCTGCGATACATTACTGCAAATCCAGTGATTATTTTCAGTCATATAGCCTATGTTATCTCTTAAACAAACCAGTCCATATGTGAAATGCATTCCATAAGATATCAGGGAGGTACTGAAACAAGCGTAGCCTATGTTCTTACTGAGTCGACCATAGGCTACTCAACATAGCTACACAAATATACTCCATATCAAGAAACCTTAAGACGGCGATTCGAGGAATGTATACCGAAGCATCCCTCTAAAATCGGAAAAATACAATAACAGCAGTAAATAACCCCTTAACACGTTTTTGCGCTTACCTTGTAGGAAGATTGGCGATTAGAAATACCCAGATCATTATTTTTACAGAATGAGCAGGCTTCGCCATCGCAGCCGAGCATTTGAACGTTAAATTTGGTGGAGCCATGATCAACGTCTTCTTTTCTCCTCTCTCAATTGTAGATGGACGTGTCCCTTTATTTACAGTGTATCTTCGCTGTGACACATTACGCACATAGCAGGCTGCATTAGCTTTCAGGTTCGAAAATGAGATATGTTGCAGTGTTGCGGAAGCGGCCACAAAACCGACCAAATCAAGGCGAGCTTTCCAGATTTTGAGAAATAATTGAAAAAAATTACACAAATGCAGCGGCCCTGGAAAACTCTAAAATCCAGCAGATAGGAAATACATTGGAGCTTCTGTCTGAATGCAGATTAACTCTGGGGTCAAAGAGGAATTGATGCACGTTGCTGCAGCACAGATCAACACATGCGTGGTTCCATAGCGCGGAACCGTAGCCAGAAAGAGAGAAAAAAAATAAACCTCAGTTCTCTTCTTTCTATTTATAAAAACCCAGTCATACGTCGGCTGCAAGCATTTGTAGTACATAAAGTCAAAATACGCGCAATGGCCGTTCGGTATTGTTATTGTCTCATGGTTTCGTAGGAGGAACAGCGTTCGATGAAGATACAGTTCTGTACACAAACAGCGCCAGGGAAGTGCTGATTTGGCTGTGGGAAGCGTAAGAAATTACACCACACATGATCGGGGCAATACGTGCTGCGATACGAAAGGTATGGGGATGTCCACAAAAGTCCAAAGTAATCAATGTACAGAAACTTCATCTTTCAGAAAGCTCTGCGTTAACTGTTGTCAGATAGGTAAGAAACCAGCAGTGGGATTGTATAGTGTTTGGAATAATACCGATTATGCTATTATGTATTTAGTACATATGCATAGCCTAACTTCCATTCCTGTCTGCGGTAAATAACATGTTCTTGCGTTAACAAATCAGATAGCTAAGCAACCATTTTCACTTTGCAAAAAAACAAAAATAATTAGGCTAAGTGACTTCAGAGTAGCCTAGGCTGTTTTAAGTTTAAGTTGCTCAACCTTTTAGAGAATAACTTAAAACACAATGTCATTTTGTTTATTAAACGTAGCCTAAATATGAGGAAAAAACGAACATGAAATCAACATGCCTTATTAGATTATGTCCCACGGTTTCCAGATGTGCCAATGGGTTCAGTTGAGACATCTGGAATAGCATTAAACGCCGATGCTAATACCATTTCTGAACAGATCGTTTGTTTACGATCCTTCCTTAAGCACTTAATGATGCACGATTGTGTCGAGGTTGACTTATCATGAAGCAACACTTTGATGTTACCAATTTGTAACACATTAAGCACAATTTCAGCACGTGCTGTTCAAAATCTTTCACCCACAGTCTAGTTTACATGCGATTATGGTTTACCCCCCTGTTAAGAACTTCAGATACTACACGAGCCATGTATAACTCATTCCCAATATGAACAATGCTTCTTTAGAAATCCCGGGTGTTGTTAAGCACCATGGATAGCTCCTCACGCTTTCCCTATAATGAAAGAGTCCAAGTTGTCAGTGAATCTCGATGGAATAGGCATTAGGCCAACACATGAACCACAATCCGAAATATGATTTCATATTTATAATGAAAGCATATATTAATTTATTGTGATCTGCCATTCATTTTAAACGTATTTTCCACAGCTAAGTATTCAATGCTGTTATGCACACTCAAACATTTATTTATTATTGTTAAACAATAATAACATTAATAGTTCTACCTACATTCAACAAACTAGTTTCATATGTAGGCATACTCTCTTTTGTTTCTGAGGTCGACTTGAGTTACTGCAAGGCAATATCCTATCTCAGATAATTTGTCTAACAAATTGCCTGGTGTAGTCTGAGTCATGCTAACATAATATGACAATCCGCGCATCGTCGGTGCCTTAAAATTCGCCAACGGGGGAGAGAAAATGGATTATAGCCATTCATGCTTTAAGGCTGTCTGAATGTCGATGACGTCAAACACAGCGTCACATGTGCTCCGTCATGCTTCTCGTCGCAATGTGCTCTGGGATAACGCAAGCTCGAGGGTAATCGTGTCTCCCCTGGTTTAATATTGATTAGAAATGCTACGTTTTAAAAGGCTTGTCACTTTATTTCTGATGTGTTTCCCTTTTTGTATTTGTGCTCAGTAGAATAATTTATCTAAGGCTGGTTGATGGCTATTAACGAGCTTGTACTTTCTCGAGCTTTTGAAATTAATATAGTCCACCATCCATAGCCAGAATTACTCTGCCACATACGTTTATCACCATTCCAAAGCACTGAGAGTTACTACATTCACCCTTGCACTGGAATACATTCTCCCAGCATATATTTAAGTAGTCTAACCATCTTCATATACTAAGAAGCTTAGTATAGTTTAAAGGAATATCTTGGCCTACAAAATTAAAAATGGATTATTTATGAACAAAACACAGTGTCAGAATTACTTAATCATTAAGTAACACACTGAGCAGATGGGTTGAGTGTATAAAGGAAGAGACTCTTTATTAGTGCCTTGCCAAAATCCCCTGGACCACACATGCCTGCACGCATTCAACTGAAGGGTTCCTTTTAGGACACTAAATAAAAATATGTGTGCTATTAGTTTCAATTAGTCTGGTCTTTGCGACGACTCAGGAACACACGATTAAGTCATTCAGTCTGTTCTGAATCCATATCGGTACAAAGATTGTACGATTTCTTCAAACAGTCCCATATACAGAATCTTTCAAGGGCCTTACGTCCTTCATTTGGGTAAAATGTGGATGCTGAAATGGCCATTGCAAAGTGGTAATTTTGTGGTGATTTTTGAGGTATGCTTGGGACCACTGTCTCACAGAAAGATCCATTTGTGGCCGAGTGTATGCTTCCTGGCAGCAGGAACCAGGTTTTTGCCGAAATGGCTCGGTACTCACTGGAGTTGGCTAGGACTTTATTAGCATTAACAAAAGCCCCTGGACCAAAAGATACAAAACAGCCACAGGACAGGCAAAGATACACCACTATATTTCACCATAGGGACAATGCCATCTTCAATAAGCAACCTTCTTCCAACGCCAAACCCACCGCCGGTGTGTTCAAATCCTCAATATAGGCTTTGAAGAACCATTGCTCGTTACACAAAATATTTTACGAGCAATCGTATTAGTGTAAAATAATATAATTTCCCACTTTTTTGTGGATACAATATTGTCTGTATCTTCTATTTTAATGGCATTCTTTGCTTGCATCTTTAGCAAGGGTCATGAATAATTTTGGCAGAAACTATATGCAGTGCCTTGCAAATGTATACAGACCCATGTACAGTTTGCACATTTTGTTGCCTGCAAGCTTTCATTCATGATGTTTTAATTTATGATTTTTTTGTGTTTGTTATGAGTGCGATGCACTTCCTACATTTGCAGACATAAACAAATTAAAAAGTTTATAGATACTTAAAATTTAATTCAAACGGAGCTGTGTTGACTGCATAAATATTAAATCACTGTAACGGGGCATAGAATTTCTGTATTGGCCTCTGAATGCCTGCCATTAAATTCATTATTATGATTTCAGGACACAAATATTTGTTTTTGGGAGGATCATTGGTCAGCTAATGAATTTGAAAGAAAGACACAAAAATTAAGACCAAGAAACTTCAGCAAGCCATAAATAAAGTTATCAAAGGGCACAGAGTAGGAGAGGGGATTGGCATGCAAAGAAAACACTATACATTTGAAGTGGGAAGTTTACATACACTTAGGTTGAAGTCATTAAAACTCATTTTTAACCACTCCACAGATTTTATGTTAGCAAACTATAGTGTTGGCAAGTCAGTTAGGACATGCATTTGAATGGATCTCTATGGGAATTGGGGGGTGGGACTAGATTTAGCTGTAAATTACACTGGAACAGTATGGAAACACATGATTGGCTAAATGGCTCTAAGTCATCAAGGGTCTGACGTATCAAACAAGCCTTAAATCATCACTCTGCTGCCAGAAATATAGTAGATATGGATGGATAACTTGAAGGGTTTCTTCTCCTGACTTATTTTTCCATAGAGTTCAATAGGACAATCTGTCAGGAGAAACAACCCTTAAAGTGATCCATCCATATCTACTGCACATCTGGCAGCAGGGTGATCATTTGAGGCTTGTTTGATACCTCAGACCCTTGATGACATACAGCCATTTTACCAATCATGTATTCCATACTGGTCCAGCATAATTTACAGCTAAATCTAGTCCCACCCCCCAATTCCCATAGAGATCCATTCAAATGCAGAGACGTTATAGAATCGCTTGTAAGAGTACCAGAAAATAAGATATCAACAGTCTTTTCATGTTGTTTGGTCACAGACATCAGGAAGTCATGGCATGCAAAGGATATGCAACCAAATATTAAAAATTTAAAGGCACAGTCAACTTAGTGTATGTAAACTTCTGTCCCATTGGAATTGTGATATAGTGAATTAAAAGTGAAATAATCTGTCTGTAAACAATTGTTGGAAACATTACTTATGTCATGCACAAAGTAGATGTCCTAACTGACTTGCCAACACTATAGTTTGCAAACATGAAATCTGTGGAGTGGTTAAAAATTAGTTTTAATGACTTCAACCTAAGTGTATGTAAACTTCCGACTTCAACTGTATAATAACAAAATTTTCTGTATTTGTATCGAAAATGGGTGGTGGACAGAGAAAGGTATGTGTTTGCCTGTTCATCAAGAAATGCCTTAAAATGTGTGCTTTATCATGCAATGACTTACTGTTGCTTCATTTTCAATTTAACACATAGGTCTTGTGTTCTTTACTTTGTTTAATTTTAGTTACTCGTTGTACTGTATATTATTTTTTGGAATTGTCAAAATTGATATGCCATTCCTGTCTCCTTGCTCTGTCCTGTAATTTGTTTGTTTAAGCCTGACATATAAAAAGTATGATGATAAAAAAACTTATATCATAGGTCAATTTTGGAATAAGAAAATATCTGTGCACAACACATGTCTATTTCAAATACGGTATTGAGATTCAGATACATCCCTATAGGATATCCCATTGGGCACTGTTGGCTGAGTAATCAAGAAGTGGAAACAGCCTCATACTGTCCTCATACAACCCTACCTAGAGCATTCTGTCTTGTCCCTCAAAATCCCATTGCCTCAATAAGAAGGAAACTTGTGTGGGAAGCCAGCCAGCACGGTGAGAATGAGCATCCGTCAAATAATATCAAGAGCAATTCAGAAACTTGAAAAGAAAGAGGCAGAAAGAAGCCATTGCTTTCTTTAAAAAAAACATCTCCAAGGCCACCTGGAGTTTGCAAGAAAGCATAAGATTGATACAGCTAAAATGTAGTAAAAGGGCTTTGTGGCATGAGACCAACATATAAGTCCTTTCTGGTGCAAACACGGTTTGCACAGTTCCCACTTATCAATGAAGTGGCATTTACAAGAACAGGCTATCACCCCGACCAGTGTGTGAAGTTGGTAGAGGCTTGCTTACCCCAGGTATACAACAGCTCTAGGTACTTATGGAAGGAGCATATTTCAGGTTTTACGTATATTTCTTAAAAATATTTTTGCTGACCTATAAACAATGTTGCCTTTAATAATGTAAAGGAACATGTGAGTTTTTCATAAAAAATGTTAAATTGATAAATTGATGTGTATGTGTCATTTTATAATCCAGCAAAACATGAAAACTGAACTTTTCCCAAGCACTACACACACACACACACACACACACACAAAATTGTTCAACAGTAGTTTAGACTGGTTTTGTTGCTGCTACCATAGAATCTCTTTCAGTGGACAAATAAGTAAATTAATAAATACATAAACACTAGGATCCAATCCAAAATAGGATGCATACTGCAAGATACCTGAAAATAATCACCCTATTTGTGAACGTACTGCTGTGATCACATGGTTTGTTTGATTCGTGGGAATGTGGTCTCTCATCCTCTCCTGTGGCACTTCTTTAAATGTCAGTTTTACGAACAACACGTTCAGTTTAATGCCAAGAGCTTTAGGTCCTATCCCATCACCCTTATACCAGCAGTAATGGAAAATAAATACAAGCAATCACAATAAAGCATCTCATTCTAACGTTTTATATAAATGAGCAATGTTTAGGTCTTGTCGACCTGGAACATAGTAGGAAAGCATGTGTAGTCAAATGAAATTATTGTTTCGTCAAGCGAGCATCAATTTAGCCGATAGATAATGATGGCGGCCTTTAAAGGAGAACGATTACCCTCGTCCTTCTTTCCATTGTTTAATTTGGTCCTCCAGTTACTTTTGGCGCCAGACCCATTTGCCCATTCTCGCTCTGGGAAATGTAGGCTGCGATGAAAACAACTCATAGCTCTTGTGCTCAGTACGTACTCCGAATCCTTCGTCACTTGATACAGAGGTGATCTGTGTCCGTCGAAACGGCGCACAATGCAGGCCTGTATATACAGTGTTCAAAGTTCAGAAAAAGATGGATTAAATAGCCTCAGTTCAGGGTTTTATTAATCCTTGTCTGCAGATTAATGAGATTTATTTTCGTTCACCTCAGCGTTATATAAATGGCACAGCTCGCCAATTCGCCACGCACAGATTAACATGATAAACAAAGGGACTCTGCCACGGTGCTACAATCGCTGGGAGTATATTGTTGGAGATTTACAGGGACCTCAGAGTCATTTACCGCTGTGCAGTGCGAGGTTGGCGTTTGCGCCATCGTTTATCAGACAAGAGCCCAGAGTAAACTCATTATATTACAGATGACAAACTATGTGCAACATCTATTCACCTAAGTCACTTCTTATTGGACTTCTCAAACTGCGTATGCCTTTCTTCACAGCCATACGGGGACTCTAACCTTACTGATTGGGAAAGCTAAAGAGCATGGTTCAGGAGAAATCATTGACAGAAAAAGGGGAAACACCATAAAGACACATGAGTTGCTTCAACTGCACAGAGAGGAGGATTGCAAGTCCCACTGAGAAATCAGGCGCTCTACATGGGTCCATGCAATAACAGCGGTCCTCAGTACTGTTTTGTTTCATCCGGACAAAAAATGTTTTCAACATAAAAAGCCAGTTTATACATAATTGAGATTATATTCTATACATCTGCAAAAACACAATTCTTAAACTCTGTCTGCATATCAAATTACTGGTATTAAAATCATGGGAAGTTGGCAAATAATGATATGTGCTGCATTTCATAATAGTGGTCTAAACACAAGACATGAGATATGGTTTTGTTCAAATTTGATTTGAGTCTCGAGGTAATCTGTGTCGAAATCTGCCAGAAGTGAATTTGAATGTACGCTCTCAGTATGCAACGTCTCTTGTCACCAACGTTCTACTGACAAATTAAATCTCACAATAACCACGTGGGATCTGAGTCGGTATGAGGTAAGATCACTGAGTGAAAATGGCCAGGATTAGGGTGACCAGAAGACGATGGAATAAAATCGGGACAACCACATGATGGGGTTGGAGATAGCAGTCGCAAACTTCACGGGGGGGCTTGGGGGATGGTGAGTGCGATCGAAGAGCAGGGGGTTGTGGGGGCTATTGCAAACGTGAACTGGGGGAAGGGGAACTTCTCACACTGTTATTATCAACTGCTCACTATTCGGGACTAGGGTCACCCTAATTACATGAGACCTCAGTTTTACCAGCACGGATTTGGGTTTCCATCAGCATAAACAGATAACCGAAAATATCAGAATTAGAGAAATTCTGCCAGCTGCATTGGGTATGAGTATAAACCCAACCATACACAAAGGCTTTACAGTGAACGTTGGGAGCTTGAGGCTTGGATAAATGGCTGTGTAAAATTGCTTTGAAGTTGAAACCAGCTTGCTTGATTGAAGAGGACAAATAGCCACATACACTGCCCGGCCAAAAAAAAAGTCGCCATTGCACCCGTCATGCATAGTGCCCACTGTACAAGCCTCTGGAGGCAGTGTTATGATCTGGGGTTGCTTCAGTTGGTCAGGTCTAGGCTCAGCAACATTATGCAGCAATAAAATGAATTTAGCGAAGTACCTGAATGTACTGAATGACCAGGTTATCCCATCAATGGGCATATGCCAGGATGACAATGCCAAGATTCATCGGGCTCAAATTGTGAAAGAGTGGTTCAGGGAGCATGAGGAATCATTTTCACACATGAATTAGCCACCAGATTCCTGACCTTAACCCCATTGAAAGTCTTTGGGATGTGCTGGAGACTTTACGGAGTGGTTCGACTCTCCCGTCGTCAATACAAGATCTCAGCCAAAAACGTATGCTACTCTGGATGAAAATAAATGTTGTGACATTGCATAAGGTTGTCGAAACAATGCCACAACAAATGCGCGCCGTAATCAAAGCTAAAGGCGGTCCAACGAAATATTAGAGTGTGCTTTTTTTTTGGCCGGGCAGTGTATATCTACAGTATGTAATGTGAGGCTGGAGTAATTAAAGACTTCTCACTTAAAGAATTATCAGTAACACTTTACTTGAACTCTTCGACATAAGGCTGACATAAAACTGTCATACGCATGACATAACAGCTGTCACAAGAAGGCATAATAGATGATGTCACTTTGTAAATATTATGACAGTTATGTCACATGTTGACAGCTTATGTCACTAGCTTGATTTAGCTATCTGTGCTAGTTGAAGCAAAAGTGTTATGACAGCTGTCATGACAAGGAATTCATGACACTGTCATAAGAAGTCCCGTCATGACTGCTGTCAGGCTTCAGCTCGCACAAATATCTAAATTTGGCAAGTTACGTAAGCTGTCAACATGTGACATAACTGTCATATTACAAACCCCAATTCCAAAAAAGTTGGGACAGTATGTAATTGCACTTAATTGCATTTAATGTTTTACCTTATCAACTTTTATATTTTTGTAAATATACGCTAATTCTGAATTTTATGCCTGCAACATGTTCCGAAAAAGTTGGGACAGGGGCAAAAAAAAAGACTGGGAAGTTCAAAAAACACCTGTTTGGAACATTCCACAGGTGAACAGGTGATGCTATCATGACTGGGTATACAAGGATATCAAAAAACTCTTGATATCTTATTTGCAGGTACTCTTACAAGCGATACTATAACCTCTCTGGATTTGAATTGATCTCTATGGGAATTGTGGGGTGGGACTAGATTAAGCTCTAAATTACACAGGAATAGTATCAAACCCATGGTTGGCTAAATGACTGTAAGTCATCAAGAGTCTGCAGTATCAAACAAGCCTCAAACTATTACTCTGCTGCCAGATACGCAGTAGATATGGATGGATCACTTGAAGGGTTGTATCTCTTGACTTATTGTTCCATAGAGTTCAATAGGAAAATGAGTCAGGAGAAACAACCTCAGACTCTTGATCACTTAGGGTTTGTATTTACTGATAGAAGTGATGACAGTGTTATGTCATTTAACATGAACTGACATTAACTGTTATGCCATTAACTGTTATGTGACAGCTTTTATGTATGACAGTGATATGTCAGCCTTACATTGAAGGATTCAAGTGTTACTGAATTCTCATACTCACAGCCCCGTAGGCATAATTCTGCAACCTAGCAGTAAGGACATTTTCAGGATGAACAGACACCCCAATCAAGGCATTCTGGACACTATTGAAAAATTATATCTAGCCTATTTTATTCAGATTATATTTTAAATGACCACATTTCTTGCACTGCCCACTACAGGAGCAGTTGATGTTAGTAATGCTAGGATCACGTTTCCTGCATAAGTATCAGACTGTAAGAGTTTTAACCAATCACCTTTGTTCGGCTCCAATCAGAAATAAGATCCAAAAGAGAACGGACACTCGATGTTATGCCTCCAGCTCGTGTTGAAAAATTACTCACTTTACATCAAAAGGCAATTTTAAATAAATAAATAATGCTGTGGCTTAATGAGCAGTTTAAATGCATGAAAAAAGTGATTGCATAGGTTCTTTATAGCATACAAATATGTGTATAATTTAGTTAATGTGTGATGATTGTTTGCGTTTTTAAACATAACATACTGTATATAAGTAAATATTACCTATATTTCATATTTTCATTGTGTAAATATAATACTTTAAATTGATTATTTAACTATATGATTATATGTATTTCAGAAGAATTAAAAAACATTTTTTAAAGAAGTTCATTGATGTAGATGTCTATGAAGTATAAGTGTCTTCCAGTTGAAGCACTCCTGCCTTTATCTTATAGTACCTGCCACACCATGATGGAGAAGAAGTTGGTTCACTAGTGGGTCAAAACCAAAGAGCATAAGGCAGACAGCTTCCCTTTGGCACACATCAGCTCTGCTCCACTTCTCTGCACACTGCCCTATTCTTGACCAGCACACCTGGGAATTTATTCAGAAAAAAATCCATAAGATTTCAGCCCTAGTGCAGAGTGTCATTGATGACATGCTGCGCAACCTTACTGGAATGCAGGGCAAGAAGGCATCCGTTCACATCCAGGTTTCGCTCATTGGTGTATAATTAACCCAGTGGCTCTCTTCAAAGTTAATTCTACAAACAAAATTAATGTATAAAATGATGGTCATCATCATCCTGATTATTTTAGGTGCACATGTGGAGAATTTTATGATACTACTCTGAAATTCCTCTGACCTTGAAATCTTGAAGAGATTTAATTAAACATTTTTTTTTTTTGTGAGGTTTGCAATTAACTTCTGGACAGGATGTGCTGCGCTAATGGCGTGCCGTTTTGGTAATGAGCGCAATGAACGTTCCAGAAAGACAGACTAATTTGTTTTGTTGACATAATAAGGTAGCCCAGTGGGAGGAGATTACCTGGGACTGACTGTGAGGTATGACAGGAAGTTAAATGATGTATGGCATCACAAGGATAGGAGAATAATCTAATGGAAGCTTACCATTCTACCATGATACCTCACAAGGCCCAGATGGCCATAATAGGATTCACAAGGACGCACAGACACCTTGAATCATTATGCATAAGCGACTGTCCATTACCTCCTTTATGTAACTCCATAAAAAACTGAAGCAACGTAATTGGACCCAGGTGTAGGATTATTCTACATGGCTATCTGTTTTCTCACCTGGTGGCCTTACCTTGAGCCTTTTTTTTTAATGCCGGTGGCTAGATATTCATATTTGTCAAGTATATGTCATATGTCAAGTGAATAGAATTATTAAGTTTTAAAAGGTTTTCAGGATAACAGAAATTGGTCATATCCAGTATGGTGCAACTTTAATAACTTTTCTTGTGCTGTGAAAACCATCCAGAGAAATATCGCAATAATGGGTAACACTTTACATTAAGTTGCACCTATAACTGTGCAGTTAAATTGTAACTAATTTGATAACAAGGTTATTACTGAGTAACTCCAACATGGGTAACATGGAACAGCAGTTAGTGGTATTCTTAATTACACATGTGAAACAAGGCCCAGCCCAGTTACATCTCTCATGCTGAAATACAATTACATACAGAAACATTGTGAAATGAATAGGCAATGTTTACTTGCTGTGTATCATGAGTATGTGGCCTATAAATGTAAATAAAATATTTCTAAATAGTCACATTAATTAAGAATACTGCAAACTGTTGTTTCATGTTACCTACATTGGATTTACTCAGTAATTATCTGTTGTTACCAAGTTAGTTACAATTAACGTAAGGTTAACCGTTCAACGTAATTTAAAGTGTTACCCAGGAATCATGTACTTAACTATTTTAAACAACTGAAAATGTGAATTATTAATTATTAATCTTTGACGTGTTAATATTGCTGGGACATCCTCAGAGGTTTTTTGACAATGCAAATGCAATGGTTCATCAAGTTTAGTTTTTATTTAATTTTTTTACTTTATTCTTTTTTTCAGTACATGCAGCACTATATTAAAGGGGGCTAGTTTAGGATATTTTACCTGTGGGTGTGGTGAGGGTGTGAGTCATGTGACAGCATGATGACCAATCAGTTAGTCAATTTTTCCCTTTAAAAAGCCCAGCTGTTACCCTGAACTGATCATTTTGATTGGATAGAAGGGACACTTTCCCCAAGAGAAGACAGACATTGCAAAATGTAGCAAGTGTGATTCCTATTTATATCCAGCTGCATACTTATGCTGCAAACCTGAATATTAATCATACCGGCTTTGGAGTCAACAGTTTATATTTTCCTCTCCTCTATGTCTCCCAAACACAAATATGAACTAATGGCTAGAAAAGAGATTAAAAATACAGTGGGGACCAAAGGTCTGATGACACTACTAGGTCCTGGTTGTTTTAATTATTTATCAAGGAACAATGCAATTATGATACTGCAATTACACTTCTTATTCAAGAATACATTATTGAGCACAGTTACAAACCACAATGTCAACACATTTCCGAAAAGCTTGTATGAAATGGAAAGCTATTTCAATATATGTTTAGTCCACCAAAAGCTAATTGTTTCTCTATTCATTGTCACACCCTTTATGCCATTAAAATATTAACAAGTGTGTGTTCCTAAAGCTCAATATGTAAGCTCTTAGCAACTAAAACCATCTATTAATTGAATTAATTTGTCATTCTACCCGTTAATGTCGCTACAGCTAGTGCTCTTACATTATAAATACCTACACACGTTTTGACTTATATTATTAAAAATAATATGTATTCTTGAGTATCACAATTTATTAGCCCTTGCTAAATAATAAGAACAATCAGTTCTCGTTGGTAGTGTCCTAACAATACACACTCACACACACTCACACATATACAGTGTGTATGTACTGTATATCTGTGTGCGTGTGTACGTGCGTGTGAGCGTGTACTGGTAGGAAACAATATGCCCTCTCATGAAGATGATGGCAGGAGCTTGTAAGCATGTTGTCTAAATTGCAAACAAACCAACTGTGTTACTATTAAGAGGTGGTTTTGTTGGGCGTAGAGAAAATTTGTTTGTGTCAGGAAAAAAATTTCCAGGTGAAACTAGCCCGTCGCCAGGCGATTTTCATAAACACAGTAAATGGCCTTCACTCTCTTGCCACCACTAAAGGGGTTTATTTTAGACTGTGAAACTGCAAACTTTGGTAGCGGACTGAAATAGTAACTATTAATAATTAGCTTGTGTTCTGTGTGCTGGCCTCAACCATAAGGCCATTACAGTTAAATTCAGCCATCACTTTTTATAAATGCATGTGTTTGTATGGTGGTGTTAATCCAGACTAAACTTATTAAGAAATAAAGTGAACTCATTTAAAATATTTAAATACCTCCCACAGTAAAGCATCAAACATACCATAATTCATAAATTTAGGTGCTAAGAAGTACTACTGTAAATCACTGTTGTAGATAAAGCCAAAATAAATGAATAAATAATTAATTAATTAAAAGAAACCATCTTGTGCATATGATTCCTGAGTATAAATCTATCCACCTAGCCGCTACATAAGATACTAACACTTGGGCATGTGATTTCCGTGGAAGCATGCAGGGTCTATTTTAAGACGCTGTCAAACTTCAAGGGGAAATTCTGCAATATTAACTGAAAGGGAATTGTTTCTTGTGCAGTCATCCATTTAAGCAACCACCCGATACCATTGTATCCTCAGCTGAAGAACTGAATTATGTGAAAGTGACTTATTTTTTCACATATTTATTACAACCGGTCAGAGCTTGATGACTATAGGGTTGTAAAGGTCTGGGAAAATGTCCCCTTTTGAAGAATTTTGTGGTAATTTTGGGAATTTATGCTGTTCACAAAATATTTTTTAATCGTATATAAATCGTAAGTATGTCTAATTAATCCTTTCCCTCTCACCCTCTTACATATTTGTGGTGAGTGTTCTGATGCAATATGGCTGCTTCAGCCAGGTGGGTCTGACACATTGTGTCAAATTCGCAAAAGTCTTATTTGCAGATGTTCAGTCATGGAAAAAAAAATTATATTTAGTATTGTCAGCACCGGTGTCATATGAACTGATAAAGCAAAAGCCTAGCGGGAGATAGCAGGTACCATCAATTCAGGATCACCCATCACACAAACTGTTCAAGTAGTAAAAATAATAAAATAAATGTATTGACATTAAATTGGAGCCAAAGAAACACATAGCTGCGCACAAAAGCACCACAGCTACAGGAAGTGTAGACTCTCTCTGAGTTGCTGGCGCGTTCTAATCGCAGTAACATTGTCGAGATTGAGCGGTGGTTCATCCGACAGAATCCCTAGTTCAGGTGGATTGTGGATGTCTGGTATAGGAAGGACATTTTTCATGTCCATGTTGTGTAGGACTCAGCAGCCAGTATTATTTTGCACACCCTTCTCAAGTTTGTAGAAAAGTTGAGCAACACACATTTCACATCACATATGAGCTGCTGGAGTGATAGCCCATCCTATTCATATATGCAAACGCATCATCGAACGGAGCATTGATGTGTAGCCTATGTGTGTGCACCGATAACATTGGACAGGCAAGATCAGCCATTACAATGCTGGTTACAGACCTGTAAGGCAATTTAAAGCAAATTTCATTCATTGGTGAAATGTGTGTTTTAAATAGCATATTTAACGTCATATAGGCTAGCATTCAAATTTTATCAATTTAGAAAAATAGTATTAATTATATAAGTACTATTATACATATTAAAAAATAAGTACTATTATACATATTATACAAAAAATAATAAAGTTGATTAGTTAAAACATTAAATAGCTTGTCTTTGTACTGTTTTCAATTGAATACAGGTCAAAAAGGATTTGCAAATCATTGCTTTCTGTTTTTATTTACATTTTACACTGTCCAAACTTTTTTGGAATTGAGGTTTGTAATTTATTTGCTACATTTGCATTTCAGAGGCTACATTTTGTCATGTCAATTTGTGAGCTGAGCATGTCATGTCAACTGAGCAGGTGTAAATTTTGTTCGTACATACGAACAAATCTCAGATACAAAAACGTTGATGAATGCCAAAATATGGACAAAATTGCTAATTTACATACAATTTAGTTGTCCCATTGTTAGGGTGAAAACCATGGGTTTTAAGAAATGTCAAACAAACATCATGTTGGTTTACCACAATGTGAACACGTATATTTAGTTTTCTTTTTTCCAACTGCAGTTTGTTTACAAAAAGCATATTAAATAAGGAAACATAAAAGCAAAAATACAATTTAGTAATTTCCTTCCTTCTAAGATAGAAAATTAAGCATTATTTAACCTTATACCTTTAATCTTCTGACCGTCTTGGGCTATCCTGCATCACCTGGCGGGAGAGGGAGGAGTTCGTTGCTGGAATAGAGTATAAACAGGTGCCCTAATCGGCAGCGTGCAACATAAGCAAATAAAAAGATCCAAAAACCAGCATGGCTAAATTGGAACCACTCATTGGAATCAACAATTGTCATTCACAAGTGCTTCACCGACATCGCCTATAGTTTCTAGCAGCCAGAGTGGCAACACCTGGCGGCTGTGTTTTGTGCAAAATTAATGCAGAACACTCTTGGTCTTGGTCGGGAGGCCTCCCACTTGCAAATTGAGTCCACACATTTGGAACTCACTTGATGACGTAGTCAGCGTCAGAATATATTTGACATTACAGGTGTTACATCTTGCATAAACCACTTATTCACCACCCTTTAGTTAACGGGAACTCGAAATACCAGTAATGAAGGAAGGGTTTCTCTTAGCAGTTTGTCAAATAAATGACAGAAACTGAATTAAGGGAAAAAAGTACAAAAGCTTTGGAATATATTAGAGAGCAATACATTTAATTCATACAAGGACATTAACCTTGGACAAGGCTGTTGTAGGGCATGGTGCACTGGTGGACATTAAATCACATGTCAAATGTCTGTATTACACAGTGAATCACACATCAAAAGTCTGTATTACACAGTGAATCACACATCAAATGTCTGTATTACACAGTGAATCACACATCAAAAGTAAGTCTGTAACACACTAGTCACAGCAACTCAATTACTTCACTACAAATCTTCAGAAGAATAATTAACACTGGTAAAGTGATTACAAACCGCACACGTGTCTTATCAGCACAGGCTCAAGTTCTCCCGTCTGAACAACACTATTTAAATGCGCAAAACCAATAAACAAAAATATGCCTAAACATAAAATAAGAAAAGCTTGTCCGCCCAAAAGAAATACAAAAGACTTTCATTGACCAAACAAACAACGAGGCAGACTAACAAACTCACAGTAAAAAAAAGGTAAAACGAAGTTCACTTATCAAAAAGGGCTTCAAAATTAAAGGGATATTAACAACAATATGAGCCATAAATTGCCATAAACTAACAGTTTAACAAATATAATGATTCCACTGCTCGCCTCATTGCTCTACCACATACATACAAGTTATACTGCACAAATAAATCAACACAATACACTACAATGCAAGTTTAAAAGGTACACTTGGTAAAAAGTTTGCTTACCATGGCCTTGACTGAATATGATCCCTTCACCGCTTTGAGGGCGCATATTTCAGTCAACTTCATCAAAAAGTTTTTGACAAAAAGTTTTTGAGTTTTTCTCACAAATGGGGGCACTTAAAATCCACAGATAAAGCCCTAATTTTTGGGGTTTTCTTGAGGGGATTCAGGAGCACACTCATCTGACAATTTCAGGAAGTAAACCGGAAGTAAAAACCACAACTTGTAGTACAAGAGCGGGACATATTACAAACTAATTCCTCTAGTTTGGAAATACTTTTGCATGATTTATTTTGTACACTGCTTGCAGAGTGAGGGGAGAGGGCACATAGTAAACAGGGGTCTGAGTGGACAGGGGACAGGGAACATGGATCATTTTCAGTCATGGCCCAGGATTCCGCCATTCTACTGGCACAAACAAAGACAACCCCGGAAGTGGCAGGAATCAAAAGCTGTACCCATGGCTACCTAGCGAACACTTATATACCTTGCACATTCCCGTGAGCAGTCACTGACTAGGAGGGGCCATGTACAGTTGAGGACAAAATTATTGGCCCCCCCTGTAAAGATGAGCAAAAAGGGTTATAAAAAATTCACCGTTTGGTGAATTAGCTTAATCTCACACTGAAAAAACAAGAAGAATCCAACCTTTAATTGACGTTAATTTATTATGAGAAAAAAAAATCCCTCATCAAGAAATAATTATTTTTAACAAAACCACATTGGCCACAATTATTGGCCCCCCTGCATTTATATATAGAATAAAGTAATATTTTTTTATATTTGGTCACATATCCTTTGCATGCCATGACTTCCTGATGTCTGTGACCCAACAACATCAAAAGACTTTTGATATCTTATTTTCTGGTACTCTTACAAGCAATACTATAACATCTCTGCATTTGAATGGATCTCTATGGGAATTGGGGGGTGGGACTAGATTTAGCTGTAAATTATGCTGGAACAGTATGGAACACATGGTTGGCTAAATGGCTGTAAGTCATCAAGGGTCTGACGTATCAAACAAGCTTTAAACCATCACTCTGTTGCCAGATATGCAGTAGATATGGATGAATAACTTGAAGGGTTTCTTCTCCTGACTTATTTTTCCATAGAGTTCAATAGGAAAATTTGTCAGGAGAAACAACCCTTAAAGTGATCCATCCATATCTACTGCATATCTGGTAGCAGAGTGATTGTTTAAGGCTTGTTTGATACCTCAGACCCTTGTTGACTTACAGCCATTTTACCAACCATGTATTCCATACTGTTCCAGCATAATTCACAGCTAAATCTAGTCCCACCCCCCAATTCCCATAGAGATCCATTCAAATGCAGAGATGTTATAGTATCGCTTGTAAGAGTACCAGAAAATAAGATATCAAGAGTCTTTTGATGTTGTTGGGTCACAGACATCAGGAAGTCATGGCATGCAAAGGATATGTGACCAAATATTAACAATTATTACTTTATTCTATATATAAATGCAGGGGGGCCAATAATTGTGGCCAATGTGGTTTTGTTAAAAATAATTATTTCTTGATGAGGGATTTTTTTTCTCATAATAAATTAACGTCAATTAAAGGTTGGATTCTTATTGTTTTTTCAGTGTGAGATTAAGCTAATTCACCAAACGGTGAATTTTTTATAACCCTTTTTGCTCATCTTTACAGGGGGGGCCAATAATTTTGTCCTCAACTGTATGTAATATGGAAGACCAAATGTGACAAAATTTAATTAATAGATAAGTAATGAAATAGATAAAGAAATAAAGAAATAAGCAATGCAATAAATAAATATCTATTAATCTCTTATTTTATGGCGTAGTCTATTTATTTCCAATCATATTTCAAGGCGTATTTATTTCAAGGTGTAACGCTTATTAATTTCATGACATATTTATTTAAAACGTGTAAAAAGCCATGTGGAATACTTGCAACTTGCAACTAAGAATTCCTGCTCATTTTGTAATTATAGCTAGGTTATATTTCTGCAGAACACAATTTCCGAGAATAAGAAAACTGTGGGTTTGTAAAAGCTCCTGTAGGCTATAATAGGTAAAATTTTACAAATAGGCCAGCTGTTCTGGGAAATTTGGAAATAATGTATCCTGGATCCACAAGTCGCACGGGGTCATTTTTCTGTTTTTTATAGTCTATGAAAGTACAGATCCTGAGCTTTTAAAAGACATCTCATACTTTGAAGAAGATATGCTTCAAGAGTATACACTACCAAAATACACTGATATGGTGGCCACGCAGAAATCTGAGCGGTATCTAGGTTTTTATATCTATGGACTGAGCAACCAATGATTATAGATGACTCTATCCCTTTCATGTTGACTGACAGGCCGAGTCGTTTTGAAATAAATATGACATGAAATAAATAAAAGATGCGTAAAATAATCAATGGATATTTATTTAATTGCTTATTTATTTATTTCAATGCTCATTTATTTATTTCACATACATAACTCATATAAACGAGATAATATCTCGTACAACCGAGAAAATAACTCGTATAAACAAAATAATAACTTGTATAAACGACTTACTATCTCGTATAAACAAGATAATATCTCGTATAAACAACTTACTATCTCATATAAACAAGATAATAACTCGTATAAATGACTGACTATCTCGTATAAACGAGATAATAACTTGTATAAACGGGATAATACACTGCCTGGCCAAAAAAAAAGTTGCCGTTGCACCCGTCATGCATAGTGCCCACCGTACAAGCCTCTGGAGGCAGTGTTATGATCTGGGGTTGCTTCATTTGGTCAGGTCTAGGCTCAGCAACGTTATGTGGCAATAAAATTAAGTCAGCTGAGTACCTGAATGTACTGAATGACCAGGTTATCCCATCAATGGCCATATTCCAGGACGACAATGCCAAGTGTCATCGGGCTCAAATTGTGAAAGAGTGGTTCAGGGAGCATGAGGAATAATTTTCACACATGGATTGGCCACCAGAGTCCTGACCTTAACCCCATTGAGTCTTTGGGATGTGCCGGAGAAGACTTTACGGAGTGGTTCAACACTCCCGTCGTCAATACAAGATCTCGACCAAAAATGAATGCAACTCTGGATGGAAATAAATGTTATGACGTTGCATAAGGTTGTCGAAACAATGCCACGACGAATGCACGTCGTAATCAAAGCTAAAGGCAGTCCAACAAAATATTAGAGTGTGCAACTTTTTTTTTGGCCAGGCAGTGTATCTCGTAAAAACGACTTAAGTCATATAAACGAGATACTATCTCGTATGAACGACATAATAACTTGTATAAACGACTTACTATCTCATATAAACAAGAAAATAACTCATATAAACAACTTACTATCTCGTATAAACGAGATACTACTTTGTATAAACGAGATAACTCGTATAAACAAGATAATATCTCGTAAAAACGACTTAATAAGTCGCATAAATGAGAAAATAACTTGTATAAACAAGATAATAACTCATATAAGCGAGATAATAACTCGTATAAACGACTTACTATCTCGTATAAACGAGATACTATCTTGTAAAAACGACTTAAGTCATATAAACAAGATAATATCTCGTATAAACGTGATAATAACTCGTATAAACGACCTACTATCTCGTATAAACGACATAGCGCTTTAAAAAAAAAAAATGTCACCTCGCGCTTCAGAGCTTCCATACTTTTTTCATCTTATAGCAGCAAGTATTGTTTTTTTTACATAGATTACGCTGTACTGTATTCAAAATTAACACACAAAAAGTAGAAGCAATGGGAAAAAGGTAACATTACAGCACTTACTCATTAATAAAGACAAACCGATTTAGGGTTGCACTGAATGATACTAAATTATATTTGAATTGTCTCATAGTTTATATTGTTAACTTTGGATGAGGTCGAAATATTTGCAGGCTATAATTCCATCCTAATTTTGCATTTTTACAAATACAAGACTGGCCCCCATTGCACAGACTGTCTTCTCCATTGCAACTAATCTCAAAGGAGAGAACTGGCAGCAGAGCAAGTGTAGCATGCGGGGAAAGGAAGAAGCGTTAATAACAGAAATAAATTGCAACAGCAATATTACTTGTTTATCCAGAAAAATTGGTGCTGTGTGCAATGCTGTAATTTATATTTCACAAATTGTCAATTTATACAGTAGGATATTGTACTGCTCACTCCTGGGAATGGACCCGTCATTGTTATGATTAAAAGGCCAGTCCATTAACTAATGCAACAAACTGCCGGCTGATATCAGATTAACATTTTCCATACAGATTTATGAGCAGAGTTTTCTTATTAGACACTGTATTAAAATATATATTATTAATGATACTATCAGAAAAAAGATAATACAGTGTTTGCTATACAAAAATTGGTACAAAGTCTGGGGTATGAAATGTACACCCTACTATATATTTAATCAGATTTCTATCTATGCCTGGATTCAACTAACATTTGAACTAGCTTACACTCACCAGCTTTATAGTTGATCATTTTTAACTTTGCTGACACAGTTTGGTGAATTAAGTAGCTAATTTAGTTTACCATGTTCATATAATTGGCATGTATTCAAATGTTGATTGAATACAAGTTTTAACTTTTAGATAGAAATGCTAAAGGTACAAAAGAAAATAAAGCAATGCCTAACAATCACAAGATTTCCATATTACACGGCAATTAAACTTCCATGTGGAGGAAATGCTCCATGGGGGGGGGGGGGGGGGGGGGGGGGGGGTTCCAGGTAACTTTCAGTAACTTCTAGTCATTGTCAGTAATTTTGGGAATTTGTAATCTCATGTCTAACCTTCCTATTATGTTAGAATTGTACTGCCATTTGTGTTGTTACTTGTGTTGGTGATGTTATAGGTCAATATATATATGTATATAAAGATCCAAACATTTTTTTTTTTACACATACTTCCTAATTCTCTAGGATAAGGTGTTTGCTGGAGAAAATCACCAATTTGAAATTATACAAAAACAAAGTAATTTTGGGTCATATAGACCCTAACATGATAGCAAGGTTAAACAAAGCTAATAAAACACAACACGTTGAAGAAAACAATAAACAAATAAAATGTTCTGAACAGGCCCAGGTCCTTTCTGGAGAGTAGGTTTCTGCAGCATATTGTACCATCGCTGCCATTGCACAGCACCTTAGTCTTGATCAGGGGAAAGTTCTTATAAATTTGGCTAAGTTTTCCAACAAGGCAGGGCTGTGGACTGCTAATATTTGGAAGGCAGCCAAACACATCAAGGCAGCAACCTGGTGGAAGGAACTCTAAATGTGAAGCCATGTCCCCTGTTGCTTCAATTATTCTCCAGATCCCTCATCAGATCCGATCAGCTGCATCAGAGAGGAACTGGTCCCTGTTTGTTGGAATTCACAGCACTGTGCAACAGGCTGACAAACTAAATAGTTGAGAAACCAGTGGCCATTTGGTCAAACTTAAAATTATTTCAGCACATCAAAGATGACACCACATAAACTGAATTTGAGGAGGATTGTCCAGATTCTTCAGAGTCTCTTTCTGAAGATGAAGCTAGCTGTAGTTCAAATAAATAGTTGTTTAACCTTATTTTAGTCAAAAGATGAAGATATTCCTCATACATAGGCAAATGTTCTAATTTTCCATCTTAGAAAGGAAATTACTTAAAGTATATTTTTGCAGTTATGTTTCCTTATATAATATGCTTTTTGTTAAACAAACTGCATTTGAAAAAAAAAAAACATACAAATAAATGTGTTCTCATTGTGGTAAATCAAGGTCATGTTTGTTAACATTTCTTAAAACCCATGCTTTTCTCCCTAACAATGGGCCTCATTCATGAAACGTGAGCAGAACCAATTTGTGCGTAAATTCGTCCGCATGCGTACCGCATACATAAATTCTAAATTCCACTAAATGTAGCTTCTGAATGTCAATTTGAACGTGGATTTATTTGGCCTCTTGATATTGTCAAAAGGTTTATTTTTTGAATGTCACTAACTGGCCCATTTTGAAGTCTAACTAATTGAAACCTGCTGGCTCTAAGATTACTAAAGACACAGGTGTTGCATAACCAATCAAATTCCAGTAGTATTCTACAGAGTTAACCTAGAGCCCTGGAAAAGCAATCCAATAAGTTCCTGACTTTGTTCAAAACTGTCTGTACAATGCTTGTCTTTTCATATTAGCCAAGCTGTGATGAGCTGTCTCAAACTGGCAACAGCATCACCCTAGAGCAATGGCTCCAAAACTTTCCTGTCACTGTACCCCCTTAGTCTCCTCATGAGGCGTCACATACCCACTCTCAGTGGTGACTCACTCATTTTTATGCTAAAATGAGAATGAGAAAAACGAAATATATGCAACATATACACAGTGGAGATGAAGTCGGGCTCTCCAGCTTTCGACAGAGGAAGAAACCACAGATGCCAGAATCTCACCCACCACCTTACAGCAGAGGACCAATTTCGCTCTAGTATCACAGTTGAAATTGGGATTTCCTCCTGCCCCTCTCCCCTCTCTGACAATGCACCCCTCCTGTGAGGCTCCTCATACCCCACAGCGGTCCACTGCGCCACTGCCCTAGTAGGGGGATAGACACTGACACAGAATAAGAAGTACTAATCCCTGACTGAAGTGCTCTGAGGTCCCTGGCTGAAAGGTACAGCACAGTGCAATCTATCCCCGCTGAGCATAAAGTTAAATCCGTAGCTGCAGATGAAAAGCTTTAATGGCAACTCTAACATTATATATGTTGTATGTTGATGGATGCCGAAATGACATTGAAATCTTGATGACGTCCGGAGATGACGTCCGCGCCCCTTGGGCCACAGTTGGTATGTGTGGGTGGTGCCCTTTGTGCAGAGGACGATTGGTCCAGATGGTGCTGTCTTGTGCACTGGGAGCCCCAGTCAATGGTGACCAATGCACAGTCCCTGATAGAGGGTTCAGTTTGGTCTGTTTGTGTGTGCGTGTGTACGTGCATGCGCGCGCGTGTGTGTGTGTGTGTGTGTGTGTGTGTGTGTGTGTGTGTGTGTGCGTATGTTTGTGCGTACATGTGTGTGTGTTAGCATGTGTGTGTGTGTGTGTGTGTGTGTTTGTGAATGTCCTCAGTAAGATAAGAATCAATAAGCTTATGAAAGGTCAGGGCATAAAGCTCGCTAACATTCTTGGTCATTGCACTATAATAATCTGTCTGGAAAAGTATGAGGCGCCGTTCTGGACAAAAGCCGTTCGATAAGCACAAGAGGAAACAAACCACTTTTGCGCGAGAGAGATCCAGTTATCTCGCGACAAAGGTCCAGTTAGCTTGCGAGAGCAATTGAAACCCCTGTGAGAAAGATTCAATGGACAGTGCAAGCGAATGAAAGTGGCTTGCGAGAGAGGTCCAATGGATAGCGCGCGTGGTCCACTGGTCAGGGCGCGCAAATAAAAGTGGCTTGCGATAGAGACTCAGGTGGTTCTGTTCACTTCCATTCATTTCACAAAACAACCCGGAAAACGCACATATACGAACACCATTGACACAGAACGTTATGTATTCTTGCCAAGTTGCTGTCGTAGTTAAAAAGTAATATTTTTTTCTTATTTCCAATTATCGATAATAACTGTTTCCTGTGTAATTATAGCCGACTTCATGTGTAAATTAGCTCGGCTAGCCACTTCCTGTTTTTTTTTTTTTACAATCCCAGTAACGTTACCATTATTAGTGGATTAGTGGAATAATTTTGGAACTGTACAATGCAAGTAGGCATGTAACCTCTAGAGCAATTAAAATATCTGATGTTCTTGGATTTAAAAGTATATATATTCTTTAAACCAAGCATTCTTTTCCGATATGTAAAAGAAAATAAATAAATAAATAGTTAAATTTTGATGTTTGAATTATGGACTATCCTTATCTTGAAATTACTTTCAATGTGTTCATGAGCACTGCTTTACAATATACTACATTTATTTATGTCTTGAATTTATTGACAAGGACAGGCTTGCACTGGTTTCTACTGTATTCATGTGCATGCTTACCTATTAACCACTCTTGAGGATGGGCAATGGGGTGCAGGTACAGATTGTTTATTGTTTTGCACAGAATGACCACGAAGGTTCATGCATATTGTTTTTTTTTTTTGTTTTTTTTTTCTTACGCAGGTTAAAATGTAATATATGCATACATCCTCAATTCAGTTTTGCCCCATTTAGGGGACGTGAGTCATTGATGTTGATCTCAAGAACCATTGTACTATGCTCAAACTACAAGGGACGTGCAAAAAAATTATATAAATAATATATTTCTAAATATTTTCCCTGCAACATGTTTTTGTCTATTTGTTCTGCCAGGTCTCAGGAGGATATAGAAAATTGTATAACTCAAAAGATGACTTTTTTATTTGTTGTTTTGCTGGGGCAGGAGCGTGGCATAGCAATTTGGGAATTGAGCAGGAACTATAGCTCAGCTGCCGGCTTAAATCCCAGGCGTGTCTCAAAGTACCTTTGCAAGGTACTATAAATCTGAATTCATACAATACATATCCAGTGGTTTAACTGTGCTAAGCATGAAAGCTATTTAAGCAAATGAAAAACCAAGTATCAGCTCATCTTTTCCCATTCCCCATGCCTGTTGTAGCTGAATAGATGTTGCTTGTTGTTACAAAAACCTCTTCTGTTGGACTGAGTAAAGTCAACAGGCTGCCGTAATTGCTGTCTCAGTATCTTACCAGCCCATGTTAAGCAGGTATAATCTTGCTTCCCCAAGGTAGATCATGTCCAGTTTAAGTTCCAGGTTAAATAATATTCCCAGGCATCTAACGCTTCCGAAAGCAAGAGCATAACTTTTCGCTGAGGGTCGATATTGTGCTGTGTAATGCCACAGACAGATTTAAAGGGAAAAAATTATCTTCTGGAGGAATAAAATGTGGTGTGCGTGACTCATCTCATACAGAGCCATAAATAAGCATTTAAATTCATTTATAATGCAACTGATCGGGAGGTGATACATAATTAATGGCTGCATCATTACAGCATTATCCAAGGATCTTATATAGAAATAAAATATCCTGGGTGCCTTTCAATGCATACTAATCTACATGTATCTCTCTCTCTCTCTCTCTCTCTCTCTCTCTCTCTCTCTCTCTCTCGTTTGTTGTTTTGCGTAATTTAAGAACCGCAAATATACACTTGGTAAAAAATATCCCTAAATAATAACCACAATTGTACTGTCGCTTATTAATTCTCTTTGCAATCTTATTTCTCACACTCTACAATCCTACTTGTAATGGCTACACAGGGACATTTTGGGACTCTGGCTTTCTGATCATGAGACTGGGCCCCCTGCTGAGTCGTTCACAATTAACACTCCTGATCAGACTGAGGCACAATGGCGTGACTGTCCAAATTCTTCATGTGACTCTGAGATGAACACAGACTGCTTGATCGATCAGGCACTGGGTTGGGCAGGAACTCCCCCCTCTTTTGAGAAGGAGAGGGGGGACCCCAATTTAACACACGCACGCACACCCTGAGGTGATTGGAAATGGCTGATCCATCTGTGTTTATTGGTGGTTCCAAGGAAATGAGCCAATCAAATGCATGGGTGCCCTAAAGCCATCTTCCAATTTGGATCAAAGGAATTTTGACCATAAAAACCTATGGAACTTTACCAACTTTGCTCTGATGGGAAAGGCGCAGCCTTACCCCGACCAGACGCACCCGGACGGCTCTGATGGTAAAGACGCTGTCTTACGCCTACCAGATGCACCACTGAAACCCTGACGGACTTCTGCGTTTCCCAACCCGCATCTCATCTGATCACCGAGACAGAGTTGGCCTGCCACCGTCCACAGAATAACCCAAGCTGGTTTATTCTCAACAGCTGTTTTGAGAACACGTTTCTTCGAACTGTTCCTCTACTGCAGGGGTGTCCAATCTTATCCGGAAAGGGCCGGTGTGGGTGCAGGTTTTTGTTTTAGCCCAGCACTACAACACCTGATTCAACTAATTAACTAATCGTGCTCTTCAATCAAGACCTTGATAAGTAGAATCAGGTATCATAGTGCTGGGCTAGAACAAAAGCCTGCAACCACACCGGCCCTTTTCGGGTAAGATTGGACACCCCTGCTCTACTGTCTCCCCTGTGGCCGGACCCAAGTGGAGATCTGTGCACATCCACATCGACCTGACTGGAAACCTGTCGCGACCCGACTTCGGTGAAGAAGTCTCCAGGAGTCCATGCACCTGCCGGGACCTTGGACCAGCTGACGAGCTGACATCACTTACGGAATCGGGACTGGCCTCCCTTTGTTACCGTTAAGTATTGAAACGCATTTTATTTAGCACTGACATCAATTGATAGGCTAGCATAAAACCTGTAATACCCTGTTGAGGTCATTTTACTGCTGGTTCCTACTTTTGTTTGTATTTTGTTTTGCTATGCGCGTTTCGGTCGGGAATAGACAATTTCCCTGACCTTATAGTTTTACACTGTTAAAACTTTATATGTATGAGACTGATAAAAATGAGCTAACCACAAAATATAGTTTAGCGTGTCATTAACCCATAACACAAACTAACCTTTGTTAATGGTAGGACTGTTAGCTTCTATATTTAGCCGTCACATAATTATAATTTCCTCTGATTAAGATTAAGTCATAGAATGTTATATCAATTATTGTTTCTATTATTCACATATTCATAGTTGTAGCCAATAAAACATATGTTATTTTTCCAACCCATTGTCATGTCCACGTTATTTCACTAAGTTGGGCTCTATTGACGTATAGAATTCTAATTGAGTGTTGAACTTAATTAATTCTGAATAAAAGTGGCCAAACCTCACTACATATTATCACTGAAAATTGATGGAAACACATGCAAACAGTTATGTTTGCAAACATTGCAAGATGGTAGCTGAAGCACCGGTGAACGGTTAGGAAAGACCAATTCTACAAACTAGAGAAATACAGAGAGGTACTGAAAAAAACTGCTTTCAGTCACGAGTTTAATTCCATGTGCACAAAAAATGTGTTCACTCTATCTGCTAATTCACAGGTCTATAAAAAAGTATGGTTATTTTTAAGGGAGGAGGCATTTGGAGGGAAGAAAAGTACTTATGTTTCTGTACCAAATGTATAAATGGATTGCACTGGTGGCATTGTTTCTAGAGGCTTACTGGATTGCCAAAGTTAAAAAGCCTTTTTGAATCAAAGAAGAGCTCATTCTCTCTGGTACAGTTATGAGTTTTGAGGCACCAAGTAAGGTAGAAATAGTTGTACTTTTTAGCACAGAATCCTGACAACTAGCTCACAAAGGGCTGACTGGTGAGTTGTTCCAGCAGAACAGACACTCTTTGATCACTCTTAATACTTTTATTTCCAGCTAGTTTCCTGGTCCTCTGCTTCTTCTTCTTCGAGGTCACTAGATAGATGAGGAAAAGGTTCTGTGTGCCTGTGATATTCCACTGTACACACCTGTTATGAAACAGCCCTGTTTACTAGCTTGCTTTAGTTCATCCTCTTCGCTATTGGAACTGTATGTGACATGTATGTTTTTACATCTGCATTACAACCCTTATCACATAATTTATTTATAATGCCATTTTATTTTTATTTTGCTACAGATACGTTATTTGTACATGCTGTTGCTTGCTGTACGTTACAGTTGGTGATGCAACTGTTTCTCTGCTACCTTAACATGACTCAGTATTTGAACCAGAACTGGTTTTGTAGACGGGTGAAACATAACCCAACTACATGTACTCAAGAAATGTGGTATCGGCATAGCATGCCACAGGCTGTCACCATGTGCCCGCTTGCAAAATGCCCTTTGGACTTTTAAACATCAATAAAGGCAAAACAAAAATCAATAACAAGTATTTCCATGTTCACTGACAATTGAGCCCCTCTTGGGATGATGTCACTTGAAGGCCCGATTCGCAGAAACAAATCTCCGTGTCATCCACTGCTTGTCAGATCAAGATTAGCCAGAGCTCTAGATCATTGCAAACTGCATGTAATCCAAACATTTATCTGCGAAGAAAGATTAACATGTGTACTCTCTATTGATCCTTAAACATACTTGTTTTAGCCCTGTGCTGGATACATGGGATTTTATTCCAATTTGCAAAATATTTGCAAATATTTCTCTGTTATCGGTTATCGGTTTACAAATAGACATTTTCTTGATACACAGACAGAGGTTTACACAGACACCAATTTATCCATATGAGATACAATATTATCAACAGATAAACCCAACACTAAAATAAGAGGGTCGTGTGGAATAGTAATATTAGTAATTAGTTGGATTTCTCACACAATAACTCAGTGGTATAAAGCTCTGTACTGTATTATCCCCCTGGAAAGGCTAAGGTATCTGGTGGAACAAAAGATTAGTGACTTCCTGATGTCTGTGACCAAACAACATCAAAAGACTCTTGATATCTTATTTTTCGGTACTCTTACAAGCGATACTATAACGTCTCTGCATTTGAATGGATCTCTATGGGAATTGGGGGGTGGGACTAGAAAAATGATTACTTTATTCTATATATAAATGCAGGGGTGCCAATAATTATGGTACACGTGGTTTTGTTAAAAATAATTATTTCTTGACGAGGGATTTTTTTTTCTCATAATAAATGAACGTCAATTAAAGGTTCAATTTATTTCCTTTTTTCAGTGTGACATTAAACTAGTTCACCAAACGGTGAATTTTTTATAACCCTTTTTACTCATCTTTACCAGGGGTACCAACAAATTTGAGCATGTCTGTACCTGCCTATTCAGTCCTCATTCCTCCAGTCTACATTTATGTATTTTATTATTCCCATAGAGTGTTTTCTAACAGCCGATGACTCACACAGACATCTCTGTTTTCTCTCTCTGCTATCTATCTATCTATCTATCTATTTCTAATTAAAATAAATTTCATTGGCATGAGCACACATCAGCATAGTATTGCCAAAGCAATAGTTTACATAAAACAACAATAGCAACAACAGCTATATGAACAATAATAATGTAAACGATGGTGCTTGGACCTCAGCAATTGGGGTGGGTGGGGGACTATCTCTCTCTCTCTCTATTTATTTCTCTCTCTGTCTTATAACTGCAGCTAAAACTACTCACAGCCATTTTCTGTAAAGTTGATGAAATCCATGCAGAATCAATCCATACATTGACCTTTAAATTTGGCCCTCTGAGCTTTTCAGGGTGATACCAACAATAGTAATACCAATATGATAAGCATGCCGTTGTGAAACAATGCAAAATATAACATATCTGTGTGTGGTACTAATTCAGAAAAGTAATATTACACACATGTTCAGAATTACTGCATGGAATCGCTCGCAAAGACATGCAAAATCCAAGAGGCAGAAACCCTGGGGTTAACACAGGCTTAACACAGTGTTAGCTACTCTTTGGATATATAATGAGCCTGGAAGGGCTGAATGACCTTTTCTTGTGCTCACAGATTCTAATGTTCTTCTATACATGTCTGCAGGCAGTGCAAAGGTGTTTTAAGTCTGGAATAAGGAATGTTTTGAATGAAATATACCTCCATATTACAAATGGAAATTTATGGACATCATTGACTTGCAGCGTTACGCCTCCAGAAGGTTTTTCATGGGTTTAGTATCTGAGTTTAATCCAATTTTCACTTAGAACTATTTCCTATGACACATGAAACCTGAGAACGCTGCACTCAAGATAGTAAGTACCGGCACAATATAAAATCATCTATGCATACAGAAATGCTATAAAATTAATGAGTTCATATGTACAGTCTCTGGAAACATGCCATCATTGTACATGCTGCTTTAGAGGTACTTTGGGTGTATTTTCTTGCTTTAAGAAAATACTTTGTAAGTACTGTAAGTATGTAAAATGTTCATCACACACAAAAACTGTATGGACCAATCAAAAACATACACTAAAACAGAAATAATATTAAAAAAACCTCCAGAAAGTGAACTACTGTATATTCTTACAAATGTGGATACGGCTTGGCTTGCTCTTTCATGCAGTCCTTCAGGATATTTCACATTGCTTTTCCGCAGTTCCTTGGCTATATCAGTTCTCACACACTTCATAAACGTTCTGTCTGGTTTGCCAAAGCTATGTCTTCTCGTGTGATTGACTTATTCCACTCTATGATCTATGGTCTCTCCTTCTGACAAGATCTTCCATTTATAGCCATTGGTCTCAGAACTACAATTCCCCTATTGCAGTGTTCTTCCCTAGTTCAACATTGTATGAGCTGTTTTCCAGCTCTCTTCTTTCCACTGTCTTTCCAACTTCTGTCTTTAGTTTTAATTTTTTGTTTTCCAAGGGCCTTGTTGGGTTGTGATTTAAAAAAGGACATCATCTATTTGCATTTATATTTAGGTTAGGAATTAACAGTCACTGGTGTTGTTCATATTTTTGCATGCATATTTAGGTTAGGAATTAACAGTCACTGGTCTTGTTCATATTTCTGTATTCCATTTCTTCCTCACCCGGTTCACAGGTGTTCCTTTCTCATTGGTATGCATTGCAGTGAGGTTATGATCTGAATATACTTTGGGAATGGAGAAACTCTTTCCACCACTCATGTCTGTGTTGCATGCAAATGTAGTCAATCTTGCATTCCATGCAATCCCCCCATCTTCAGTTACTTTGAAACCACAATTTCTTTATTTCTCTTTCTTTCTTTCTTTCTTTCTTTCTTTCTTTCTTTCTTTCTTTCTTTCTTTCTTTCTTTCTTTCTTTCTTTCTTTCTTTCTTTCTTTCTTTCTTTCTTTCTTTCTTTCTTTCTTTCTTTCTTTCTTTCTTTCTTTCTTTCTTTCTTTTACAATGCAGCCAGCTGCATTTTCCTGTCTTCTTCCAATGATTAAACTGTAACAGTCATCTCTTACCATATTGTCTGTACTGTATTGAGATGAAATATGAGCATTATTGCCAGAATAACCAAGGGAGTGAGAAAACACACTCAGTCGACCACAGTTTGTGGGCGTTGACTCGCTGTTCTGCACAGCGTGTACTCAAATGTTGCGCCAAGGAATTGAATGTGTTGACCTATAAAGGAGAGGAGATTTTACACTTTAAATTTCTAATTCTGCCTGCTATTCATTTTTTTAAAACTAATACTGGGGTGATTTATTTGATAAACTCATCTATATGGTCTGTTCATCATCGGGGGCTGGTAGCATAAACGTTTGTTGTACGAACAACCCTTACACCCAATATACGCCTAGCATGTGACGCTGTTAGTCTCCACTTACATTGGACATGATGTCCAACGTAAGCCCCACGTTGATGTCAGTTGCACCAGCTAGATATTGGCAGGTAGTAATTATGACAGATGTACACGTGCAAAGTCGGTAGATAAAAGTCTGCACTCCTAATTTGCATACTGTGGAACTAGTTTGTTTCTTAAAAAAATGGCAGAGGCAAAGCCAAGAAGAAAACCATGTTTTTCAGATGGAGAAATGTTATCTCTTGTTGATTTGTTTGCTCAAAACAAAGATATATTATTTTCCATATTATAATAATTCAAACAAATTCAAACAAAAATAAAAGGAGAAGAAGGTTCTGCTTGGCTTACACCTTCCCCCTATTAGGCGTAGATTTTAGTCCTGAGCAATGTCGGGCATTTCTTCCTGCACAAACTGAATATTTTTTCCTGCCCAAACTCGCGGAGAGTTCAGCTTTTTTAAAATCTACAAATGTGGAATGGAATAAAGAACTGTTGATGTATTGGTCGGTTTCTGGTATAACAACACTGCAGTAGAAATGTTGTCAAGTCTGTTTTATTCCTGTGTTGCATATTATGAACACTATGAGATGATGGTTTTACAGTTTTGCCCTGCAATAGGAATAGTTAAGTGTGTGTGTGTGTGTGTGTGTGTGTGTGTGTGTGTGTGTGTGTGTGTGTGTGTGTGTGTGTGTGTGTGTGTGTGTGTGTGTGTGTGTGTGTGTGTGTGTGTTTGAGCTATGATTTTGCAGAACATATGTGGCAGGCGCCTAGGTTGCGCTATAAGATATCGGGGGAGGAGCAAGATGTAAGAGCATGTGTTGTTTGTGAATGCATATGTCATTCCTAAACACAGAAATAGGCACTCACGTCTCGGCCCAGATAAGATGGGACAAGTTCATCATGTGAGGCCCCTTGAGGGTATTTAACCCAGGAGAGAAGACCAGTGCATTGAAGGTCACTGTGACACAGACTTGTTTTGTGTTTCATTGAGCCAATTTATTGTTTTATCAATGCTTACTTTCAAGTGTTTGTTGTGTGGCGAGTTCCTACGTTGTCCTGAAAAGCTTTTCGTTCGTAACGTAGATACATTTTTGCAGATAGTTTCAGGTATAGACCTGAGAACCTTATGTAAAGCAGAAAACCTCAAAATGATATGGTGACAAGCATGTCGTTCAACATTTCTTGTTTCATGAGTAAAATCAAAAGACCTCCATGTCCTTTGAAAACCTGTCCATTTCTATCTGTAAAATGAAAACGCTACATTTCCCATGTAGTAATGAGCCCTTAGCCTTTCCTAATGTTTTTGTAAAAGTATGGATGGATAACCCTCAAGCTACTTACGTTATAATATTCTCAGCCAGGGGACATTTTTTACCACATCCATTCCTGGCCTCTGTTCTTGGGCTTACTGAAAAATGGAGCTTAATACAGAATGCAGGCCACATGAGGGAAAATCACAAAGCCGTTTACCCTAAAAGTGTCATTAGGCTCCATTTCTCTTGTAGGTTGGAATGTGCCATCAAAGTCATTGAGGAAACAGCGGGGAATTCAATTCTCAAGGCCCTCGAATGTTTGTGTCTCATTTAGTAACAATAAGAGTCTCTCCCATTGCAGCCAAAGCTCTGCAGCGGAGCCAGCGCATTTGGTCCCGCAATGCACCATTCTCTTTGCCACACAAAGATATCTTGGTCCGGCACTGTTGGATGTCGACTGAAACATACTTCAGTAGAGTGCAATCAAGGGCACACATTGACATTTGCTGCAGATTATGCATTTGCAATTATGGCTGAAGTTACGAAATTGCTCAACGTTTTGAAATGTTTAGGCAAAGGCAAAACAGGCCTTAAATTGATTTAACCGAGAGTCTGACTCGCTGATGGTAATTGGGGTAAGTGTGGCGGAATTAACTGTTATTTGAGCAAATGTTGGGAATTCATAAACAGCTGTAAATCAGAGAGAGAGAGAGAGAGAGAGAGAGAGAGAGAGAGAGAGAGAGAGAGAGAGAGATTCTTACTTCATGTCCATGTGATACAGTCTTCTCTTGAGTAAAACTGGTAAAAAAATTTAAAAAAAAAAATTTAAATGACCCTGAGAGAAAGAACAACAAATATGAAAGAAATGCAGCTTTCTCCAGCACTATCCAGTATCCTAAAGTGACTTCCAGTAACTAACATCAATTCTATTGCTTCAGAGGCCTTCAAGTGTGTGCTTTCATAAGGCATTAGGACTATGCATGGGCACAGCATACTTCTGAAGTAATAAGCTGTTATGTAGCAGAATGGTAGAGTGGGTGAAGATTTTGGAAAATGGCCCGAGGTCTAAAGAGATTCAAACAAGTTTGAAGAAGCCTTGAAAGTCCTCCCTGGGGACTGTTATGTGCCGAATTGTTCAAACTCATGTTTCTATTCTCTTAAAAATATGAATATTTGCATATCACAATGCCAGATGGAACCTCCTAGTTAAAAGCTTGTCACGGATACACACGCACACACACACACACACACGCACGCAAGCACGCACGCGCACACACAACACATCACAAAACAATTGCTTGCCATGTGCTAAGACCTACTATGTAACCAACAACAACATAAAAATTTAAAAACTTGATTACTCACAGTAATCATTAAATTGCTATAGCAACATATTGGTCACACGCCATTGTGGGGAGATGGGAAAGTCCTGAACCCTCCACCAGTGAGTTTCTGGTTTTGTTGGGTTAAAGCCCACTGTGCCATAGAAGCTGTGCGTCTTTATAATTTTGGTAAAGAGAGTGGATAAGCCCGGGCGCAGCTGTGGCAGGTTTCCACTGCGCTACTTATATAGGTAGGACACTGCAGTAGTACCCTCGAGGTACCTAGCCTGAACCTGAAAAAGGTGTATAACCTGCTCTGGATAAAAGGGTCACTGTTTTTGTGAGAAGCAAAGAAAGTATACACTTGATTAAATTAATTCCTGTATACACATTGCTAATAGACTGAATAGGGGCTGCTGCTGTACCCTATATTTGAATCAATGGTTATGAATAAATGTAATAGTTTTATAAAAATCACAAATTAGGTTTTTTAGTGGATATCCAGTTTTCTTGTTATTTTAGCATTTTTCCCATAATGTCCTGGCCTTTGTGAGTGTAGTTGCGAACAAGAGAGTCAAAGAGACCTTGGGGCTGAAGTATGAGCTGGTCAGAGCCTCAAAACACTGCTTGACCAATACATTTTACTTCAAAATTCATTGGAAAATGAATATTTTATACGTTTGAATATTCCCCCAACATTTCTAATCAACTGGCTCTTTTCTTTGTAAAAGAGAGATTGGTATTATTTATGACTGATGGAAGCCAGTGTTCTCAAAGTGACAGCTCTTTAGCCAGTGTTCTCAAAGTGACAGCTCTTTAGCCAGTGTTTCAAAGTGACAGCTCTTTAATGTTTTATGATTATAAACTGTATAAATTCTCTTTATTGTCCTTGACAGAGCTGCCAATGTCTTTGCTGCTCCAGAAAGCACTTTTATTTATTTATTTTTAAAGAGCATTTTATCCCAAGATTTTTTCTTTTGTTTTTGCGTCAATTTGGAACGTCTGATCGTATGTGTAGCCATGTCCTGTCGCTGCGAGAACCTACACCGATCCGAGAGGGTGAACTTGCAAACGTGCACTCCTCTGGAGTGCTTTTGTTCACCCCGCAGTCCAGCAGCTGAGCTGTGCAAAAGTACTCATGGCGTTTGGCTGTACCCTGGAGGATACAACGGCCAATTATATACCACCCAGCGAGACTACAGTTCATCCTGGCATGGCCAGCAGTCTCTTCTGAATTATGAACTAGCGCATTAGCGGTACGCACAGTCTGAGAGTTCCCAGAAAGCACATTTATCATTTTTTTATAAAGGTCATGGCAATCAGCCGCTACTGTTAGTTCAAGATAACAGCAGAAATAACAGGTCAATTGAGGAGGCCCGTCAGACGCTGCGCTGTTGCATTTTGTCGTGCTTTTTTAAACTTTTCACTGCTGAAGGAGGAGGGAGTTTTTCCTTACCATTGTTGCCTTTGAGTACGCCTCTTGGGGGGTTTCAGGTCTGGATCTCTGTGAAGCTGTTTTGTGACAATGCCCTTTGTAAAAAGTGCTATACAAACAAAATTTTATTGAATAAGAAGAAGAGGCAGGAAGAAGCAACATGGACAGGAATGTACTATGAGGGGAACTGAAGGTATATTCAGATTACATATTAAAATATACATTACATTCAAATATATTCATATATTCAAACAAAGCTGGGGTTTCATCATTTGCCTTTATTGCTGATCTGCGTATAAATGTAAGAGTTAAAGTTTTTCTTATTCACAATAACAATTTTGCAAGATAATTAAAACATAAATAAATAAAAAACATGCAATTAATTGTGTTGACGCTGACGTCACGTGGCGCTGTAATGGCGACGTAGTCCAGCTGTCTCTCGTGTTCGTGTTTGTTAATTTGAATTTATTTTGTTGTGTCTGGCTTTTGTCTTTATTTTTTTTCATGCGCTGTGTGTCTGTTGTGGAACGGGGAAGCGGGCTGAAGGTTGTTCAGGGCACTCATGCTGCTTGTTTTGGTAATATTGACGAATTGTATATTCGGGATGATTTTGTTTGTGGTCGTCACCATGGAGACGCATTCGCAACATATGCACGGGAATGCCCGGATCTGCAGCTACAAAGTTTACCATCGTTCTTCACCCGAGTTGAAGAGGTCGGGACTCGGGACTGATCTAGGACTGCAAGCAATCTTCAAATGGCCACCAGGGAAGGGGAAGGAGAAGATAATGTGGGGGAGGAGTGAGGCGACGAGTGGGAAAGCTGACGCAGTTCGGTGCTCCGTGTTGACAGTGGACAGAGACCACAACACTGCATGTATGGAGGAATGTCGTGGAGGTGGAGTTTGTGTGTTGGACTGCTTGATAACACTGGACATCTCGGGACAGCGGGGGTTATTTTTAATCATGACGTTTGGCTGTAGGCTATTACACTTTAATTCACTTAATTAGTTTGATTAATGCAATGATTCTATTGAATGTGTTTGTTTGATATGTTTGTTTGTGTGTTGTGGGTCTGCCCCACTGTCTATGTCTTGGGCGTGACATGCAATAAACCAATCAAAATGTCATATCCCATTCCCATTGTTGTTGTTGCTGGTGGCTACAACTGAAGTTCCCTAGCAGGAAAATAAAAGTTATTTTATTCTATAACGACAGATGATGATTGAATCCGGGCCAATGCCACCACAGCAATTTTTTGACATTATGTGAATCAACTATTCTCAAGGATAATGTAAACATACTATACTGTTGAGTGAGGGGTGATGACCTGCCATAGAAAACACCAATAAACAGCCTACCTGTACACAATGGAAATTTTCAAACAATTTAAAAAAAAACATTTTGCAATGGAAAGGCAATGATTTATTCAGTGTGTTACAATGGGATTATTATTGTATCCAACTAAGACCCGCAAACTAATTTGTGTGCCCACTACAGGATATGAGTCTCAATCTCAAGAACCATATATTCTACTATGCTGAAACCTACACGACAAGGGACATTCAATAAAAAATAAAAATAATATAATAGTTTTGAAAATATTTTGACTGAAACAAATGTTGTCATCCAAGACATTTGTATTATGTAAAAAAATTTAAATACAATTTTTTTTTGTTATGATGAGTTTCAGCAACATATGGGGCCCTATCTTACACCTGGCGCAAAGCGGCACTAACCCAAACGCAAGAGTCTTTGCTATCTTAAACCTGGCGCTAGGTTCATTATAACGCCTAGCGCTCACGTCCTTTAACTAGCATGTATTCTTGCGCCCGTTGCAAGTGAACTGGGCGTGTTGGTCTTAAGATGAGGAGTGGCCAGGATTCTTTTTGGCGTATTGCTATCTTGAGCCAGCAGAAAGCGCTTGCGCTAAAACCACCACGAACCTGGTCTAAAGTCATGTCGCAATTGTTTACATGTTATTTTAACAGCGCATATAAGTGCATCTACATAGGCGTGTGCACAACACGCATACCCTCCTGTCTGTTACACACAGGGGCGTGCACAAGCATGACTAAAATATCAAGATTACAATGTGAAATAGTATTATTGTGTAGGCTATATCAAAAAATGCATAATAATGAAAGGGTCCATAGCCTACCTTTCCCTCAGCGAAGGGGAATGCCATGCACATTAAATTGCTTTCAGCCCGGGGGCCGTCGCGTGGTGCAATGGTAAGAGCGCCGACTTTCAGTCGGTGCAGTTGTACTCCGAGGATCGGGGTTCGCGCCCCGGTCCTGCCAGATCCGAGCATAGCCGGCGCCCTGTGGGAGCAGCAATTGGCGGCTGCCTCCGGGTGGGGGGAGGGGCTCGGAGAGAATCGCTGCACGCATAGCGGCCCTGGGCGAGCTGGATTCACGGTCAGGAGCTCGAGGAGTCGCGCCCTGTAGAGGACGTGGCGACCTCCTTCCTACTACCGGCTGACAGGGTTGCGTAGCGGTGGTTCTCTAGCGGTTGCTACACGGGGGGGAAATTGAATTAGAATAGGGGTTCAATTGGCTACTAAATTGGGAGAAAATGGGAAAAAATCAGAAACAAATTTTTTCTTTTAAATTGCTTTCAGCCCACTCCATCAACATCCAGGCGATGTGCGATGGTACGGAACAATGGCTATCCATTAAAAAGGAGCTGATAACACCTATATCAAGCCTAATGCGTGAATTGTCATTTACACCTAATGCGTGAATTGTCATTCAATGGAAAACTCGCGCACCGCAATAGACGGACATTTGAGTTCTGAAAATGCGCTTCAGATGACATTACAATACAGCTCTGTTTTTCTAGGAATACAGCCTGTAAGTAAATAGAATGGTTTTGTGACTGAAAAAAGTTCAAAACATTGTCTAGTGAATATTGCATTTATTGTTTTTCAAATAGCCTAGGCTACAGCGGATTCGCTGTGCATAAGGTTTTTTCAATAGCCTATGGTTAAAAAACGGAGATAAATGTCACCATGTTAACTAAATTGTAACCTTAGCTATTGTTCGTCCTTCATATTTTTTAAATTACAGTGACCAGGTTTCCATACTCTCAGCTTATTAAAACCCAGCTGATTTCACCTGTTATTCCATAACTGAACAAAACGATTTTAAAGAGAACTAAGCGTATAATTAGAAACTAAAACAAATTTGCAGCACGTTACACAATTAATTCGCAATTAATTTTAATACCATTCTCTGCATGTGCACTGCATGTTCTCTGTTTCCCCTGCTGTAAGTTGCACATTTCACGGTCTTCCTGGGAAAGTGGATTGTTTTAAAGTATTACGCTACGAGTAAAACAGGTTGGTCACATTTCCATAGACAGGACATTATTAAACAAGGGGAAATATGCGTGAACATATGGGTTGCCAACCTGCTTTATTGTATTTAGTGTCATCATTAAGGCAAAATAACGATATTTATGTTATTAATCAATATTACTATGCAGGTAGCCTAATGAATTTCGGATGAAGCTTGAACTTCGAGAACTCCATGAGAACAGCCTCATGGAATTGATGTTTGACACTTTCATTGCATAATCAAACGAAATTCGCTGAACAAGCAGGCTAATTTGGCGTTTTCTAAGGTGAGACTGAAGCCATTGATAGCTTATTCTCAGCTGTTGAAGGTCCTTTTAACGAAATTTAACCACATATATTTAGTAAAATAACAGCCCTGTCGGGAGTTACCGGGAACTCATAGGCTAATGGTTAGTCCGAATAATATTGATCATACTCCATTTAGCCTATTCCTTGATCACACTAAACACGCACGAGCATGTCTGTTTCGCCATCAAGCAATCCGCCAAGGTGGAAAAGCAGGCTTTTAACGGGAATGGGATATGACATTTTGATTGGTTTATTGCATGTAACGCACAAGACACACCTATAATTAATGAAGCGACTGGGTTCAGCCCATTTGCACCTTGCGCCGTGCTTAGCGCCCAAAAAACACGCCATTAAAATAGCAAAAGTGGACTTGGACACGCCCAAAATTGATTTACGCCATGCACTTAGACCAAGCACCAAGATCGCCAAGATAGAGCCCATGGTCATACTGAGGCAAGGTGGCTTTTAAAAGGTGGCATCCAAAACACTGCACCACCATGACATTGGTTTCTTATGTCAAGATGGAAGACTGCACCCTAATGGTCTGCCAACACAAAGTTCTAAGTATGCTTGAGTCTGAAAACCCCCTGGCTCAACAAATGGTCATTTCTAGGTCAAATTAAACATGTACATCATACAAATTAGGTTCCTAATTAATATAGCTGGATTTTTAATTAAGCAACTGGAGGAATTTGCTCAAGGTTAAAGTAACAGCATCTAATTCAGCATCCAGAGACCAGTGTCACTGTAGCATTAGTTATGCAGTGAAATAAATTGCCAAATATATCTTCTGATGCATGAATACACAACACTTGCTCTTATGCATTAGTCTCGAATGGATTGTTTTGCTCGGTAAGTGATGTTTGGGGAAACCTTTGAAGGAACCTTTGAACCTTTGAAGGAAAATCATTGAGACGCGGGGAGAATACTCAAAGTTACATAACTGCACATTCTTTAAAACACTGTCCGTGTTCCCTTGGCTACTGTATGGTTTGGTCATAAAAAAACTAGGTTAACTGGAAACAGCACTTTCACGGACATTGTACGCTGGCTTGTTATTCACAACGCGTTCATTAGCTTTTTCAGCATCTTCTTTAAAGTGTTCTGCATTGTGCAGTACACCATTGTAATTTCATGGGAAAAAACAGTGAACAAAGATGTTATTTTGTACTTTCCTAATTCACTGAGTTCTTTGTAAACGTAATTCAACACATTTAGTTGTGTTCAGGTCTTAGTTTCTCTCCAAGATGGGCTGTCAGACAGTCAAACCCTCATCTGTCTGGGATCTCAGAGTCTCAGTGTGGCTGCCGCTGTGGTTCCACGCAAATATCCTCCCAGCCCTCAAAGCAACATTGGCCTTTCCTCAACAACATTATAATAATCTGCCCATTTATCATCATCACGTGTAATCTTTTTACAGCTCCTTGTGCCGACTCGTCCTCTATTCCCGCTGGACTACTGAAACTCCCCGGCTGTGCCATCGGGCCACTTCAGTTCATTCACCACTGA
This sequence comes from Synaphobranchus kaupii, assembly GCA_029718625.1. Taxonomy (NCBI): domain Eukaryota; kingdom Metazoa; phylum Chordata; class Actinopteri; order Anguilliformes; family Synaphobranchidae; genus Synaphobranchus; species Synaphobranchus kaupii. The sequence continues at coordinate 19,849,994 of CM056385.1, read as the reverse complement.
TGCTAGTCTAATCTCAAACCTAACAAAATATTCCCAGTTTTTTTGTTCCACTTCCTGTTTCCCCTCGCCAACTTCCTAATGCTGCTCTCGCCTAATTAAAATATGATATACAGTGCACTCCACAATTATTGGCACCCCTGGTAAAGATGAGTAAAGAGGGTTATAGAAAATTCACCATTTGGTGAATTAGCTTAATCTCACACTGAAAAAATGAGAAAAATCCAACCTTTAATTAAAGTAAATTTATTCTGAGGAAAAAAAAAATCCCTCATCAAAATGTTTTCATTTTTAACAAAACCACGTGTGCCACAATTATTGGCACCCCTAGAAATTCTTAAGAACAAAATGTAACTGAAGCATTTTTTCCATTTATATTTTACTTTTTAAAGTTGATCAGTGTTTAGGAACTTTCAAGCAGTAATCCATGACTTCCTGGTTCACTGGGGTATATATATGAGGTGACACAGAGGCCATATTCCCTTATTCATACATCAACACGGGAAAGAAAAGAGAACACACAAATCAAATGAGGGAAATGTGTGTTGAGCTTCATAAGTCAGAGAATGGCTATTAAAAAAATATCTACTCACCTGAAAATGCCCACATCTACCGTTAGGGCAATACTTAAAAAGTTCAAAGCAACTGGAACTGTTACAAACTTGCCTGGAAGAGGACCCAAGTTTATTTTGCCCCCACTCACAGTGAGGAGGATGATAAGAGAGGCAAAAAAAATCCCCAAGGATCATTGTTGGAGAATTACAGAGGAAAGTAGCATCTTGGGGTCATCAAGTCTCCAAAACTACCATTAGATGTCACATCCATGCCAACAAATTATTTGGAAGGCATGCCAGAAAAAAGCCTTTCCTGTCATTTTACCACAAACGTAAGCACCTGGAGTTTGCTAAACACTACTGGAACTTTGACTGAAACCGTGTTCTCTGGTCAGATGAAACGAAAATTGAGCTTTTCAGCAACCAACACTCAAGGTGGGTTTGGCGTAAAAAGAAGGATAGCTATACCGAAAATAACCTGATCCCCATTGTAAAGTATGGTGGAGGTTCCGTGATGTTGTGAGGCTGTTTTTCCTCCAAAGGCCCTGGGAACCTTGTTAGGGTACGTGGCATCATGAACTCCATGAAATACCAGGAAATTTTAAATCTGAATCTGGCTGCCTCTGCCAGAAAACTAAAACTGGGTCGTCGTTGGATCTTCCAGTGGGACAATGATCCAAAACATATGTCCAAATCAACACAAAAATGGTTAACTGAACACAAAATCAAGCTTCTGCCATGGCCATCTCAGTCCCCTGACCTAAACCCCATTGAAAACCTGTGGGCTGAGCTGAAGAGGAGAGTGCACAAGAGAGGACCTAGGACTCTAGATTATCTGGAGAGATTCTGTAAAGAGGAATGGTCTCAGATTCCTTGCTCTGTATTCTCCAACCTTATTAGGTGTTATGAGAGAAGACTCAGTACTGTTTTATTGGCAAAGGGAGGTTGTACAAAGTATTAAATACAGGGGTGCCAATAATTGTGGCACACATGGTTTTGTTAAAAATCATTATTTCTTGATGAGGGATTTTTTTTTTTCTCAGAATAAATTTACTTCAATTAAAGGTTGAATTTTTTTCATTTTTTCAGTGTGAGATTAAGCTATGTCACAAAACGGTGAATCTTTTATAACCCTTTTTACTCATCTTTAACTGGGGTGCCAATAATTGACGGGGCACTGTATCTATTGTGTGTGTATATTTTAGAATTGTGTTTCAGATTTATTTATTTATTTTTTGTTGTGTTACTTGACTGAGCTGTACTGGTATTTTTTTCTCTTTATTCTCCTGTATTAGTAGTTAATTTATTGAATGCATTTTGATAGCCATGCATTTTGGTATGAACATCCCATTATTTGACTAATAATGGGAATAGGATTGTATGCGTTTTAACTTTGATGTATAATTAATATATATGTTTGAGATGCTCATTGTGTTTGACATGGGGCTGTTGTTTGCATGTATTCTGTTTTTTACTGACACCTGTGTCATGGTTATTTGCAGCCTTTGCTTTTCGACGTTTTTAGTTTCCTGTTTGGCGTCCTCAAGAATCTATCGGATTTTTTCCGCCTCCATTCCGGTTTTCGCGTCTTGCCCGACAATTATTCCCTTCACCTGTTTCGCGTTTCCTGCGGGCTATAAATACCTCGGGACTTCCGCATTTCCGCACTTCGCGATTGTCTTTGCTATGTAGACATACGAAGTCGGTAAAGGTATAGAAATTTCGGTCGCTGCATTTCTGGTTGTAGGCTACTAATAGGAAACGCAGCAAGTCCGGTTATAAAGATTTAAGATTAGATTGGTTTTGTCGTTCCTTTCCAATCTTTATCATTTATTATTTTTACCTGTTGCCAGTTGTGTTCAGCTCTTTTTCCACAAGAGCTTTGGCTAACAGGTTTTCTTTTGTATTCCTTTCCTTCACTCGTTTTTGTTTTGAGTTTCATTACCTCTTGTTGCGCCTAGTTATTTTAGTGCGTGAGGTTCTTATGTTAGTTATTCTCGCTGTTTATCGTGATCGCCTCAGTTTTTGGAGGTTGTTTTGTTTTGCTTTGTGCTAGGGAAGTTTTGCTCTATCCTGTGTTAACCCAGTCCTGGTGCGGATTATTCCGCGTTTTGTGGCGTATCTTTCTCTAGATACGTTTTTAGAAATTCTTATTGGTCGCGTTTGATTCTCCGAACCTTACACTTGCCCTCACAACCTGCTCAGGGACATTTAGCTTTATAGGTAATTCTGGGACAGCCAAGTGGCTATTCTGTCCCTGTCAAATAAACTAAATATGTGCATCTGATAAATTAAATTAATTACAAATGTAATAAACAACTGTCAGTTCAAACAGGAAATATAAGTCATATATCTACAGTAGATATACTTCTGAGACCTGGCAGAAAAAAATAATTGACATGTCTTGGATGACACAAACATGTTGTGAAAATATTTTCAAAAATACAATTTATTTTATTTTTATTGAATGCCCCTTGTAGTGTAGGTTTCAGCATATAGAGTATATGATTCTTGAGATTACGACCAAAGACTCATGTCCCCTACAGTGGACAAGAATGCATCACCAGGTTTTAGGAGGATATATAGCAGTGGCATACCGTGGGAGTAGAACTAGGCCTTCTGTAAACTTACCTTTAACGGATGATCACTCTCAGTCTGTTTCTGTTTACTTTGCCTGATTGTCTACCAAGTTATTTTGAGATAACATTATTGTTCTGTGCATCATAAACTTGTGTTGAATTTTTCTATATCCACATTTATGCATGTTATCATGCAAAGATTCTGAGACTTTTAAATGCTCCATGTTTAATTGTTTAAAACGTTTCATAGATTTTCGTAAATATTTTTTTCTAGCCTCAATTTTGCGTTACTCTCAACGGTTCGTGACACTTAAGAGGCTTAAAATGAATTACATTCTTTAACGCATTCAGATTATTGCCTGATCTTCGTTAAACAATCTCAAGTTGTGTCTTTGTCGTTATCATTTCTAAATCATTATAGGCTACAAATTGATCTTGATTATTCAGTGAATTAATTGTTTGATTGTTAGGCTACTCAAGCTAAATAAATGGAAACAAATAATCCTGTACACCCTACTTTTTCCAACACACCGGCCATCCCTACATATATTTAAGAGCTATTTTATGATGCGAAGAAAAATACTAGCACAGAAAAACTTGATATATTCATTGATGTTTGTTATTCAGTTAATGAATTGATTGATAATTAAGAACTATAAGTGGAAACAGGTTCACAGTAATATCCGTATAAAGGTAAGGTTACCAAAGGTCCATTTTACAGCCGATGTTACGCCACTGATATATAGTTATCTACTGACTCAAAGCTGTAAGCCATAAATTGTACTTTGAGTATCTAGAAAAGCGCTATAAAAATTGAATGTATTATTATTATTATTATTACTTGCAGTATTGCAAATAAGTCTACTTTGGCTCAGGCGCTCTCATTAAATGGTTACCTTTTTTGGCCAAGATGCAAAAGGGCACAAAGAATCCTCCACATTTTCACAATGACACAGTCTAATTCCAAATAATTTGGTTTGAGTAATAAAGAAGCGCACCTTTAGGGTGTCACTCATTCTGAACCTGCTGCGCACGTCTAAATTAAAAGGAGAATAAGGTTTTATTATCCTTGTTTCACCCTGACAGCTATAAAGACTCTGCTAACAGACAGCACATAATTGTGTGCCTAATATCGCAGTCTCTGTGGAGTACTGTGGCAGTCGATTGATTGCATTTGGGACTGCACAGAGTGAGTCCCTCTTCCAAGAGACAAATTTAACATTTTGGTAAAGCTTTTTCTGAAAGTTGTACTGATACAATTGAGTGACACACACTGTACATTCCGAATAAATAAATAAAACCTGTTTCTTAATGCATGTCTGCTTTAAGTGCACTTTAGAGGCCATGGAAATCCCACTGTTCTTGTATAGTATTCTGGCGCAATCATTCAGTTGCTAAGCCATAGCTATAGCACAGCATTTTATCATAAAGTGTATGGACCCTGTTCTCCTGCACTGGGCAAATTCCATTTTAATTAGTTTTTTTTTTTTTTTTTTCCCAGAACAATATAATGACTGAATGTTCGCTATAATCTTCCCCATGGACCAGAAGAAATGCAAGACTAATTGAATGGGTCAATACGTATTTTTTGTGTGCCATCCTGAGCCCGGATGAATATTTAATGCGGACGTGAAATATGCAGCCGAGTCTCCGCCATTGTCGCCATCATCAGTCATCGGCGGTACTCTTCCTGGAGGGCTTCTGCAAATGGGGCGTGGGGCAGGGCAGATCTACTCAAACCCCGGCAAAATTACAGGAAAGAGCGCTCTGCTAGACATTCCCTGGGACAACACATCCCTCTCAGGCAACAACCTTTGCTGTGGACCACCGGGATTAAATAGGAAGGAGGTCTTAGCATAATATTGTTTTGGATACATGGCGACCCCTGACCCCCTTCCCACCCACCCACACACACCCATTCCCCTTCTCTCGCTTATTGATAGATTATGTTTGTAGCCGTAAATGACTTTCCGCACATCTCAGTGATGTTCCCAGACATTTGTCAGGTACGCTATGCCTCTCCGCTTGAGGTTTGACCTTTAACCTTAAGTGGAGAGTGTGTTTGTGGCTAATTTTGGAAATTGCCCACAGTGACATGGAGACAGGCACGTGCTGAACTCAGACGACCACAAATGAGTGCCGTGTCCCCCCCTGCAGCCGAAACCGGACCGTGTGTGCGATTAGAATATCATGAAGGCCCCGGGCTCGTCTGGATTCCTGACCTCCTTACGAAAAATTCCTTTTCACTGTGGAGCAGCGTGCTTTTTACTGACGGCCATTGTTGAGATTCAGTGCAGAGCACTGCATACAATAGCTGAGGTCGCTATTATGTCCTGGTTAGGTAGCCACAGGGAATGATTATGTTGAGCTTACATTCTTCCAATTTGGCATTGTAATACAGTTCCCACAAGCGCTTCACCAACATTTTTGAGCTTGAGTCAGGGGACGTTAAAACATTGCATTTATATGTGAATAGCCCAACTGACAATACAAAAAACAAGTGCCTGCACATGCATGGTTTCAGAGTCGTACAAATGATGGCAAGTAGCCAAGGGGCTGAATGGCATGTAATGTGTAAATGTGAATGTGTTTATACATGTAAATGTGTGTATACCTTTAAGCACAAGCAAAGTGCTTCCCTCTCGCATCATCACTATGTGGTGAAGAATAATAATAAATAATAATAAGTCCAGTTTTGATAAACCATATTTTTCAAGGTGGGAATATGTTTTCTGATAAATGGTTAAGATATTTTCAGTTTTGCTTTTACACAATTATTCTTATGGATTCAAGGTAGAAAATTTTGATTTTTCATGCAAAAAACGCCACCAATTTAAAATACACAAACATTTTGATTTTCTCTAAAGTGGGTTGAGTGAATTTTGGAAAAACCCTGGTCCTGGACTGCCAGAGATGGTCCTGTTTTTTGCTCCATCCAAATCTATTACTACATAACTGGATTAATTGGGATGGCGGGTATATGTTACGGCTTGGTGGGGCATGGCCCATACCTATACAGCACTGAGAATTTGCTACTTTTCAGGGTTTCCTACAAAAAGAACCAAAACTTTCTGACCTCATGTAACCACACATAATTCAAGTAGACTACAACTTCACACATCCAGACAATAAAGCCCAAAACATGGGTTATTTTAGCATTTTTTCTTCTTCCTCCTCTTCTTTTTCCAGCCAAAAAAGTCTGATAAGTATATTAAGAATCGCAGGATACCCAGACAAAAGTCCTACATGGCATGGCTTAGTGGCTAAAGTCATTGCCTTTGACGTGGGAGACCTGGGGCTCTATCGGGTTGCACTTCCTATTGCTTGTCAGGGCGGTTCAGTTCTGTTTTTGTTCGTTTCTCGTCAATCCTCCATTGCAGAGCACCCTTGCAGTTTGCTTGCTGCACATCGCAAATTTTGTCACGCTTGAGGGAAGAGAGAAAAGGAAGGGAATGTGTTAAATTGGATCCAAACCAAGGGACCGAAACCGGGATTAATTTTTTAAGATGACTTCCTGGTCTTGTTGCGAGCGTTGCGCTTTGGCGCCAGTACGGTCGACTCCAGTATAGGTCTTTCAGGCCCGTTTTTAAATGCAAATCAATGGTACAAAATGCAGTAAATGTGCCGATTTGTTAAGTTATTGTGTCGTTTGTAGAAGGGAGGATAAATATAAATATACACTACTCACAAAAAGTTAGGGATATTCGGCTTTCGGGTGAAATTTCAGGATGAACCTAAAATGCACTATAACCTTTACAGGTGAAATTAATTTGACCTTCTCTAAACTTTTGAATGCACATGTCCAACTATTCAATGTTTCAGTACTTTTTGCACAACTTGCTGTTCTCTAACAAGGAGCTGAACGGCAAAATTCACAACAGGTGTTTGATCCATGAATCGACCAATAAATTTCCTGGTTCAATTAGAATTGGTATTTAAACAGTCCTCTTCATCATGCTGTTCACATTTTGACATCATGAGACCAAGACGACACTTAACAATTGATCAACAGTACCTCGCCATTGCGAGGCTTCAAACAGGATGTTCTCAGAGGGAAGTGGCCACTGAGCTTAGAGTGTCACAGAGTGTCATCAGCAGGTTGCAACAGAGATACAGAGAGACTGGAAGAGTCACAGAAAGGCATAGAAGTGGACGTCCTTTGGCCACATCCCACACTGATGACCGCTTCATTGTGAACAGTGCCCTGCGGAACCGGATGATGAATGCCACTCAACTCCAGGCACATTTAAGGGAGGTGAGAGGCACCCAAGTGTCACGTCAGACCATTCGAAACCGTTTACATCAGCGTGGTCTGCGTGCTAGATGACCTGCAAGGGTACCTGACCACAACACCAGGCACAGGCGTCATTGTCTTGCATGGGCCAGGGAGCATTTACGCTGGACGAGGGACCAGTGGGCCTCAGTGCTGTTCTCTGATGAAAGTCGATTCACGTTGAGCAGAAATGATGGCCGCCAACGATGTTGGAGACGTCAAGGAGAGCGCTATGCATCAGCCACTGTTGTCACCAGACGACCCTTTGGTGGTGGCGGTGTTACAGTGTGGGCAGGTGTGTCTAGTCAATACAGAACCGCCCTACACTTTGTGAATGGTACAGTGACAAGCCCATACTACCTGAATAACATCATTAATCCAGTCATTGTGCCCCTGCATGAACAACACAGGCCTAATTTCATCTTCATGGACGGCAATGCTCCAGCTCATCGAGGTCGCATCATTAGGGAAAGGCTGCTGGAGACTGGGGTACCTCAAATGGAGTGGCCTGCACTTTCTCCAGACCTGAATCCCATAGAAAACCTATGGGATCAGCTGACTCACCGTGTAGAGGCTCGTAACTCTGTACCCCAGAACCTCAATGACCTGAGGGCCGCCCTTCAAGAAGAGTGGGATGCCATGCCTCAGCAGACAATAAGTCGACTTGTGAACAGCATGAGACGTCGTTGTCAAGCTGTAATTGATGCTCAAGGGCACATGACAAGTTATTGAGACATTGACATTTTTGTTGTGGTATACCCACCACTGTTGTTGGCTTTTGTTTCAATAAATTGTTTGAGATGAGGAAATCACCATTGCATGCTTCTACTTAAATGCCCTACTTTCATGATACGTATAATATCACTGTAGCGTGAACTTACATTTTCCATAAATTTCACCCGAAAGCCAAATATCCCTAACTTTTTGTGAGTAGTGTAATTACTCCCTCCCCTTTCTTAAATTGGAACCAAATCCCACTTGATGTGGCTGCCATATTTCATCCTGGCATTTTGGGGATTCCCTCTGGAAGCAAGGGAAGTGAATGACAGGAAGAAAGTTTAAAATTCTGACTTAAAAGTGCAGCCAGGGCCTACAATAGAAAGGGAAAACATAAAGGCCTACTTACATTTTTAGAGGCCCCGAGTCTGAAATCTCCCCCGAATCTGAGCCCCCCAGTCCGTATCTTATCTACCCCGAATCTCCCCATTTCTCCGCTTCTGAGAGCCAATATGAACATCAGAAGCGGTGTTTTTCAAAAACTTCATTTAACCGAAAACTTGCAACGTTAAATGAGAACAAATGTGCGAAGAAATTGCAGCAGCTGCTGAGGGAAAGGAATCTACAGGCTGTGTTCCCAAGTGTGGATACTAGCCTACGATTTTTTTATTTTTTTTTAACTTTACCGGTAACTAGTGATGTTACGGATGATACCGAAGCTCCGAACTGTGTGTCGAGTACGTAGGGCAGTTTCTACTGAAGCCTCGCAACGAAGCTTGTATCACTTTCAGAGAAGCACGTGATCGATGACAAACGAGGCCTCGGGTACTGTAGAACCATGTGATCGGTTTGTTTTGCGTTTTTGGCGGAATTAGGGGTTTTGAATTGTAGATATAATGGAGCGATACCCCCCTTATTTCGAGGGTTGTCGCGGAGAATTTGTTATTATTGGTATTATTGCTATTGAACGTTTTTGGAGGATTTTTATTTATTTATTTTGTACAACTTTTGTACAGTTTTATCGTTTTTGTACAAATATAGCCTAATGGAATCTGCACGGAATATTTGGGAATATTTTTGACCTGATATCTCCCAATAAGGCAGGCCTAAGTGGCTTAGATATAAAAACACACTGAAACACTATTCGAACACTGGGCTAGCAATCGACTGTGCATGTATTTCGTTGGTTGTTATTTTAACGTAACTACAGCAGATTATTACGATTTGTTTAATATTATATGATTTGATTGTTAATTCTTATTCTTTCTTATTATCATTATCATCTGCATTCCTTCTCAAATGGCATGTCATTTAATTTTGAAAGTAAAGTGCTTGCTGTGCCTAAAGGAGCTGGCTTACAGCAATAATACCTCGTCCATGCTGAGGCATTATCGGGCAATGCATAAAAATGCACCTGCCAATGAGCAAGAAACCAGCGGAGGTTATTTATTTATTTATTTAACTTTTTAATAACAGTTATGATTGCTTTATCATAATCATACTGACATAAATGTTGATAAAAATACATTTGCATATTGTTATTTTCCCATAGGTTCCAGAAAGAAAGAACTTGATGAGGCCATTAATAAAAATCAATAAAAACCTCCCTTCTCAGTCACAAAAGCACCTTCCCTTTCACTGCCCATACTGAAGCACATTCACTTTCACTGCCTGGTTACAGAAGCACTCCCAGTCCCAGACCAGAAACACCTTTACTGCTCAGTAGAACCCCACACAAATGTTGTCCCCCTTTATATCAATCTTCCTGTTTTTTTCATTTTCAAAGTTAATATAATATTATTACATAAATAATTTTATAATATATCTTAGTAGAAAACAAATCTAGGCTAATGACAGTTACAAATATAAATTATGAGTATGTTAGTATGTATATCGTCTGAGCGGGGTTTTGAACTTGAACTTTTTCTTACACTAATGGCTCTGAAGTCCGACGGGTTACCAGTGAGCTAAAAGATTGCTTGTTGCTTGCTTGCGGCAACTTCGTTATTTTGAACTTGGGGTGGAATTTGTAATGATTTCGTTGCTCTAAATTACTTTTACCAGCAGGTGTCACTAGTGTACACTGTGTTGAATGAGGCTTCGAGTAATGAATCTATTTGCGATACAATTGGCTGCAAAGCCTCAGTGCTTCAGGAAGCCTCATTTCGCCATCACTACCGGTAACAAACGCACTTTTCCAAACTGGCTCTGGTGAAAAACAGACTGCGATCTAAAATGCACCAGGAATGACTGAACTATTTGACTTTAATGTCACTTGAGTGACCTGGGTCCTGGATTCCACATACATCATCGCATATTTTACAGCCCGAAAAACCAGGAGGAAATGCTTTTAAGGTAGGCCTTAATTTGCTGTTTTTGTTGAATAGCAATAGCTACTAAAACTGTTGTTTGATTGTATGTCGAGTCAACACGGGCCGTCTTGCTGTTGGATGAGTTGAGGGAGCGACTTTAATTGTTTGTTGCGTTAATGTGTAAAATACTGATTTCCCGTTGCAGTGCAGTAAAACGTGACACTGCTGTTTGTCGCACAGATGGCATTTCAGTAAAATGTAGCGGCGTTATCTTTATGAATATTGTGTAGGTGCATTGGGGTGAATTAAACAATCAAGTCAGTTTGTATTCATGCAGAAATACGTGTTTTGTTTGGGGATTCGGGGGCCTCAGAAAGGTAGGTTGGTTAATCCGTGCTTGATCAGGTGTAATGAATGCAGGTGACCATGTGCTGGAGACACTCAGCTTTTCGCCCGTTCAGAGTCAGAGGGTGCGTCCCAATACTCAAATATAGTTCCTCCACTACTACCACCTTTCCTCCATGCCCCGGAAACGGATCTTTGTTTTTTAACCTAATGTCGCTGATTACTACATCTTAGTTACGTATTAATGGTTACATATTAATTAATGTCTCGACGCAAACCGCAATGTCAGGTACACTGTATACTGTACATGCAAATACTTGTACTCGAAACGTTCAGGCAGTTTTGCATACTTCCGGGTAGGAGAGGAGTGGTAGTGGGGGAGTGGAGGAAGGGAGGTGGGGAGTGAAGAATATTGGGATGCAGCCCCTCTGAATATTCAGGCTGAGGTTGTTAATAATCCATCAGACTCATGACGTCAAGCTCCGAACAAAGCAAAAAAAAAACAGAAATGTCACGGCCACTCCAGGGCCAAGGTTGCCTGGTATAGATTTTAGGAGAACTGTCTTCTCAAGCAAGGTATTTCACGTACCACATTCTGGGTTTTTTGGGTTACTGTCTGCAAATTAGTTTTGGGTTGAATTTTGTCCTTTGAGATTAAATGTTCATGTATTTATGTAAAGACAAACACACTAGGATTCGGTCAAGTTAAAATGCACATTATTCTTGTTATTACAGATGAGCCGAATACCTGTTCATCCATATTAAAATGAAGTCTACTGTCACAATTTGGCACACCACTCAGTTACTAAATTATATCAGTTTCTGCTCAATTTCATTCATATGCCTGGACGGGATGGGCTTGCGGCAAAATTAAGGGTTCACACGTACAAAATATTGGCTATAAACAAAATTCCTTGTGGTCACAGCTTGCATCCAAAAACAGTAGGAAGTGGATCAAAACTAGATGACCACTGGCCCAACCAATAAAATGCTAGTTTGATAACACCATTTGCAGCTGTGAATTATTTATTCCTTATTTTGGAAGAAAACTGAAATTATGAACCACCACTGCAATATTAACTTCTGATCTGAATGCCATTGAGGAAATTGTGCTGATCAAATATTTATCATGTGACCTAATTTACAAACATGGAAAAGTGCTAACAGTGTGGCATTTGATGCTGAGTTTAACACTGGGTGCACTCATCCTAATTGATGTGCTTGTTTCCCCCACGACCCCCCCCCCCCCCCCCCCCAATGTCCCTTCGCACTAAGGCACATTCTGCTTAAATGGGACCAATTACCCGGCCCGTGATTCAATTTGGGAAAAGGTAACTGTCTCAGTGGAGCGTAATAGATTTAGCTTGGAACTTTTAATGTATTTTCTGGAGAGGGTTCAAATGCGGATTGGATTGTTTTTGCCGGCAGCGCCAGTGGGAGTGGTCAGCGCGGCAGCGAAAGGGGCCGTGAGATAATGGCTCCCCCGATCCCCTGGCGGCATGTTATCGGATCCCACGTCAATCACGGTCTAACCCCACAGACTGAACTCCCGGCACCGCCATCCCCCTGGGCCGCTAGCTAAAGAAATAAAAAAGTAAATAAAAAATAGAAATAAAAAATGTGTTAACAGCCTCTGTTCAAACCAAATATGATATTTTGCGAGAATGATCTTGACATTACGTTCCTTTACAGATGAAGGCGCGTTAATGGAGATTATGTTCCTCCTTTATGAGTTGTTTTTGACAGGGGGGTGGTTCAGACAAAATGATTGGTTTTTTATTTAGTTTCACAGATCGTCCCTGCGGAGATGAACCAAACAAATAATAATGTAGAAAAAGTACAGCATTTCATTTTATATAATGCTAAAATGTGCCTCCTGGTGAACGCTATGAATTATGCAAAGTGAACAAATGAACGTTTCTCAGTGCGACTGATAATGCTGAGCGATGCCTACCTCACAGTAAACATGGCAACTGGGCATGTGTTAATGCTTTACTTTGAAACACGCCCACACAAAATGCATCAGAGTATCAGCTCGCAATATCAACTAAAGCAGGGTTGCCAAACTAGGAGATTTACCACTGAATGTAGGTAATTCAATGGGGGGGGGGGGGCATTTTACAGTAAAACATGGATGGGATTCAATGAAACATGGTGTGAAGACTCCCATGTTTAATGGGAGTAAATTCAAGATGGGGGGGGGGGGGGGGCGGGGGTTTCAGGTTTTTTTGGTGGAATTAATTTTGGTGGCATTTGGCAACATTGAAACCAATTCTGTTTTTTCTCAGATCTCCTTAAGCCCAAGCACGAGGCAGCTCATCGGCAAGCACCACAAAAATGCCGCTTCTTTGTTAGTCAGACCAGGAGACCAGAGATTAATGTCACACGTGTCACCTTATTGATTGTCGAAATTCGACAATGAATGCATCTCTTTCCCTCTGTGTCTCTCAGAGTCAGGCTTCACTACTCCTTACCGCTGGCAAAAAACACCCGGTTGTCCTGTCAGTAAAAACATTCCGGAATTCTCCTCACCACTGCAGCTGTGGCGGGACACCGGTTTGAATAAACTTCACTGTCCGAGGGAAAAAAAAAACAAACAAACAGAAAAACAAAAAAAAGACAGTGCTGCTCGGTGATGAAATAAGTAATTTCACTCTTTCTCTGGCCTTCTCAGCGAAGCACTGCAAGGTCTCCCCCTACTGGAGTTACTGCAGTGGGATACGCTGATGAATTATGGAAAACATGCTGCACCTTTCTGCACCGTGCGTGTGGCGGTTTGAATAGCACATCCACGACTACAGCATGCAAAACATAAATAAATAAATAAAATGCCAAGACATCCGGGCCTCTAATTCAATTTACATACCCAATTAGAGCCTGATTCTTGAGTGTACCTCCACATCGAGTGGAATAGCAATTGTTTAAAAGTGGAAACTGCAGAAGTGCAGACCCAGGCAAGATGCAATTTGCTTGCTTTTTTTATTTTTATTTTCGGTTGCCTGTGATAGGAGTTTATGCCACTTGACCGTAATGGCATAAATCAATGCAGGACAGCCTTTCTCAAAGTCAGCCATCTGTATGCTGGCCGCGTCTGCGGCGTCACACAAAGTCAAAGGACAAACAAACCGCATTCGATTTTTCTCTCATGATAAAGACTTATAGATTCCGATTCTGCCTCTTTCGGCCGCCGGCGTCACGCCGGGAGGCCTGGACCCCATGCGCCTGACGAAACAATGTGAATTGACAAAACCCTCGTAGAGTCTGAGAGGAGAATAAGAGCGGAGCTGAATCCGCGGTCAGAGTCTAACAGACGGGGAGACGCACGGGTCAGTGAAGCTCGACGCAGGGTGTTTAATTTGCCGTCCGCGCGATGACCTTGAGAAAATCAGGGACCCCCCCCCCTCACAAAATGTGCATGTCGCACACCATTAGAGTTGTTGTGTAATGAAGGGGGGCTAGGGGGAACAGCGTTTAAATCAAGTAGCACATAAGAATGTGTTTCATTCCCAATGTCATCATGCCACACCAAGCCTGTGCCACGACGCATGAATATGGCTGGTTCAGCACAGCTTTTCCATGTTTTATCATTTTATATTTAAAAAAATACGTGCTAAACTTCAAGTCGTAATAGGCTATTTCAAGTTGTTTATTTTAGACGACATTGATCTGTAAATCAAGGTTGTATTTTTTGATCTCACTGAATTAAACTGCATTTCATGATGTGAACAAATTTGTACGTACTCTATCATATAAAAACTAATAAGGTGAAAGAGAAAGGCAGATGTGGGGCATGAACATGATGCATTAAGATGTTTTCTTCTGTAAAATGGTGGTGAACATCTGCCTTGGGTGTGCAGTGTACTGTAATCTCCTGTTTGTGCCATGCCATGCATGCAGGACTTGGGTTTGAATTTACGGCTGAGGAAGTGCAAGATATGCAGCTGAAAATCGGAATAATCATCAAATCGGCATTTTGACCTCATCAAAACTCAAGAGATGAGATGGGCACGAATGAGTGTCTGCCAAATAAATTAATAATTAAACAATTTAAAGAGTCACACAACTGACTAATTTCTGTAAATGTAATTTGTAGGTCTCTGGATATATCTAGAGAAGAGGTAGGCAGCCTTGGCCTGAAGTGTCAGAGATGGTCCTGGTTTTTTGCTCCATCCAAACCTATAACTACAGTAGCGCCCATCCATTTTGGAAACCAACACGTGTCACATTTACATGACCCTGGACTGAATTTCCAGTCTACATCGACCCATAGGAAAGGATACAGTATGTCACTTCCTCTTCCGAAAAGACTTGACCAATCAGGACTGGGTTCTATATAATATAAAAATGTCAGCCCTTCTTCTTCGTCTCTGTCTGACCCTCGGCCTCCGGGACAGCACGCACTCTGATCTTTGGTCTCCTGTCCACCTTCCCGGTTGAGGAAGGGTTGAGACTAGGCCGACAGAAGCAAAGGAATACGTAGAGATACGTATCCCTCTCTCTCTCCGGTTAGGTCCGGTCACTATAGCTCTGCTTGTGTGTTCGAGCAAAGCCGTTAAACTGCGTCCACCAAGGAATCAATTTAATTATCAGCTACATTGAGCTACCGTCATACGACGTAGCCATAAAGTGACAGCCAGAGAAAAAGCATGTGTAGCCCGTGTTACCACAAACCGAAAACCTCAAAGATTACAAGAAACAGCTTGCCGTAAAGGACAGAAGGAATCTTCCGCTCCAAAAGCAAATCTGCAAACGTTTCAGCAATGACTCGTCGAGGAACTGGAGCAGCAAACTGGACCTGCCAGCAAAGGAAAGCAAAAGGACAAGCCCGACCCAAAAGCCAGAACCTTTCCCTCGAACATCAAGAAGCCACGGACCCACCTGCGTAGCTACTCCAGCACAATACTGATAAAAAGTTTAGGAAAACTTTTGTTTAATGTTTATTGTCAATGTAGTTACACGTTTGATTGTATTCATTGTGTGTATTTAGAGTATAACTTAACATAACGCTTGCAGGCTATCGACCGCTAATTGGCCTCGCATAGCTAAAGTTACAGACTCTAACTTGTAACTAACACTAATTTACCTCCTTATTTTAATCGAGACATGTGCATGGTCACCGTATGAGGTTCTCAACACTAGTCGGCGCTCGTGTGAGGGTATGCCTATATATTACAGACATAACTGGTAACCTAATGTGAAGCTATATAAATTTATATCCAGCACATTCATTGGTGCTTCCATGTGACGACTTAAGATGTACACGTTTTAAACTATTTGTCCTCACTACCAAACTACACTACACTACATAACTGGATGAATTTTAATTAATCGGGTTTACTGAACCATGTGCTGGAGACACTCAGCGTTTCAACATTCAGAACATTCAGGCTCAGACTTTTAATCATCCACCAAACTCTTGTGATCAAGCTCAGATGGAACAAAAATGTTACCGCCACTCCAGGATCAAGGATGCCTACTCCTGATCACTGATCTAGAGCATGAGACACCACTCTCACCAGGTTTCCTGGCCTATAGGTGAATAGGTACACACACAGGTAAAATATTTCGACACCCAATTCTGTCGCTATTACGTTCAGCTCAAGGGTAGCCAAACCCGTGTGGTCATAGGTGTTGGTCACTGATATTTCTTTGCATGTGCGACTAGGTTGTTCAACCGCACAGTTAATATCCGTTATGCCAGTACTCTGTAGTGGCCTCTTGGTGCTGTTTTAGGCGGAATCTGTCCTAATTTCTTTGAGTTTCTATCAGGCATGTGTATGTTCACTGCTTTTAACCGCGTTTATATTTATGAGGACTGTAGACCACTGCTTTTAACCGCGTTTATATTTATGAGGACCATAGACCACTGCTTTTACACAAAGCAAACCGAACGCCTGAAGTGTGGCAATTGAGTCTTTCTTGTGGAAAGAGCACACCATCACCTCCTGAGCTGACATCTCTCATATCTCATAATTACTGACATTTCTCCCCCAGCATGCACTGTTTGAATATTTTATGACACATCTTCAAGTGCATGGGATCTGTCCTTGGCTGTTTTTGTTGTTGAGTTTGGAAATATGTGGGGATTTTTTTTTATAACTATCAATTTCCCATCTGAATCGAGGACTCACAACGGGCGTAAATCTGTCACAGTAAATCTGTCACCTTAAATAAAGAATGGCACATCGTAAACGGAACTTTGTTATGATACATGTGTAGGTAGGTGTGAACACGTTTTTTTGGAAGCGCATGCTGTATTTGTTCTTTGAGAAGAACGGTTAGAAATTAAGCCTGAGGAATATGGCTCTCTTTGGCATGTTTGTGTTTTCTGGATGAGCGGCCTTAGGCCTCCAGCACAGCCTGTGATTCTTGCAGCAGCAGAGGGGAAACTGCTTAACCAGCTCTGCTAGCGAAACTAGCCCAGCATCGTCACTGGACAGATGTGTGGGGCAGGTGATTGTCTCCTCTAATGAACGCTCACAGCCACACTGGTCAAAGCCTGTTATCCTGAGGGAGCCTGTTTACCAAACCCAAGAATCTCAGAGACAGTCGCCACCCCAACCAGAATAAAAATAAATAAAGTGAAGAAAGCTCTGGATAAGTGTGTCTGTAAAATTATTGTAATGTAATGTGTGGTACAGCGGTAAAAGAATGGGCCCTGTGAGCATTATTTAGACCTCAAGGTTTAGTCCTTATTGTGAGTCACAGCCATTTTAATCATCACCAGAATTGCTTCAGTAAAAAAAAAACAAAAAAAAAACCTTGATTAGGAACCAAATTTAGTCAAAAACTTCATAATTCAGTGTTTACCCACGATGTTTTTGTCTGAAATGGTTCCATCATTATCCTTTAAAGAGAATCATATGAGCATCTAGTCTTTACAATATTAATTTTTGGTAAATATGTTATGTGCCACATTAAAGTGTTTGTACCTTTTTTTAAAGTTATAGGGGCTCTGTTTAGAACCCCCTAACCCCTGATTAGAAACCTGCTGAGAAATAGAAACACAGTAAAATGAAGGATAATGATGTCCAGAGTTACACGTGTGTCAACAGAAACCGAATGGAATACAATAGAATGAAAAGACAGAGAGTTTTAATTTTATTACGTAATGCATGTTACATAAGTCTGGTGTGCAAAAAAAAAACATGTAGGTGTTACTGCATTTATGAAATTTCTTTCAGAGCCACAGAATGACTTGGAGAGAGAGAGAGAGAAAGAGAGGGAGAGGGAGAGGGAGAGGGAGAGAGAATATTATGAAAGAGGACGAGTGCAGAACCAAGGTGATTTCTACATTCTTTAATTAGGTAAGCAGTGTCCTGGTACATCTCCGCCAAAATGTCATGTCATTCCCTGAGTATAGATGCCTCTGACACAAGCAGGAAGCACAAAATAATCATGTGGTGCCAGGGTCTCTTCCGATCTTTCTCTGCATCTGCATCCTGTCTTGCCTGACAGCCGATTGACTGGAGATCTTCCCGCTATGACCGGCTTTAGTCAGAATATTCACAAACGGAGTTATATAAATCTGACATCACGGCGAGAGCTTTTTTTCTTTGCAGAAACTGAATGAGGCATGATACACGGTGTTCAGTTACACAGAGATTTAGCACACATACGTACGCGCACATCCACACGCATATGCACACATGCACACATAACTGTAACAATTTCAGTGGCGTGCGCGCAACATTACCTCTCATTGACATGTCTTCTACACAGCTAAAGGCAGCCCAGTTTAATGGCATCTGATTGTGGAGAAGCAGTATGAACACATCTGCCACAGCTGGGATTCCTGAGGATGGCATTACTCTGCTCTGAAGTTTAGTAGGTAATGGGAAGTCCATTTAGCAGAACCTGTCACAGTGGATTCAAGGGCCCAAGCAATTTGCATTATCTCTCATGTGCCCCGTAGAACAGCTCTTCCCTATATGCTGCTGTTGTGGCTTTGATGCATAATTCACGCGGTGCAAAGAACTGCTTTCTGCACACTCTTTCCGCCAACCATAACATCCCAAGGACATTTGCAATTATAGTCTAAACACATTTAAGCGAGGGGTTTCATGGTCAAAGATGTCCGCCTTTCTGCTCCGCAGGCCGTCTCCTCTGCCATTACTGTTGGCTTCTCCAAGATTTCTTGTGTTAGTGAGATGTTCGGTGTCACCTTCTGGGGATATTGTGTAATGCACAGGAGCTGCTCACTTGGGAAAAACAAGCAAACAAACACAAAAACAGAGTAAGAGTCTTAAATCAAACTGGAAACCTGGAGGAGAATTTAGTTTTTTTGGGTAGTTGCTGTTGTTCTTTTTGTTCTTGTTGTTACAGGGTACAGGGTCTGGTTTGCATGGTTGTGCCACAAACGGTGAGGTGACGCCATTAAGCGTTAATTGGCTTTTACTTTCTAGCACTCAAGTTGGTGCTTGTAGGTAAAACCGGGGGGGATATTCTAGCAGTGAGTTGGCCAATCGGGATGCAGTCGATGAGCTGAATAATTGAAGTACATTACTGTGAAATATTGATGCAATGGTACATGATGTGAAACATTTTAACATTATTAGGTCATTGAAGAAATGATTTTTCAGTGTATTTGATCCCATTTGTCAACATTAAAATTATTTTTACAGAACATAAGCCATACACCTCACCTATAGGTGTAAACCCTAATCAGATGCCATCAATTATTTCAATTTAGATTTGGCACTTTTATATCCATAAAAATGTAAAAGCTTACTTAATTAACACTCATACTGAAAAAGTTAAATCAATTTCACAATGCCTGTGAGCTAACAATACCATCTTAGCAAGTTTATAAGCTATGTAATCAGCTCAGAAAGCATACTTTTTAAAATTGCAGTTTTTAAATGAGTACATATTGAATAAATGTTTATTTAGGACATGTATTGTAAATTTAGGTTCTATATATAATCTCAGTTCTGACATTGTGAGCTTTAAATAGATAATCTTATTAATAAAACAATTATCAATAGCTAATAGTGTGGCCCAACGCATTCCATAGGCTACTATAAAAATAAAAAACAGTATATCACGTTATAATGTGTGTAACTAAATATACAGTATATGTACCCCCTTCAGCATGCTAACATTAGCAATCTAGCTAAGTAGATAAAAAAATAATTTAACCTTAAAATAGACTCTAAATGCCTCAATATAAATTGGCGGTGCATCTCTCATTGTAATTGCTGTTACCCTCTTCTGGTATTTCAACAAAAAAGCAGTTTTTCTTAATTATCAAAAAACGTCTATTGTCAACATTATTTGGGGAGAACGGACTATAACTTATACGGCGTGTCTAGTCTTTCTGCTCTTTCTCGCTCCTTGATAGATAATTTCTGAGGTGTTTCTTGTCATGGGTTATTGCTGCCTTTGAGATTCCTTTGTTTGAATTCTCGTTTGGGCGTCATCTCGATGCTCTATCGGATTTTTTCTTTCCGCCTCCGTTTCGGTGTTTGCTTTTCGCCCGACAATTATTTCCCACACCTGTGCGGTGTTTCCGCCGGCTATAAATGCTAAGGACTTTCCGCATTTCCGCACTTCAATATTGTCAGTGTTATGTTGGACTACGAAGTTCGGTAAAAATCTAGGATTGGTCGGTCTTTGGTTTATGTTAATAGAGAACGCAGCAAGTCCATTTAAATATATATCAAAGATAGGTTCGTTCCTCTCTCACCTATCTAACCCTATCTTATCCTCCTTCTTTGTTTTGGCTGGCCTGATATCGTTTTGTTTTAAACTCGTTTTCTCTACGGAGTTCAAAGATACAGGTTCGCATTTCTTTCTTTCCTTTTTTTTTGGTTGGCTTATTATTCTCGGTGTTAATTCGAGATTCGCCTCCTTTTGAAGTCTTTAGTAAAGAACGCGCTACTAGATTGCCACCACATAGACCCCTACGACTGTGCTAATTGAGCTTTACCCGGGGGCTGTTCCCTCCAGGGGGTCACTGTATTCACTATCGGTTCCAGAGAGTGCAGCCATGAAGGAGTACATAGAGGAGGCTTTGGCTAATGGGTTCATCAGGCCTTCTACGTCACCAGCAGGTGCTGGGTTTTTTTTTGTTAAGAAAAAAGACGGAGGTTTGAGGCCCTGCATAGATTATCGAGCCCTAAATGACATTACCATTAAAAACAGGTTACCCCTCTCCCTCTTATGAACTCCGCATTTGAGTGCTTACAGGGGCGTCGGTCTTTTCAAAACTCGACCTGCGCAATGCTTACAATCTTGTGCGCATGCGTGAGGGCGATGAGTGGAAGACCGCTTTTAACACGCATCATGGGTCACTACGAATACCTGGTGATGCCTTTCGGTCCTCACTAGCGCCCCCTCTGTCTTTCAGGCGCTGGTGAACAATGTTCTGAGAGAGATGCTGGATAAATTTGTCTTTGTTTACTTAGATGATATTTCAATTTTTTCTCCAGATCTCACTTCTCACATCATTCACGTGAGACAGGTCCTGAAAGCGCTTTTTGAAGCCCAACTTTTAGTTAAAGCCGAAAAATGCGCTTTCCACACCAGCTCCATTTCTTTCTTGGGTTTTATTGTAGCGGAGGAAAAGTGCTGATGGATCCAGAGAAGATCTCTGCGGTAAAAGATTGGCCTACTCCCAATTCGGTGAAGCAGGTTCAACGCTTCTTGGGGTTTGCAAATTTTTATCGAAGGTTCATTCGGAATTTTAGCACTGTTGTCGCTCCCATTACCTGCCTCACAAAAAAGACATCTCCTGTCCGTTTCCAGTGGAATCCTAGGGCGGAGGCAGCTTTTACCGAGCTTAAGAGGAGGTTCTGTTCTGAACCTATCCTCATAACTCCCAATCCCTCCCTTCCCTTTGTGGTTGAGGTTGATGCCTCCGAGCTGGGGGTTGGGGCCATTCTCTCCCAACACTCGCCCGCTGGATTGCAAACTTCACCCTTGCGCGTTTTCCTCTCGCATTCTTACTTCGGCTGAGAGAAATTACGATGTGGGAGATCGTGAGCTGTTGGTGGTCAAGATGGCATTAGAGGAATGGCGCCATTGGTTGGAGGGAGCTGAGCATCCCTTCACGGTCTGGACAGACCATAAACATTTGGAGTATGTTCAACGGGCTAAAACACGGAACTCACGACAGGCCCGTTGGGCATTGTTTTTCACCAGGTTTAATTTTATTCTGACTTATTGCCCAGGGTCTAAGAATATTAAACCGGATGCGTTGTCACGCATTTTTGACCAGTCTGACAAAGACTCACGTCCTCAATCTGTGGTTCCCAGTTCTCAAATTGTGGCTCCTGTCATGTGGGCTATTGAGGCAGCGGTGCAGAGGGCATTGCGTTCCGATCCCGGTCCTGGTGGGGGTCCCCCTCAGTGCCTGTTTGTTCCTTCCCGGTTGCGATCTCGGGTTCTCCAGTGGGGACACTCCTCCAAATTAGTGGCCCATCCGGGCATTCACCGCACTAAGGAGTTCATTTCCCGACGGTTTTGGTGGCCCAAACCCGAGAGCGACGTGCGGGAGTTTGTCGCTGCTTGTTCCACTTGCGCCCGTAACAAGGGTTCGCGACTTTCCCCCTCGGGTCTTTTACGCCCTCTTCCAGTCCCCAGCCGGCCCTGGAGTCACATAGCTCTCGATTTTGTGACCGGTCTGCCGCCGTCCCATGGGAACACCGTTATCTTGGTGGTGGTGGATCGGTTCTCTAAGGCGGCTCACTTTGTTGCTCTGCCCAAACTGCCATCCGCTCCAGAGACTGCTCAGTTAATGGTAGAGCACATTTTTAGAGTACACGGTCTTCCCCTTGATGTGGTGTCGGACCGTGGTCCGCAGTTCGCCGCTAAATTTTGGCGCTCCTTTTGTACTCAGCTGGGGGCATCGGTCAGTCTTTCATCCGGGTTTCATCCCGAGACCAACGGACAGACTGAACGTACTAACCAGAGTATGGAGAGCACCCTTCGGTGTCTAGCTGCGTCCAATCCCGCGTCCTGGAGTCGTCATCTTGCCGGGGCCGAATACGCTCATAACACCCTGCGTAACGCATCCACGGGTCTCTCTCCCTTTGAGGCTCAGTTAGGTTACTTACCTCCCCTATTTCCTGAGCTGGAGAGAGATGCGGAGGTTCCTTCCGCCGCTTCCTTCATTCGTAGGTGTCGAGCAGTTTGGAGACGCGTCCGTTCCTCTCTACTACGCGCTTCGGCTAGGCAGAAGGTGGTGGCCGACAGGCGTCGTCATCCTGCTCCTTCCTACCGGGTGGGACAACGAGTGTGGCTTTCCACACGAGACCTTCCGTTGCGTGTTGAATCTCGGAAACTCGCGCCGCGGTTCGTGGGTCCCTTCAAGATAATCCGCAAAATTAACCCGGTTACTGTGCGCCTCCAGTTGCCTTCCTCCATGCGTATCCATCCTACCTTCCACGTCTCCCGCCTGAAGCCTGTGCTCATTAGCGCACTCGCTCCGGCTGATAAACTGCCGCCTCCTCCCCGGTTCGTGGAGGGAGGTACGGTATATACCGTTCGGCGTATTCTGGCTGAAAGGCGTGTGGGCAGAGGTTATCAGTTTTTGGTGGACTGGGAGGGTTATGGCCCGGAGGAGCGTAGCTGGGTTCCCTCAAGGAACATTTTGGATCATACTCTAATTAGAGATTTTCATAGGGGCAGGGCTGAGGGATCGCCTGGAGCCGTCCCTTAGAAAGGGGGTCCTGTCATGGTTATTGCTGCCTTTGAGATTCCTTTGTTTGAATTCTCGTTTGGGCGTCATCTCGACGCTCCATCGGATTTTTTCTTTCCGCCTCCGTTTCGGTGTTTGCTTTTCGCCCGACAATTATTTCCCACACCTGTGCGGTGTTTCCGCCGGCTATAAATGCTAAGGACTTCCGCATTTCCGCACTTCAATATTGTCAGTGTTATGTTGACTACGAAGTCGGTAAAAATCTAGGATTGTCGGTCTTTGGTTTATGTTAATAGAGAACGCAGCAAGTCCATTTAAATATATATCAAAGATAGGTTCGTTACTCTCTCACCTATCTAACCCTATCTTATCCTCCTTCTTTGTTTTGGCTGCCTGGTATAATTTTGTTTTAAACTCGTTTTCTCTACGGAGTTTAAAGATAAAGGTTCGCATTTCTTTCTTTCCTTTTTTTTTGGTTGGCTTATTATTCTCGGTGTTAATTCGAGATTCGCCTCCTTTTGAGGTTGGTTATTATTTTGGCTTTAGTCAGGGAGGTTTTGTTCCCTATCTTTTGTTTTACTCCTTTCCCTGCGGTTAGTTTTCCGTTTCTGTGGCGAGTTTGTGTTTGACTCGCTTTCTGAATCCCTGTTCGTCGCATTTGGTTCTCCGAAACAAAAATAGAAATTACTCCAAACATTACAGTTCTGTCCTATTCAATCATTGGGAACTGCGAACTGTCGGGACTTGTGAAGATAATGAGGACACAAGGATGTCTGTCAGCAAGTGAGGACAGTGGACTACTCTACCAAGATTTCATTTTTAATTTGGATGTTCAAAATGTGTCTGGAACTGAAATGGTGACAAAATGAAATTTCCTACAAAACTTGAACTGCTGTCCAGTAAACATAAATACAGTGGCATTGCTGTCCTGTAAATAACTGCTCTAATGGCATTGGGCCAGTTGTGCTGATGTCATGAGTCATGCCTGAATACGTGAACACTAAGATGACATTTAAGATGCCTTGGGGCACTTTATTCCCCCTGTAGGGATTAAAACAAAAAGCAGGAAACAGACAAAACCCCAAGCCTGGGCATACTTGTTATTATTTATAAATGTTATCACGATGACTTTTTATAATAGGCAGTGTTCCCTGCGCTGAATCTGA
The DNA here is from genome assembly GCA_029718625.1 of Synaphobranchus kaupii. NCBI lineage: Eukaryota > Metazoa > Chordata > Actinopteri > Anguilliformes > Synaphobranchidae > Synaphobranchus > Synaphobranchus kaupii. Next base: position 19,825,408 of record CM056385.1, on the reverse strand, counting down.
GAGAAAAAGTCTCAAACATTGTTGAGGATGTGTGAGGGAAGCCACACAGTCGCAGTGTAAACCTTGGATTCTGTCGAGCACCACAGTGAGTTCTGCATTTAAGGCTGGCAAAGGCAAGGAGTAACTCCTGAGATAATTACCGGTCGCCCTCATTTGCGGGTGTCTGTGGGAGAGTCTGTCATGACTGTGAACGTGAATAAAACCGCTTCTTCTCATCTAATCTTCTAACATTTGCAATGTAAGAATATTCCCTTGACCCCCCCCCCCCCCCCCCCCCTTGCATTAAGAAAGACCACTATAGCTGAAGTGTGAATTACTCTATTGCAGCTCCAAGCCATTGACTACTTTACACATAATAGGCTTACTGTTAGTATTACTATTACTAGTATTATGGTTATTTTTTATAAATCTAAACTAAAAACTGTATTTCTGCTATGACTGAACTAGTATGGTTCTACAAAATTGAATTGAAAGATAACTCAGGGCAAAGCATCTTCATGAGGACTGTATTTCCCATCCCCGCAGATGTGAAAAATAGTTTTTGAGCAATATCGATTATGTGTTGGCCCTTGCGTGTCTGTGTGGGAAGTAACCAGCAGCCGGCTTCACTCTGAACGTGCTGAACTCGAGCTGGTGTCGTTTTCTGATGAAAAGTTGGAATCGTCAGTGACTACGTTCACATTACACGCAAATGTGGGCCAAATGCAATGTATTTTTTATTTTTTTTGCTGTCATGTGACACAGATCTGATTTTTTCAGAGCAGTGCGGACACAAAAATCTGATTTTTTCCAATCAAATCTGGGCCAATTTCATATGTGCTCCTAAATCCGATACATATCCGATCACTGGCCAGGCGACCACTGTGCGAACGGTCATATCGGAATTCATGAGTGTTTTTCCACGTCATACTTCACTACGCAGGGGCAGATCACTGGAATGTAGCCCTGGACGTCCTAAAGTTGTGGAGAAAATGTTCCTCTGTGAAACCCTCCACATCGCAGCCCCACCACTCCTGACTCCTCTCCCACACCCACACATCTCTCTCTATCCACAGAACTACCAGCAACAGCTGCTAATACAGCTATAGCTATGGCTTTGGCTTTGGCTTTTTTTTCCTTCTTCTCATCCTCAACATATGACAAATTGTCATCCGACCTCCGCAGCAAATCATTCGGGAGATGAACGCTAGCACCACTATGTCATTAATTTTGTCTGTCTCGCAAATGTGATGTTTTTTGTTGTCGTTCCAACGTGCATGTGGGTCATGTGTGTTATGTTATTTGTTACATGTGTGCTGTTTCAGGGCAGAGATCCGTTCACACTGATGTCCGATATGGGTCACTTACAAACATGAAAAAATCGGAATTGAGCATTAAGCCCTGTAATGTGAACATAGCCAGTGTGAATGCCACACCTGAATTAAGGATAGTAAAGACTTATTTCAAAAGTTCATCAAGTGGAGTTCACACACACACACACACACACACACACACACACACACACACACACACACACACACACACACACACACACACACACACACACACTTTAAATGTTGTTTGTCCTGACAAATTTCCCATTGAACTCTATGGAAAAATAAGTCAGGAGAAGAAACCCTTCAAGTTATCCATCCATGTCTACTGTATTTCTGGCAGCAGAGTGATGGTTTGAGGCTCATTTGATACCTCAGACTCTTAATGACTTACAGCCATTTCGCCAACCATGTATTCCATACTGTTCCAGTGCAATTAAAAATGTAAAGCTAAATCTAGTCCCACCCCCCAATTCCCATAGAGATCCATTCAAATGCAGAGAAGTTATAGTATCGCTTGTAAGAATATCAGAAAATAAGATATCAAGAGTCTTTTGATATTGTTGGGTCTCAGACATCAGGAAGTCATGACATGCAAATGATATGTGACCAAATATTTAAAATGATTGCTGTATTCTACAGTATGTTAAACTGTCCAATATTATTTGATGCCCGGAAATGGGGGGGCACTATGTACAAAAGGTTCTATAATTTCAGAACGGTTCATCCAATATGGATGAAAATATCCTAAAATTATTCTGCACTTCAACCTCATTGTCATGGTATCCTTTTAAACTCAAAGTGCTAGAGTACAGAACCAAAATAACAAAAAATGTGTCACTGTCCAATGAATTATGGGTGCTCACTGTATATATAGAGATACAGAGAGAGGACCACAACTGAGACAATGTGATGGCAGGGATCACACTCCCACCCCATGGATCACTAATGTCTCAAGAGTGTGCTACCCCATGGACTACACCACACATGCTAACTGTTTTAAAACATTATTCATCTAGCATTATATTGGCACGTATAATGCATTGGAATTACACCATTCAAAAGTAAATGCAAAGACAAGTTTTGAAAAGGCAGTTTCAAAAAGTACCTTTTAATTTTTATGATTGATCTTTTGCAATTTCTTGCTAAAGAAAAAGATAAGAGCTTGAAGGCTTATCCTGAATGTTCACAGAGCTGGACTTTTTGTGTTCTCTGTCACTTTGGGACAATGTGAAACTTGAATCGTACTGAATAATAACCATCCTATTTTACATTTGTCCTGTTTGTGCAGTAGTTGCCAGCCACCGTGTTGTTAGTTGTTTATTTTAATAGACCGCACAGACAAGCAGAGCACTGTTGGAATAATGTCTGACATGGGATTAAACATCAGACAGAAAAATTCTCATCTTCAAACAATGCATGCAGTGCACCGAAGAACTGGAGTCATTTCAGAGCTTCTCATCAGTTTAGAGACGCCATCTTTTCTGCTTCTTGCAAGAGTCTTCCCCAAATCACCATCATTTAACACAATAAATTACCATGTGTTCCCTGCCTTGAATTGCATTATAATTAGATTGTTTCAGTCCTGTCTTTCTGAATTACTGTCAGTAATTCAAATAACAGCGTGATTTTAAATTAAAACAACGAAACCATGCCTATATACAGTGCACTCCAAAAGTGTTAGGACAGTGATATACTTTTTGTTGTTTTGACTCTGTACTCCAGCACATTGGATTTGAAATGAAACAGTGACTATGCAGACTTTCAGCTTCAATTTGAGGGTTTTTTACATCCATATCAGGTGAACTGTGTAGAAATTTTTTACACATAGTCCCCCCATTTTAGGGCATCAAATGTAATTTGACAAATGAGCATAAATTTAAATAAAGTCATCGTATTTAATATTTGGTAGCATATCCTTTGCATGCCATGACTTCCTGATGACTGTGACTAAACAACATCAAAAGACTATTGATATCTTAATCATATCCTATTGCCTTCGCAGTCACCACATCTCAACCCAGTTGAACACCTATGGGAGATTTTGGACCGCGCTCTCCACCATCATCAAAATACCAAATGAGGGAATAACTTTTGGAAGAATGGTGTTCCATCCCTCCAGTAGAGGTCCAGAGACCAGAATCTATTCTAGACTACAGGTAGAATCTATGCCAAGGCGCATTGAAGCTGTTCTTGTCATGGTTTATGACCTTTTTCCCTTGCGGTCGTGTTCCTCGGTCGCCACACGTGGGCGCTGCTCCGTTGGTGGAGTTTTTGGCTCTGTTCCAGGTCGGTTTATTTTCGATTAAGTTTGCGGTTGGTCTTTTGTTACAGCTGTTCTGTTTCGTCCCTTTTCACCTGCGGGGACGATTTTGTTCGGAACTGTAGTTCTGTTCGTTCTCCGGGTGTGTCCCCTCTTTATATGGAGCTTGGACGATGCTATGGACATGTTTGCGTTTTGACTGCGAGTCTTATGGAAGTAGCCACGGAACGTTTATCTCTGTTCCTTCGCCTTCTCGTTACATTCCTCTTTACCAAGAGGCACGGCTTTTATTCGTCTATCAAACTCGTGTTGGGTCTTTTAGCCGGTGATGTCCGGTGCTGCTGTCCTGTTCGTCCTTTTCACCTACGGGACCGATTTTGTTCGGAACTGTAGTTCTGTTTCGTTCTCCGGGTGTGTCTCCTTATTTGGAGCTTGGGCGATGCTGTGGACATGTTTGCGTTTGACTGCGAGTCTTCGAGAGTAGCCTTGGAACGTTAGATCCCCATTCCTTTCACCTCTTGGTACACTAATTCGTATTCGTTTTCAGTGTTTGTTGGTTGTGTGTGTTTTATGTGTACCATTTGTGCTACTCGCCTGTTCTTGTGCGTCTCTTTGCTGAGACAGGGCGCATATTATTTTGGGCTATTCAGAAACCTGTCCTTGCGCTTCTACTTATTTGGGTGTGACAGTCAGCCGGTTAGTAGCATCTGTAGGCGTGTTCGTTGTCTTGTCTCCTCCCTTAACTGCGGGGTTTCCTGCCTTAGTGGCCTTAGGGCTTAAAGAATCCCCTTTGCGTTTGGCTCCTCCTACCCTCACACGTCATGCCCCATTACAGTTCTGGCAGCTCGTGGTGGCCCAACACCTTACTAAGACACTTTATGTTGGTTTTTCCTTTAATTTGTCACCCATTTGTATGTATGTATATGTATGTATGTATATGTATGTGTGTATATATATATATATATATATATATATATATATATATATATATATATATATATATATATATATAGGTCATTCCATATAAAATCAATCAGTGCTTCCCTCATGACCCCCTCAGAATCACCATATCTTTTTTGTACATGAACTATAATCTATTTAATGAAGCTATGCAAAATGTAAACTTTATACTATGGATATCTTGTGAGTTATGACCCCTTGAAGTACCTAGGGGTACCCACATTTTATATACTAGAAGTACAACTGACAGTGTATACTAACAATTATGTTTAAGATATAACATTTGAAATCACATCATTTGCGAAGTTCACAATCTGACAACAGAAAAAAGGGTTAGGGTTAGATTAGGGTTAGGGTCCCTGATGCTGAATGCTCCCAACTTTTCCAATGTTATATCTAAATCATAATTATTAGAATACATTGTCAGTTTTACTTCTAGTATATAAAACATGTGCATACCAATGTTGTTTGTCAATTTCACTGCCCTAAACTATAGTTGTGAGCGTCAACATATGCCCATGTTTGACATTTATTTTGAAACCGAAGGAATCATGGCTAGAGGTTAAGTCTGGTAACAAAATGTAGGGACAAATGAGCCCTTTCACTTGGCATAATTTGTTTAAACCAACCAACTATCCCACAATGCCTACTTGTATTAGTCTAGGCCACAGACATTAAACTGGTGCATTTTGAACATTGATACTATGGTATATCCCGTGATATTTGTGGCCAAACTTGGTTGTAGAAAAAATTGAGCTGAATGAAACTGAGATTTAGGCTTGAGATTGTGAGAAGTGTTATGTATATAAAATAGATCTGATTTCAATTTTGAACAGAACTCGAATGTATCTTTGAGCCCTGCAATTTTCATATGGCTAGCCCCTTCACATATGAAGCTATGAGGGCTCAAAAATGACTGAAAAAAGAGCCAGAATTTCAGCTACCCCTAGGTACTTCAAGGGCCATAACTCGCAAGATATTCGTAGTATAAAGTTTCCATTTTGCATAGATTAAATTAGTTCATGTACAAATCAAATCAGGTGATTCTGAGGGGGTCAGGTGGGAACTTTTCCAGAGAATTGATCGATTTTATATGGAATGGCCCATATATACTGTGTGTATATATATACAGTATATACACTACTCACAAAAAGTTAGGGATATTTGGCTTTCGGGTGAAATTTATGGAAAATGTAAGTTCACGCTACAGTGATATTATATGTATCATGAAAGTTGGGCATTTAAGTAGAAGCATGCAATGGTGATTTCCTCATCTCAAACAATTTATTGAAACAAAAGCCAACAACAGTGGTGGGTATACCATAACAAAAATGTCAATGTCTCAATAACTTGTCATGTGCCCTTGAGCATCAATTACAGCTTGACAACGACGTCTCATGCTGTTCACAAGTCGACTTATTGTCTGCTGAGGCATGGCATCCCACTCTTCTTGAAGGGCGGCCCTCAGGTCATTGAGGTTCTGGGGTACAGAGTTGCGAGCCTCTACACGGTGAGTCAGCTGATCCCATAGGTTTTCTATGGGATTCAGGTCTGGAGAAAGTGCAGGCCACTCCATTTGAGGTACCCCAGTCTCCAGCAGCCTTTCCCTAATGATGCGACCTCGATGAGCTGGAGCATTGTCGTCCATGAAGATGAAATTAGGCCTGTGTTGTTCATGCAGGGGCACAATGACTGGATTAATGATGTTATTCAGGTAGTATGGGCTTGTCACTGTACCATTCACAAAGTGTAGGGCAGTTCTGTATTGACTAGACACACCTGCCCACACTGTAACACCGCCACCACCAAAGGGTCGTCTGGTGACAACAGTGGCTGATGCATAGCGCTCTCCTTGACGTCTCCAACATCGTTGGCGGCCATCATTTCTGCTCAATGTGAATCGACTTTCATCAGAGAACAGCACTGAGGCCCACTGGTCCCTCGTCCAGCGTAAATGCTCCCTGGCCCATGCAAGACAATGACGCCTGTGCCTGGTGGTGTGGTCAGGTACCCTTGCAGGTCGTCTAGCACGCAGACCACGCTGATGTAAACGGTTTTGAATGGTCTGACGTGACACTTGGGTGCCTCTCACCTCCCTTAAATGTGCCTGGAGTTGAGTGGCATTCATCATCTGGTTCCGCAGGGCACAGTTCACAATGAAGCGGTCATCAGTGTGGGATGTGGCCAAAGGACGTCCACTTCTATGCCTTTCTGTGACTCTTCCAGTCTCTCTGTATCTCTGTTGCAACCTGCTGATGACACTCTGTGACACTCTAAGCTCAGTGGCCACTTCCCTCTGAGAACATCCTGTTTGAAGCCTCGCAATGGCGAGGTACTGTTGATCAATTGTTAGGTGTCGTCTTGGTCTCATGATGTCAAAATGTGAACAGCATGATGAAGAGGACTGTTTAAATACCAATTGTAATTGAACCAGGAAATTTATTGGTCGATTCATGGATCAAACACCTGTTGTGAATTTTGCCGTTCAGCTCCTTGTTAGAGAACAGCAAGTTGTGCAAAAAGTACTGAAACATTGAATAGTTGGACATGTGCATTCAAAAGTTTAGAGAAGGTCAAATTAATTTCACCTGTAAAGGTTATAGTGCATTTTAGGTTCATCCTGAAATTTCACCCGAAAGCCGAATATCCCTAACTTTTTGTGAGTAGTTGTATATATATATAGAGAAAGATTGTTTATCAAATATTTTTCTATGCTCAGCACTGTATATATACAAAGCAAAACTATTTAAAATTTAATGCAACAAAATGTATACTATCCATATTATTAAACACTTATGCCATGTCACAGGGTATTGATAAATATTGGAGTTTACATAGAGTTTGCACCACAAGTATTCATCTGTTTTTTATTATTATTATTATTAGCAGAGTACAGTGAAAACTGCAGGAATGACTCATTGCTTTGATGCTTGGATTGCCGAGAGGACAGCAGGGGACAATAATTCTAATTGTGCTGCTTGGCAGAGAAGCAGTCTTTCCAAGCATAGTGTTATATGTAGGAGTCCCACACCGCTCAGTCAGCTTGTATCTACGGATAACTGTTCATTTATGTGGAAACATCTCCATGGTTACATATCTCTTCCTCACTGTACCTATCATTAAATCTTTCTTATGGCAATCACAACAATCTAAATAAATCTGCAAAACTTTATGAAAGATCACACTTCCTGGTCATGCTTCTGGCAGAAAGTTAACAACCTGGTACTCTATGTGTTGACATCATGTGGGCATAATTGGCCATCTTGTACAGGACCAGGGTTCATTGTTTGGTCTCCACATCAGTGACGGCCATCTTGTACAGGACCAGGGTTCATTGTTTGGTCTCCACATCAGTGACGGCCATCTTGTACAGGACCAGGGTTCTTTTTTTGGTCTCCACATCAGTGACGGTCATCTTGTACAGGACCAGGGTTCATTGTTTGGTCTCCACATCAGTGACGGTCATCTTGTACAGGATCAGGGTTCATTGTTTGGTCTCCACATCAGTGACGGTCATCTTGTACAGGAACAGGATTCACTGGTTGGTCTCCACATCAGTGATGGTCATCTTGTACAGAACCAGGGTTCATTGTTTGGTCTCCACATCAGTGACGGTCATCTTGTATAGGACCAGGGTTCATTGTTTGGTCTCCACATCAGTGACGGTCATCTTGTATAGGACCAGGGTTCATTGTTTGGTCTCCACATCAGTGATGTTCATCTTGTACAGGACCAGGGTTCATTGTTTGGTCTCCACATCAGTGACATTCAGTCCGACCTATTCTGCCTGTCTGTCGCTCAAACTGAATCCTGTATCACAGAATAAGTTACCATGGTTGCCATGTGGTTTCTACTATGTTTTCAAATCTTCACAGTGGTCCTATTTTGTGAGGTACCATTCAATTTTAAACCTCTAAACCCAACCCAAAATAAAACGGCAACCTTTAACGTCCATTTTGTATTTTGAATCCTATCCCGACATACGTTGGGCGAGAGGCAGGAATACCCCGTGGACAGGTCGCCAATCCACCACAGGGCACGCGCACCATTTATTTACACACTCATACCTATGGGCAATTTAGAGTCTCCAATTAGCCTCGCCTGCATGTCTTTGGACTGTGGGAGGAAACCAGAGTACCCAGAGAAAACCCACACAGACACGTGGAGAACATGCAAACTCCACACAGAAAGGTCCCTGGCCAGAATTCGAACCCAGGACCTTCTTGCTGTGAAGCGACAATCTGGCTGTTCTACTAGATTTGGCTGATTGGTAGTAGACAGAGTACGACTGTGTATTTATGATTTGTACGCCCATGCTTCAACATATGACATGTTATTAAAATAGCAGGCTTATAAACAAAACACAAAGGTACAAAATTAAACATTCAAAGGCCCTTGCTGATTACCTGCTTCCATCATATTTCCTCACAGCAGACATGTGTATCTATTGAAATCACAACATCTTGGCGTAAATTGGAATTATGAGGACGTATCTTAATTGCATTAAAAAAATTATGCATTAAGAATGTTTAATTAACATGTCAACTTTGGCAGCCCTCGTAATTACACAGGTTATTAAAGTGTAGATGCTTAGCAGTTACAATGTCCCCATTACTGTTACATAGTCAATTATTCCTTAAATCATAAATTGCTAAGTGAAATTTATTTGTAAATTGTCTTCTTAATTTCAAATCTTTACCATGAAGGGCTACACACTAGCCCCAGGAACGCATATGCATCCCTAAGTAGGCTACTTGCTGTGTGAGTGGGCAAGCTTTTCTAATCTGTGGTGGAAAAAAATGAACGCCTCTGAATCAGGGTGATGAATCAGAGTTTAGCACATGAAAATGTATTTTGCTGGAATGCACAAATTAACTTTGGTTGAAAACACGTTGTTATGTGTGTGGTTGGTAGCTACCATGCACCAACCCACACACAAACACATAGTTACACACACACGCACACACATACGCCCACTACCGCCACCACCTCTATATCCACATTATATCAGTAATTAAAAAATTAGTTAAACGTACATGTTAATGGATGCCTTTACTTCCTGTACTTTCAGTATCCATGGTGTTGTGTGAAGCAGCTTGTTTTATGCAAGAGCATAAGTTCACCCATCTCTTCAGTAAGCAGTGCCCATTGACAGTGATTTCAAAGGAAGTTATCAGTTCTCTTTGTGACTGATACACAAATTCCCTGACTACAAAATTAGGGATACTAGGTGTGTATCTACAGGATACCTTCAGCTATTTTTTCCAATGTGGCTGAAAACCTGTTTGCAATTCAAGGGCTTATATGTTTAATGATGTTATCATTTGGAATAAAATATTTGCCCTGTATAATATATAACATGGAGCTAATTTAAGGGAACTTAAAACTGTAGTTTTTTTTACACAAATATGTTTATCATGCAAAATACCTTCATGTTTATGTATTTATTTAATAAATAAATAAATACAGAATACACTTATATTCTAACAATTGTGTTTATTTAAGATGGGTGTGGATCAACAAAGTTATCATTGTTCTGTCTTACTGCAGACTGGAACATCATCTAATACTGCTTATGAGGTCAATTCAAAGTCCAAATCTTAGCATTACTAAAAGGCAAACTGGGACCACAGACATGATCCAAAATGGTTGAGCAACTGATTCAGAAAATGCATCTTGTGTGATACAGTTTTCACTATTGTTTTGAATGTAAAACTTCCAGAAATAGGACTGTTCAATGGATCTATGCCACAATACAATCAGCAGTCTTACTACTTAGTGTAGACTTGGTTACAAGTTCCAATATTCATGTTTTAATGGACAATGGCCATGTGTAATGGTGCGGCTGAGAATGTGACCACTCGATCACTAGCCTACTGTCAGTTAAATGTATTTACAAAGCTTAACAAAATACCAAACTGGCAATGCAAGCTGTCATTTAAGCTCAAAACCAAAGCAAGATGCAAATGTAAAATGCCTGTTGGCCTCTTTTGGAATTTATTAAACATTAATAAAAATTTCAACATCATTTTTTTTCCTTGTTTATTTGAAGTCTAAAGCAGAGATTCTGATTCTACAGGGCCATACCATAACAAAACCAAACATTACAGAATGCGCAACCCCCCCGCCCCCAGTCCAGCAACCCCCTCCATCACAATTAATAATTCAAGATATCTGCCGTTAAAGCTGTTGGAATGACCCTAATTTCGTTGCCCGTTAAGGACGGATTTTTTCTCTTGAGATATGGAGACCGACATAACTGATTTCACTGCAACGTACTGGGGTGGATGTCCATCCACCAAATTCCGTGTTCAGCCTGGACCAAGATGTGAAACCACATTCTAGTGCTGTGCTCACGCTCTCTGAAACCATTCTCAAGCATTTGTGCTTTCTTAAGAATTTGGTTGCATATCTCCACCAGATGTGTATTTTAACAACACAGTCTACAACCAAAATAAAAAATAAAATAAAAAAATAAAAAACACATTGCAGATGTCCATGTTAGCAGACACCCAAGTTTGAAAAGCAAGTGATATTCTAAAATCATACAAAGCAATGGTACGTAAAAATCGGGGGGTTTGTAATTTGTACAGCTAGCCTCACATTCCACATATTCTAGAATCTATGTGAAAGAATACAGGGAAGTACAGCATGTTTACTCTGAGCACAAAGGACTCTAGTATTTTACCATTATTACCATGTGTAATGTTATGCGCTAATATTATACAATTCCAAATTTGGGTGTCCATATAACTATGGCCATTTTTCCATTCTGAAAAGCAGGAAATGTACTTAAATAAAAATGTATTATTTATATATCATTATTATTTAGAAATAAAATAACAATAAATGAAACCCATGTCATAGAGCAACTGCAAATTATGAACGACAAACAAATATAAGCAAGTGTTACATTTTTTGATGCTTTGTGTGGTACATTTTACAACTGCAGAGACCAAGGCAAAATATTGTGTACTGAAAAAAAACTAAGCCCCTGTTTAAATGTGTTGCTTCAATGCTGAATCTGAAAGTTAAATAATCTATAGACCAAATGTGATTTGGTGAACACAGCAGCATGGTTCTACATAGTATTTGACACGTTAGTTCCTTAAATCTTTTCAACCAATTGTTCATAGTTGTCTTTTAAACACATTAATTTACTGGATTAATCATACGTTTCCTTCAGGAAATATGACATTTCAATTTTTTATTGCCATGTCTCTGAATAAATGTTTAATTAACATTCAATGTCATTTCCGAATCAACCATGAATGACACTCAACCTCCATTTAAATACATTTTGAAAGTAATACTTTTTTGGCTAGTGAATACATAGCAAAACAATGGATAAAGGCTAAATAGGATACATTGTCTCTAGTAAAGAGTTAAGCTGTATACAATATCTTGTTAATTTTAAATACAATGAAAAGGAAAAACTAATTAAAGTGGTTCAAAGCTGTTCTTGCATAGCACAAAGCCGACTACTTAAATGTAAATTATGCGTCTAATGTGCAAAATGCATACCAATAGGTTGATACAAACAATATTTATTATCATTATTACTATTAGTATTATTAAATATTTATATATGTATATATATACTTTAGGCATGATAATAAACATCCATACAATAGATTTGAATCAAAATTTCTATACATTTATACATAATACCTCAAGGGTCTTCATCTCTAGAGTTTTCAAATTGACTCTATAACTGTGCGCTTGCATAAAACCTGCTGTGGTAGGAACAGGCCCACCCTCTCAAAACCAAGCCCACCCCTCTCACTGTCCCAGGTGGGCTGACACATCGTCTCTGGGGCCCGTGTTCACATACCCTGACACTACCATGGTGGTCCACTGTAGGATTTGCTGCTCTATGTCCAGAATAACTTATTTTTAAAGACCATAAAACCCACAACAGACAAATCCCTCCCTCCCACCCACCCACCCATGCACCCCTTTCCCTCCCCTCAAATTTAGAATGCAGTTTTCAATTGATTTAAGACCAGGGCGAAACAAAACATAAAACATCACCTTCCAATATGTGGTCAAAAAGTCAGAGTCCTTGGTTTTTCAACATTGTACACACCAGACTTTATTTTCCTCTGAGGTCAACGTAAAGCTACCATGGAAATCGCCTCAGATAACTTTATTTTTTATTTTTTTATTTTTTTTTTGTCGAGATTTTGAAAAAGCCCTTACTAATTACATATTGCTACATTAACGTAATTTAAAAAGGATATGCAAAAACGGAAAGCTTCTTATCCTACAGAAAGTTGCTTTTTCATATCTGTGTTCAGAGTGAAAATTTAAAACCAAAAATAGTTTATTTTTTATTTTTTTGATCTGTCTTGGTTTGGTTTCTGTTGGTGTTTTCGGAGGAGGGACTGACTTCATGCTACAAAAATAAAACATTAATCATTTTTACGATAAAAGAAGACATCATAGTGTCCAGGATACAGCACTAACCTATAAGGCTGGTGCTTTGTTTCTGTCTCTCTCTCTTGACAAGCAGCTTTAAGTGTACTAGAAAAGGAAAACAAAAACTGTCTTTATCTTCCAAGGGCATTTGAGATAGAAGGCAGTGTAGCTGGTACTTTCTGAGCATTGTTAAGGTTAAAATGAGAGAAGTAAGGAGTCCTAGTAAAAGGACAGAGAATAAGTTGGGTGGAATCTTGGAGTGGAGGGAACAGCCTTTCACACGATCAGTCAACCCTGAAAACTTGAAAGGCACTGCTCTTCACTCAACACATTTGCCCTATTCACCTGCTTTTGGCCGAGCTCCACCTAAACAACCTACCAGGAGTCCTCTAGGGCCTAGAAAGTGTCTATTCCAGATAAACTAGGAACTGAAAATAAAGAATAAGAGTGATTCAATTCTAAATATAAAATGCATTCCGACATTTAAATTACAGTTACATTCTTACTCATCACTATCCCATTCTTAAAACATATTTGTGTGTACATACACACACATATATAAGTTTGAATATGTTTTATTTATATATTGGCAATATTCACTAAATTAAACCAGCATTTAATGGAACACTAACTTAGTTAATAAACAGTCGGTTAAAAGTGAACCAATAAATACTCTTTTTACGCCAATTATTTTCAACGTTTCATACACAGATCTTCAAAAAACTTCTCCTGTCCATTATTTAGATTAGTTATATCGTACAGTTACATTTTGCAAAGCTTAAACTTAATATTGACATCTCTAAAACTTGATTGTATTTACAATAAAACAAAATAAATAGTATGCTTAATGTAGCATGTAATAATCAAAGGATATTTTTCTATTTTTTAAATCCATGAATGGAATTAAATTGTTTCCACTGAGACATGTTTTTATTGCTATTGCTGAACCCCTATCTGACTTAAAAACAAAAAACGAAAGAAAAACAACAACAACAAAAAAACAGATAAATCATGAACCCCCAAAAAAATGACTATACGGTATGGAAGAATATCTGACTTTCATTCAAGGTAGCATTTTGTGACTGAAAAAAGAAAGAAAAAACCTAGGCCACTTGTCAGATGCTGACTGGTCATTGGAAAAAAAAAGAAAGAAATAAAATCAGCCCATGCAAATATTACATTTTCCCATATAACTGTGTTTATGTATTTATGGTGTACTGCACAACAAAATATTAGAAAACAAAAAAAAAAAAATCTTTAACATTAGTTAGGCTATGTGCATTTGTTGAATAGCATTCTCTTGCGTATACATTACTGTAGCATATTTTTTTTTAAATAGAGTAGCACAATCCCCCCAAACTGTTTCCATTAAATTCTTACCACATTGCCCAGGTATGATGTTTTAGTTTTTTTATCTTGAAGGTATAATATTTTCGAGTGACATAGAAGCAATGTAGCAACTGGGAACTGGACCACTTCAGACACCTTTTTTTTTCCTCAACAAAACATTTGGACAAAGAGAAAAAAAAGCTAAAATTGAGATTAGTGTGGCTGAAACATGCCCTGTAACATGGGCTTTTTGTTCAGGTAGGTTGCCCAGTAGACCAGGTTGAAGGTTCCAAACAGGAGGGGGAATGCTATTCTGGCGATCCGGTCGATCTTGCTGACACTGTTGAAGGTCTTCTTGGCCTCTGGTGGCTTGGGTTTGGGTTCGTCTTTTGGCTCGGTGGGTGGTGGGGGGGCGCTTTTGGCAATGGTTGCCAAACCAGGGTCTCTGGCAATGTTTGGGGCGAAAGCGGTTGCCGTGGCAGCGGTGTACGTGTTGTTTTTCTTCAGGAGGGAATCTTTCTTCTTCTTTTGCTGAGAAAACAACATTTATGTGAGCGTGGTTACAGGGTAGAAAGCCGTGCATGGGTGACTGGTGAAATAATAAAAGCACACAGAAAAATCTGCATTTTCAGCAAACTGGCAACATGAAATCACACTAATTACATCCCCTCAAAAAATATATATTGCACAAAAGCTTCATACTGTGAGATGTCCTAAGGTGTGCTTTAAATGTCTACAAAAATATAAAATAGGCACCAATTCAAATGATTCTGTTCCATTAACCTACTAGTACAGAATAGTTTTTGCTTAAGTACTTTCTATTATAGCTTTATGTCATGTTGTACTGATCACTCAGGAAAATGTGTTTAAGATGGAAAAAGTAGACCACTATCTTTACGTGCAATTATTCAACTAATAGCAGGTTTCCCTGCATTTTCAATATATATTTGGACACAACGTCCAGCTACACCTGTACACTCTATTAATGATATTGGTGAGTTTGGCGAGTTTGCCGTAAAGACACACCTTTTCAGGCACCACGCTTTTGCCATCCCAAGCGTAGCCCCTCTTGGTGAAGTAGTTGACCGTAGCGAATTCGATGAGAGCAGAGAATACAAAGGCGTAACAGACGGCGATGAACCAGTCCATGGCTGTGGCATAGGCCACTTTTGGGAGAGAGTTCCTAGCGCTGATACTAAGAGTTGTCATGGTGAGAACAGTGGTGACTCCTGTAGAGACAGAACGAGGAATCAAGGATGCGGTCAGACTGTGAAAGGTACATGATAACCCATCCTTCCATTCTCTATACCGCTTGCTCCTGGTCAGGGTCTATCGATGGGGGGGGGGGGGGCTACGCCAGAAAACATTGGTTGGGTGAAAGGCAGATATACACTCACCAGGTCACCAGTGTCAACATTCACCATTCATACTCCAAGGACAATTTAGGGGCGGGAGGAGGGGGGTACATAATAATAATCATTTTGGATTTATAAGAAGATGCAACTTCCTTGATTTGTAACTGAACAATTTTATAAAGCTAGCTAGAAATGAACATTACGTCCTTTTCTCATCAGTAGAGTAGCAGTACAACTTGAACCAGTAGCGTGAACCCTTGCCTGGAAGTTCCGATGAGAATTTATTAAAATGGCTTGAGCATACTCTCTCTTGCATGAAAGACCATTCTAGAAACACCGTTAATTAAAAACAAATAACAAGAACAACGAAAACCATGCTACTGGTGACATATGTAAAATCATAAAACTTGAATCTGTATCGGCATATTTGGTCGCAGTAAAATCGCTTAAATGGATGAAGCATAAGCTACCATTATGTTGCCAGCTTTAGCATAAAATTTTAATTAGCTAGTGCAAAGCTTGCCAATTTTCAAAACGCATCCTCGATTTTCCCCTTCCTGTGTGGCATGAACAATGCAATGGCTAGCCCATATATAGTGTGCATTTAAACATGCACACGTAAAGACGTACAGTCAATTTTTCAAATGACTAAAGCCACACACTACACTACTTTGGAACCAGTCAGGGACGAGGCGGCCCATGGCATTTTTATCAGCATTTACGTCACCCCCCGCAGTCCGCCGCACAGATGTTCATGCCAAAAGACCAAGCAGCGGCTCGCGCTAACAACGAAGGGGCGAGAATACCCCCCAGTGTGGGCAGACTTCCAGGGTGACTATTCTCATAGACTTTGGAAATATTCATAAATTACCCAGAATTCTCATTAAAGACACAGGTGACCTGCTCACATCCTCCTGAAAAGTGCAGGCTGGCGGGCCAGCACAACTGTCTGTCTCTCTCAGTGAGCTGTTCCAACTTGCCTTATTTCCTCCTGTGCTCTGCTAGACTGCTAAAATGTATTTATTAAAGAAGGAGATATAATTGTTTTGGGACACATGGAATCACTGCACAGTACATATTGGATTATGAGTTCTGCATGCTGGCATTTGACCTTGGGCTATGCCTGCGGTAGCGTTTTAATAATGTTTGTGGCCATCAGCAGCTACGTGAGTCTAGAAGGCTCTAGCTTTGTTTCCCTTTCAAGGGGCAGAATGGGAAACAAGATAAACATCCGACCGTTGGTGGTAAACCAAACCTTAGGCGATGTCCGCTAAAAAGCGACAAATTCTCTGAAAATAAACTGTCTGACCCATCTGAACATGAGGCTTCGATTCCATTTATCTTTACTCTAGCCACGCAAGCAATAGATCCAGTCGAATTAATTAAAAATGGAAGTTCTTTTGCTGTAAAATGTTTAATTAGTATCTTTTATTAATGGTTGGCAGACACCCACGTCCAGAGTACCCTCGCAGTTTAAGTACTGTCCATTAGTAAAGATGGATGTTTACAGAGCAGTTTGGGGTTTAAGTACTGTCCATTTGTAAAGATGAATGTTGACCAAAGCAGTTTGGGTTAAACACTCTACCCAATAATCAGCAGTAGGGCGCCATCCGGGAACTGAACCTACGACCTTTTGGTTACAAGTCCTCTTCCTTAACTACGTCGGCAAAGGCTTCATAGGCCCTTAGGCCAGGCCCTCAAACTTTTGTGATGCAGGGAACCCCCATCCAGGTTCAAAGGAATCCGGGGGACCCACATTACAAGCTTAAAGGTATTAGGACATGGAAAGGGGTGGGGGAGATGGTGTGGAAATTACAATCAGGCCCTCTTCCCATTGCGGATCAGCCGGGATCAGCAAGCCTTTTCTCTGAAGACCGAGGGCACACACTCTCTGCTGTATTGTACTCCTATGTCAGGCTGTGAACACTTAATGTTCTGAAGTCTCTTCGGCTCATAAACGATGTCTGTTTCAATCACGGGGCTCCCCACCCCACAGCACTGATGTGGATGTGACCCTCGCACTACGGCCGTACGCTTAATGCAAGCGTTCCCTTTTCAAAAGCTTAGACGGGAACTAAAAAACGGCTAAAAATGTAAATTTGATAGCGTACTCCATAACCCGACAAGTCTTTGCTAGGTAGCTTCTTGCTACAATGCAACACTTAATTTCATAGTTTGAGTAACTGGAAATATCCTTGTGACGTTCGCTGGGTGTAAAGCATTCACGTTTAGACTAGAGTGGAAATGTGCTTGCCACTATGTCCACTATCCAAGAACAACCCCAATGCAAGATTCACATTCTGTCACCTGTTCTGTACCAGTAAATGCATAGTTTAAGTTTTCTTCAGATGTCCACACAGTGAACTTGAACAAACATCACGACAGGCAGAAAGGGGTGTCGAACAGAGGCATCCATCTTCTTGTTGTTAGTTTTTGTTTACTATGTGCCACAAATTATATATTTTCCTGATCGAAGTGGCAGAATATGAAACTAGCATTGGTTATGTCATATAACATATTATGCTATATAAAATATATATATTTTATTTGTATCTACCTTCAATGGTGAACATAGCTGAAAACAGATGTCTATTCTAGTTTAAATATGAAAGCGGTTGCCGGGGTTCATATCCAGCTGACATCACAAGGACATTTACAACCACAAAAACTACCAAAAGCAGTGTCAGGTTGTAGTGTGAAGTTGTGGAATAAACATTTGGATGGTAAGGTAATGTGTAAAGAAACATTTTTTTCGCAGGAGTTCCTCTTTAACACGGAGAACAGCTTGTCAGAAGTCTATGCTGTGCGCGCGTGCCGCGGCACAAGGGCACCCGCGTGCCCCCTGTCCCAGAAGTGGACCAGCTGGCACCCGCAGCCTCGGCCCTAGCGAAACGGGGCAGGTGCCGCAAAAGCCACGCTGGCATCCAGAGAGGGGCGGAGGCGAGTTTTTATAGCGCTCGAAGCTGGCTGCTTCTGCCCGACCCCCGTTTCCCTAAGGTAGTCAGAAAGGATCCACCATCTTACACATAGAGACACAAAGCTGCGTTGCCATGGAAACTACTTCACAGCGGCGGTAACTTCGTTTTACTTGTGCTGGCTGCACGGAATGTCGGTGCTAGGGAGTGGCGCTCATGCGGCACGAGTAACAGTCTCCGAAGGGTTTTCGACCCAAACGTGACGAAAGGCACGTACTTCATTTGGGAGATCTTTTTAACATGCTTCTAGTATTTTGATCCGTACCCCACCCCACCCCACCCTTCCCCTCCCACACCTTTTTTTTACCCAACTGCAGTCAGCAGAAGGGAGTCATTTACTAAACTGGGTTTTTCCGTGATTGTCTCAGAGTCCGTTTGACAGTTCTGACTTGGACTAATGGGCTGCGATGCGTTCACAGACCCTAAATGAACGCAGTCACTCATATCAAAAGTTTTTAAACCAATTAATCACACACTAACTCGATTATTGTGGCTCTTCCACTCATTTAGTTCCATGTGTGGCAACTACGACATTTGATTTAGATGAGGTGTGTCTTTTAACAAGGTTTGCCTTGACACACACTGCAGGGGCCAGGAGGAATTAAAAGAGATTAAGAGCAATGGCAAAGAGAACACGGGCGACGGTAATAAAATTAGTGCCCTCAGGTGATGAATGGTTGCGATGGGAGATAGCGGAGGGGTTCTTTCTGGTCTACACTTCATCTTCAGAACCCCAAAGTGGAACAAAACCGATCCCAGTCCAAAGAAATGGACTCCAACTCCAATGCCGCATACTATTTGGCACCTTCCACCAAAAAATACATTTAATTTAAAAAAATACGAGTTGATGTGCACGCATCACATTACACACATCACTTTGTGTGCTGTAGAACACGCCCCCCACCCGGTCATCTTGCTCGCTCCAGCCAGTTTGGGCCCTCGCGGTATCGCAGAGGGAAAAAAAATACTAGCCTAGCACAATGAGCCGCCATCCGTCTTCATCATGCGCAATGAAGCGGCCTCCCCTAATTGAATAAAATGCGAGCGTTTGTTTGAGCGGACGCATCGGACCCGCCGCGCACGGGCGGTTCTCTCGGCTGCTTGCAAATCTCCACGGTCGCCGCTGGAACTACGGCTTCGGGCTTTCGCGCCCTAATCAGCAGATACATCAAAACGGCAGCTTAATGCAGCCGCTAATACGGCGTGAACCGCTTTAAGAGCAAGGGAGGGAGGGGCATTAACCTTTTCAATGCTGCTGTTGGCACAGACTGGCATTGGAGTAACGTCCGGGGGGGGCGGGAGGGGGTGTGTACGCTGTAAAAACAAAGAATAATGGAACATATTAATCCCATTTGCCTTTGATATTAGTGCCCCATTGTCTGGGTTTTCATTTCTGTGATAAATAATCCAATTGAAAGTAGTATATTTATTTATTTATCTGGGTCCTGACTGTATCAGCGCGCTTTAATCGACACAATGACAAATAGACGTCCATACCCACTGCTGGCTTTTTAAATTGCCTATTTATCTAAAAGGCAGACCGCACGTTTGGTACGCTCTCTGATTGCTCACGCCGCTTCAGATAGGAGCCGAGGCGTCCAGATTTAAATTGGGACGAAACGCATTATTTTGGCGCGAGGAGTCGCTCGCCAGGTTTGGCCCATCTGAGCTCGCAGGGCTATTTCATTTCACGAAAGTAAAACTGAAACTGCGGCCACATATATCCCCCGACCCCCAGCAGAAGGACAAATATTTTAAGAGCGATTTTATTTAGCCGTCTTTAAAAATCTATAGGAAGGACGCCTGCGGGAGCAGGTGTAGTCTACAGTGTAGCAGGACGCATGCAGTAGTGTTCTCGCATGCCTGTGGGGGCTCTGTTAGAAAGGGACTGCCGGCGATCTAAGACTGCGCTAAAAATATAACACCCGCCAACCCCCTTTAATTTTAAGGCGTGATAAATTGCATTGGATTATCAAGCATTTGTTATGTATTACACACCCTGGTCCTGGTCACTATATCTCCAGATACCCTTGGCTTGTGTATCTCATACAGCTATGATCTCCAGTTAGTGAAATAGCCTGGGGTGGGGTAGGGGGGGAGGAGTTATTTCCTCCTGAGTATGTGTCCCAGTTCACCAGAAAAAGAAGTGTGTACAGCATATAAATATCAATACACAGTGTGGTTACCTGTAAAGGAGACGAGAGGACGGTAGGACAAAAGATATGACACCACGTGAAGGAAGCATATGTGCATTGTGCCGTGAAGAAAAAACACATCTTGGCCTGGATTGCAGGACCAGGAAGACCTCATTGTGGGGGTTGAGGGTTGAGGGTAAATAAACAACGCAGGACTCCCCCTCTGAGAATTTCAGGGTGCAACTTTAAAATATTTAACCAGAAGAGCACCCGTTATCCTAAACGCGCCGGAGGACAGCGCGGGTAAGGTCGACCAAGGACGCCGAGCCAGTGAGCCCGCAGTGGAGATCAAAATAATAATTAAAAAAAAAAAGCTTTCCCTTCAACAAGTTCTCTTACATAAGTCACCGGATCCCCTCCTATCCTTACGACAGGACACCGCCGCAGTTCTGTCTGCTCTGGGATTTAAGGAGCCCTTGACTCGCCGGTGTACGCAATCTCCTCCGGGAATAAGGCGGCCATGCCTCCCGGAGCTTAGACCAAGTGCAGCGAGTCTTTGAGGAGAAGCAGGATCGAGCCCGTGCCTTAATGATATAAAGTAAGACGGCGAGAATAAATGCATATCCTGCTGAACAGGGCCGCACGCCTCACAACTGTAATTAGTGATTGTTCAAATAAAACACGGCAGTAACCGAGAAGTTAAACAGCCGAGCACTTCTTCCCCCCGCTAGAATAGCCTAATTTCACACTTAACAAGAGGAGTTGCAGTTCTCTTAAAATTAACAACAGCACCCAAAAAAATACATTCCGATACTTGGTGGTTTTTAAAAACCTCGCTGTGTTGACGGTGCCTTGCCTTGGGGCCCAGAATCTTTTGTCGAAAGCAATCAGTATTTGTTCACCTCTATTTTTGGAAAGTCCTTCACAACCTTGCCATGTTCTGTTGGCTCTGCTCACCAGCACGTGCATGCGTCTTGTGTTACTGTGGTATGTCCCCTGACTATCGATCAACACGTACATGAAACAGATCAATGAATAAATATGTTACACTCACCAAACACAGTCCTTGCAGGGACAGACTCTCTGTTGAGCCAAAATGACACCTGTGACAGAATCACCGTCATTATGCAGGGCAGGTATGTCTGGATGACGAAGTAACCAATCTTCCTCTTTAAGTGGAAGTGTGTTGTCATGACAACATACTCTCCTGTGAGCGGAAGAAAAACATAGATATATAGACACAATATATACGACACGACGCAAAACGGGGTTTTTAATAAAAAGGAAAGCGTTCTGGCGTGGAAACAGCGAGACGATCACATCGAGTGTGAGCGGGAGTGAGGAGGAAAGAGGCAGAAATCGTCAGATGAGCTTCTGTGTCCGTTTTTTAAATCCCACCCCGGGCGCATTGTGTCACGTAGAAGAGGCGACGACTACTGGAAAGGAGGAAAGCAATGACCTATTGATCCCTGCAGCGTGATAACATCCTTCATATCCGCCTCTAGCTCAGCATGTTCCCACTGTTACATCCAAGGAGGGACATCTGTCTCCGAGTTTCTCACCGCACGTTAGTCAATAAAACGGCATTTCTTATCGTAAGTTGTTTCGCCAGAAGATAGATTTATCGGAAATTCTCGCAGGCGTAATCAGTGTCTGTGTAATTAACTAAACATTTAAGTTTATGAACCAACAAACTGTATTACCTATGACAGTAATTGGTATTAATATAGTTATCCCTCATATTACAATATACTGGGTATGTATTTCCTATGGTAACGCATGCAATGGAATAGAATCAATAAGCAGTTAAGCATTGACCATACAGAATGAACTGGGCCCGTGCTAATCAATCACTGTGTGGAATTAACATGCGCTCACTTGCGACCGATTGGCGGTGACACTTTAAACAAAAGCCAGTAAAAAATAAAAAAAAGAAGCCATTGAATAGGTTGTCTCCGCAGTATTAACTTGTCGTTTTATTTAAAACGGTCTTTCTTTTGCACAGGCATTTATTGTGCTGGCATCAGTGGGACAAAACAGCAAAAACCTTCAAATGTTCACAAAAGAAATTCAATATTTGTCATGAGAAATGAGTCACGTTCTTTTCTCACTACCCCTACTCACAGACTCCCATATCACAAAGGATTCCCTCAGTCTCTGATTGTTTCACGGTGTAAAAACTGTAGTTAAACACGCAAAACTGACCTGTACTGGACTGGACAACACCAGAGTCGACCGTCTGTCCCATTAAGTCGTACTGGTTGAGTCGAGACCCGTCTTCAGCGACAACCACAGACTGGGCTGCCCCCCTTGTCCAGACATACACCACCTCAGCACGTGTGTAGGCATCTGATGAACAATGCAACGGAACACACAATAAACAGGAACGCCTAATGTTTACCTGGAGAAACTAAAACTCATAAGCTTCAGTAATTCTCCCTGTACTCCTAATACCTTCTTGTAACCTCCCAGTTCCTTAAGTTTCCCCTTACAGTCAAGTGGATGAGATCTCTGAGGTACCTCAGGTTACCTGTAGCCTGAATTTTCCACTGAATGTGTCACCCAATATGTTCCACAACTATTTCACTAATGGATGAACAAACGCTTTACAAAAACCTCACTTAGTTGCATTTGTTATTTGTGTAAGGAAAATGACTCCAGAAAGGTATCTCTTCTCTTCGTCTTCCTCCTAAGACCCAGGAACTCACGTCTGTCCTCTGTAGGGGATATGAGTCTGGTCTTAATCTCAAGAACCATATATTACTATGCTGAAACCTACACTACAAGGGACATTTTATAAATGTAAAATAAATAATATTTTTGAAAATATTTTTATTGCAACATGTTTTTGTCATCCAAGACATGTCAAAAATATTTTTGTACTTAAACCGTGTCTCGGGAGGATAAACACAAATATGTTCGGTAAAAAGTGTAGTGGAAAATGAACTGGAGCTGCAGTTTCAGGTGTGGCACTGTGTCTCTATGAGTCAGAAAGGCTCTTAAGTCTAATGACAGCTGTAATCCAGCTGTAGTGGTCTCCAAACCGAGATAAAATAATAAAAAAGTGAATAAAATGGCTATATAAGGAGGTTAACTATAAGGTAACCAGAAGAAGAGCTTCTATTGATTTAATGGACTGTTTTCTGGGGTAGAAGAGAGTGACTCTGATCGCAGCAGCTTCCAAAAGTGAAAGCGTAAAAGTTGCAATTGCCGTGTTATCCCCAAAAAGGGAACATTCGCTTCCTGCGATCCGGCAGGTCAGTGCTGCAGGGCTGTTTTCCACCGCAGACGATTTCTGCTGCAGAGAAGTGGCGCCGATGAAATATTTAAAGAGCGACTGGGTTTTAAAGGGTGCAGACACGCTCATTGTCTGTGCAGGATAATTTAGGGTCAACGGTTCTGGCGGCATGAAGCGTCGGGTGTGTTTATGCCACCTTGACAACAGTGACTCTCTGACATACAGCCAGAGGACCTTTCTGGGTTCTGTTTTCAGACCACAGAGGGGCCCATTATTCTGCGCAAGGAATTTATGCATCTAGATCTGAGGCGACGGAAATGGAGGCACAAATGGAGGCACTCACAGCTGCCAAACTTCAATGGGCAGGCATGGGCGTCCATGGGAAAATCTTCAAGGTGCATGGGACACTCTGCCCTCACCGTCAATCTGAAGAGAGAGAGACATAGAGAGAGAGACATAGAGAGAGAGAGACAGAGAGAGAGACAGAGAGAGAGAGACATAGAGAGAGAGAGACATAGAGAGAGAGAGACATAGAGAGAGAGAGACATAGAGAGAGAGAGACATAGAGAGAGAGAGACATAGAGAGAGAGAGACATAGAGAGAGAGACAGAGAGAGAGACAGAGAGAGAGACAGAGAGAGAGACAGAGAGAGAGACAGAGAGAGAGACAGAGAGAGAGACAGAGAGAGAGACAGAGAGAGAGACAGAGAGAGAGACAGAGAGAGAGACAGAGAGAGAGACAGAGAGAGAGACAGAGAGAGAGACAGAGAGAGAGACAGAGAGAGAGACAGAGAGAGAGACAGAGAGAGAGACAGAGAGAGAGACAGAGAGAGAGACAGAGAGAGAGACAGAGAGAGAGACAGAGAGAGAGACAGAGAGAGAGACAGAGAGAGAGACAGAGAGAGAGACAGAGAGAGAGACAGAGAGAGAGACAGAGAGAGAGACAGAGACATGCGGTAGCAGAGAAAGAAAACAGGGAGGAGATTACAAGAGAGAGGAGATTCAATTATCATACCACACCTTCTGCCTTTGGCTTTCAAACACAGCTGTAAAACTGGTAGAATAAGGCATGCCCCTGAACCTGAATCCAACATAGACTCCAGGGACCCTCCGGCCTTTTCTGACAGCCCGTTTGAAGGAATGTCGATATAACCGGGACATGTCTCCAATTTGTCATCCGCCTGACATAAATATGTACTCATGCAGGGCTCTAATCTTCTAATAAACACGTTAAAAGATGCTTTATGGGTTCCCCTGTGACCCAAAACATTAGCGCGCTTTACAGGACGGCAGAAAGTTGATGTCTGCCGCTTAAATTTATAGGTCCTCTGCGCAGATGCGCACGGATACCGCCCTACGTGTCGCTCGCATTTCAGACAAGCGTCTTCTCCTCGCATTCTGTCTGGAGTCTCCATTCTCACAAAGGATTGCCAAAGCACCATCTGTGTTTTCCAGCGCAGGAAGCCGAAAGGCCAAACAAAGAATGAAGTGCGTCTTTGAACCCGAAAGGCCAAACGATGAAGCAGCAATGAGGCAGAATGTTCACCGCGTTCCCTCCCCCGGCCCAGTGTGTCCCACACTGTATTTTTTTTAATTTTCTTACCTCATCGTATACAGCAGAGTCCCTTCCTCTGTGATACGCAGCAGTTTGTTAGGCATGGTCATGTTGTGGGCCACGGACTTCTTCCCGTTGTGGAAGAATGTGTCGGGAGTCCAGATCTTACTGGCCATCAGGTTGTTCAGACGGAGCACGGCCATCGGGCCTTTGAATTTTAGCCTTTCGTCTTTCCAGCTCTGTCGGAAGAAGACGTCGATGGTGTACTCCTGCGGAAGGGAAAGGATGGATTCGCGTCACCAACACCCGGCATCTCCAATTTCACCCTCTCCGGCTTTTAAAGGGGTAATAAAACACTAAATCACACATTTTGAGTCATAAAGCCAATTGTCTTGTCTCCATTTCATAAATCACATATATCCTATTGTTAAAAGAAACACAAATGTAATAAAGCCGTGCCACCGCATTTTGTGTCAAAAAAGAGGCATTCGCTGAAATCCAAACTAAAAAGTTTCGTTTGACCACGCCCCTATCCGTGACGGAAAAACCTTTTTTCCACGTAAGGAAATCAACGCCCCTTCTCCCCCTCTTCTTGATTGATGGGTATTCAAACTGCACAAATTAACGTTAGCCCTTTCATTTCAAACAGTTCTCCCCCATTGCTGGCTCCGCCTACGTGCCTATGACACCCCTCCGCCAACTGTAACTCCTCGCCCCTCCCATCTGTGTTCTCTCACTCAAGCCCAATTTACGTATTTTGAAATTGTGAAGTGGGCGGAGACAGAACGAAAGCCTGTTTTTATTACCCCTTTTACCCTTTGAAAAGTAGGTTTTTTGGAATGTTTTTTTTTTTTTTTTTTTAGTTCTAAGTCTAGAACTCCATTACTTTCAGTTACCAGTAGTGATTGTTACATCAGCACGAGGATGTTCAGTTAGGTACATTCTAATCACATATTTGTGATCTTACACCTTAAATGGTTAAACTACAGAAAAAGTTCAATACCCAGTACTGAAAACAGCATTTATATTCATGCTATTTCAGTTCCTCTAATCTGCAGTGACCCATTTTTTAACCTAATGGGGATTTTCTGTTTGATTTAGGGGCTTTCATAAAAGTTACAATACCTAGAAAATTCTTGCCACAGAATCCATGTGCTTACCAGACCAAAATGTACCTTTTCTGCATTGAATCAGACGCTAAGTAATGGTGGCCATGATGACTAAGCTTCTCTTTAATTAATTAACTTTCCCTGACAGATCCAGCCAAATATATCACAATATGCCTTTTAGGTAGTAGGTTAATTATTCTGGCAGGTACCTATTCTGATAGGTAATGCAAATGGAACTGAAAATACACGGGGGAAAACATGTTAGCTCCTCCATGTGGCAACCCATTTGGTGAGTGAAAACGTGGACCCATATGTCATGGCCAGCAATTATCTCATATCGTGTCAAAAACACATGGCGGAAGAGAAGAATTCTATAGCTTCACAAAAATGATGATACAACAAAGGAAGCTAATGACATAATAGGCAGATGCAGATGGAAGTCTCATTTCTGTGTACCAGACTGCCTCCTTTCTGTGTACCAGACTGTGCCTCCTTTCTGTGTACAGAAAAAAATATTTTTCTCCTTGAAAGTTGTGATGACACATCAGCCCGTCCCAAAATACGACGTGCCATCATTGATAATTCAATTTTTTTCCGTTGGTATTTGTTTTCTATACGATATGAGACCTAAAAGTTTTCCGGTGATATGCCTGCTGTCATTGCTGTACATTTGCCTTCTTTGGTTTAGCAAGACCGCATAACTGTCAGAGCACATAATCCAAATGGCAAAAATGATGTGGGGCCAAATTCATGGATTTGAATAGAATGAGTCTCCATTTGTCACATTTTGGGTTGCATCAATCTCCCAATGGCTGTTTCCACAAACTATATAATTTTGTATTCGATAAATATTTAATTAAACGCTTACATCAACCTACAGTTTTCCACAGAAGACAAAAGGGAGCTCATTCGTAACAACCAAATAAAGGCATTGCAATTTCTAAGCCTTCTGCCGCCACTGGAAACCCACAGGAGGAAATGCTCTCATTTTAAAAATGACCTGCATCAGTAAACCAAGATGGAGCCTTTTCAATATGCGGTTTAAATCAAACGACTAATAATTTCAGTGATCTTTCTTTTTTTTTTTTTTTAAACACCCTGGCATTATTTCCCGAGGGCCACAAATCAATCACTGTCCCCTTTCTAGGAAATTAAGTGAACAGACCCTTAGAATGCTCCCTTCCCTGTCCCATCATAGAGAAGGGGTTTGGGTGAGCTAGACACGGAGAGGTGATGACATTTAAAGACGGGGACGATGGGCGTACCATGTCGTGGTCCGAGACGGGTCCAATACTCGTCACATAGATGTCAGTCTTGACTTCAGTTACACGCTCTGTTGAAGCAAGAAATTAGGAGAGTGAGTGTCAATCAGTATTCCTCATTAGCTCTAACTACCTCTTACTCCAGAGGAGTATTTCTGACTGTTGATCTAATCATTCCCAAATTGTCACCAAGCCCCCACGCTCAACCGTCTACTCTTATTATTCTGCAATTCCTATTTCAAGAGCCATTGGCTCTGTTTCAGGGTCATAATAGGGCAAGAAATCACTTATAATGAATATACAGCCTTTCCATGTGTGTGACTGTGTATGTGTCTGTGTGTGTATGTGTGTGTGTGTGTGTGTTGGGGGGTGGTGTCGCACTGTGTACTCGAACATTCTTGATGTCACTGTATGTGGTTTCCGAGGTATTTTTGTGTTTGTGGCAGCTATCGGTGTCACTGAAACATAATTGTTTGAAGCATACTTAAAATAGACTGTAGGGCTGGGGGGCTCATTCGGTTAAGGTACCACGCTGCGGTGCATGGATGAGCCTCATGTTCTCGTGCCAGTGCCTAATGTGGCCTGTAGCTCCATAGGGCGACGAGCAATTGGTGACTGCATTGTCCATGGTACGGGCGGGGGGATGGGCGCGTTTCATCGCTCTAGTGACCCCCGCTATTTGATTGGGCGCACGTGGACTGCATACCAAAGCCGAATATGGAAGGTCTTCCTCCGACTCCACTCTCTATGCGAGCTCGGCTGTGGCCTGCGGTGTGAAAAGAAGCAGTGCGCTTTCCGCAGGAGAACCGCAGATGTTCTACACTCTCGAGGTTCTCGCACGAACGCCGCCGCTGTTGCAAGTAGTTGGACATTCCAAATTAGAGAGGGAATTGGACATGTTCAGCCCTGCATTCGGGTGCCGCTATTTTTTTTTCCAAAAATCTACTGCAATGTATGTCTGGAACGCTTAAAACCCCGCCGTAATGCACCCATAAATACGCAGGTGTAGGTCATTGAAACCTCAACATGCCTCTGAAATTGGGCACTCGGGGGAGTAATGGTCATGGTAAAACCAGGGCATAATAATATCCATATAATCAGTGTTCAGTGAGCGAGTGAGCATTGGCTCTGTGTACCTCCCTCGCTCTTCAACCGCACAGTCCTCCTGGTCAGTGCAATCAGTACCATACTGTTTATATCCCTCCCCCTGCCCGCAATATGCTATAAAGTTGAGTCACGAGCGAGCAACAGGCAAGGCCCATTAAACAATTGAGGCAGAGACTTTCAAAACTGTTACGAACATAACTCTCTCTCCCTCTGTCTGTCTCTCTCATACGTGCACGCGCACATGCATACATACACGAATGTACTAGAGCCCGCCCGATATTGTCGGCCGGTATTGGCCTATCACAGATATATCGTTATCGCCGTTTGCTTCGGCCGATGACCAAAACACAATGTTTTAATGTTGCATATAGAGAAATGCAGAGAAATTACTTCTTGCATTAAGAAAAATAAAAAAATACTTCATCATACCTCATACAGTACTTTGTTAGTTTTAATGTTGCAAATGTTCTTATGTAAATTTTGACAATAAAGTCAATTGTTCAATTGAAGAATATACTGCCTTCAGTGCATGTTTCTCACAATTTCTCTTTGATAACCAAACTTGAGGGATCCATGCCAAAAAAGTGTCTTTTTTTTAATCATTATCGGCAGCTATATATCGGTTATCAAATTTCATCCGGAATCGGTAACGTACCCAAAAATCCACTATCTGTCACACACACACACACACACACACACACACACACACACACACACACACACACACACACACACACACACACACACACACACACACACGTACACACACACGTACACACACACAAAGACACCCACTCACACAACCACATGCACGCACACACACACACGCACAGACAACCACCCACGCGCACACACACACAGTACACACCTGAACTAACCAAGTGGACCATGTCCATAAAGACTGACCAAACTCATCCCTGGGTAACTTGTTAAATTGCGAGGGAGGCCTTTTTGCCCAGCGTAAAGGATAATGGATGGTGTGTAAAGTGCTATGAATCAGGAAGCTGTCGCTGTACCTCCAAGGCCAGGTCTGAGACGATTGTCATAGCCATCCAGCAAGCTGTCCAGGATTCTGGTGAACACAGTGGTGTTGTCCTTCTGCTCGTCAGAAATGCTGTTCTGATTAGAGCTGGAAAAATGGCATGACAGTGGAACTGTTTAAAAATACTTTCATAAAACTGGACCGTGTGTGTGTGTGTGTGTGTGTGTGTGTGTGTGTGTGTGTGTGTGTGTGTGTGTGTGTGTTGTGTGTGTGTGTGTGTGTGTGTGTGTGTGTGTGTGTGTGTGTGTGTGTGTGTGTGTGTGTGTGTGTGTGTGTGCAAAAATCACGCACTTTGGAAATGCCTGTTAATATGTTAGGGAGCAAAAAAGCTAATGTGTTCTTGTGAAAACAATATTTTTGAACGTTATGATGAATTATTAATGCTTTAATAGTCTTTTTATATCAATGAACCTGATGCATGCGCATAATTCAGCACCATGAAACAAATTCAAAAACATGAACACCACAGCCAGAAAATAGCTCTTTCAAATAGTGATTAGACCAAAGCAAGTGTACATCACTCTCACAAATAATGATTGTTAAATTTGAACATGATAATTGGTTTAGGAAAGGTGGGTGAACATGCCTTTTCCTATCCGTAAAGTAGAATTTCTGCTCTTACAAAACAATCATTGCAAAAAGAAAATCTATTCACATCAATAATCTTCCGCTGAATGTAATTCTTTTTTTTTTTTCTCTTTCTTTTTTGTCAGGTTTGATTGCATGGTGAATATATATTCCAGTTTTAAAACGAACTCCGTCCTGAATCTTCTCCAAGGACAGAAGGAGGTCATTGAGATTAGTTAACATGGGACTTGTAAGGGGTGGATTTGAAATAAATCGAAGGTAGAAAGAAGAGCAGGAAGAACATGCATGTAGTAATGGAGTTAGGGAAGGAGATGGGGGATTTGCATGCTTGTTGCTAATAACTATCAAAATCAGGACTCATGAGCTACATGGTGTATGGCTTAATTGCTACTTTCATTCATTTCCAGAACGCTCATTTTCCACATCACCAACACCCCTTCCAAATTGTATATTTCAGAAAAGTACCTAATGGAAATATTTTGTTCACTAGGGGAAATGTTATATGTTATGTTAGATTCCGAACATATCTATTTGAAACAGCACTACTACCCTGAATAGTATGATTCCAATGGAATATCAACAAAACAACATTAATGGCAATCATGCATTTCTGGTCTTGCCTTCACGCTCAATTAATGTACCTGCATTTTAGCTCCAGGTAAACCTTTTAATACAAAATTAAGCAGTAAAACAGCATACTTCTCAACCCGTGACAGCAAAACAAAACTTTAATTGCAACCCGGACCATTTTCCGGTTAACCAAAAGAAAAGATAATAAATATATCAATCCATTGCTAGTCCGCATCCAAAGTCGGGCGAGGCTATTTTACAAGGCCCACCCCCACCCCCAAATTAAGGATGTATGTCCGTGCACGTGTGATAGTGAGGTGAGACACCAACTCAAAAGCCTGTGATCTACTGAGGAAGCACTCTTCAGTAGACGCTAACGCTAACCACCACTGGAACAGCGCGTGAGCGAGTGTGCCTTGGAGTACCTCATAGTGTGAATAATTTCAATTAATTTGAAAGACAACATTATATATATATATATATATATATATTTATATAGGGGGGAGGGGGTAAGGGTGTAGATAAGGAGTGAGCTGTGCACATGTTATGGGCTGGGACCACTTCTTTATAAAACATTGTACACCATCCCCATCTACAGGTCATCTGAACATTAACAGGAGTCCTCGCGGCACACTGCAGGCTGGCTAGGATCTGAACACATGCACGCCAAAATTACAGCTAAAAACATTTCTGTTATTTCATTCCGGCGTTCAACACCCAGCGAGGTGGCCCGGGTCACTTTATTCCAACAGAACAGAATATCAAAACGAATGAAGGGGACAAAATGCATTGCAGCATTTGGGAATCACTACATACATTTACCCATGGAGAATTTATTTCTTAAATTGTCAGTGTTTTTAAAAAGCTCGGGCATGCTTCAGATTTGGGCTGATAACATGACACTCACTTAAGGTACCAGGGAGAATAGACCGTGCCCATTTATTTTTAAAATACTTTTAAGAGTGCCTTCCAGCACTTACAGACCATATTCGCACTGACATTGTCACTAAAGACGTGCACCGCCATTAAGGGAAAGCATATCAAAGCTATGACAACAAAAGATTGTCATAGAAGTATTTCGTGAAAAAATGAAAGAACAATTCATTGAATGTGCAATTTTCTCAGGTTTGATAAATACAAGCTGACAGCTTAAATTAAATGTCCAGGTCTGTATAAAACATGACAATACTTAATTCATAAGCATTATGAATTATATTGCGTATTATAAATGTAGCATCTTCTCAACATGACAACCATTTTCTATGACGCCCGTGCATTCATATTCTAGGTTTGTGCTGGCTCAATTATTTTAAATGAACTGCACCCAAATAATAGTTTTTTTAGGTGTCAAATTCTTGAGTTTCACAGTCTCCTTGTGTCAAAATCACATCAAAATCTGACACTTTTTGCCAAACATATATTTTCAATCTGGAACTGGGCAAAAGATGTACTCCCTTTTTAAAAAGAGAGGCCGTGCATTATGGTTACGTTTCTTTTTTTTCAGATTTAAGTACTATAACTAATTACAGTTCAGAAAGCTGGCACTATTACAAACTTAATACTGCTGTTCATATTGTTATCGGTAGTAGTGCAGTCATAGACATATTCCTCACGACCAACAGGATGAGCAAAACTTTGGCACACTGCTGTTGTGCCTCTTGAGCAAATTGCTTTGCTCCCAAAACTCCAGCCCTTAACATGAGTTACAGAGCGTGTATGACATAAACTATTAGCCTATTATACCCCTCTTTAAAATGATGCCTGCTCAATCAAATAACAACCGTGATGTCACAACAAAAATGTTTTGTCGAGTATTAGACTGTCAGCACACAGTGTAACTCATGAAATTATTACAGGTCAGAGCGGAGCGACCTGGAGCAAGATCATAATTACAGACCACTCTAATAACAATATATAAGAGACAAATAAGGGAAGCTGGAGAAACATAATAATTACTATCATGCTTTCTATGGCTGCCTAATGATCAGTTTGCTCACCAGTTTGGCAACAATAGAACAAACTTTATAAAAACATGATGTTTGCTGTTCATTAAATTCATTTTTAATTTTCCCCATGTGGGATTTAAAGAAGATTAATATAATATTTGCTGTTACTGCAGAATGCACCTTGTTTCTTTGTTTCTGTGCCAGCTCTGTGCATCATGCAAGTTTATTCAAATATAACACTGAAAACAGCATATTTACCTTTTTCCCACCAGCACGCAGGCCCATATACACAGTACTGCTGTTCCGGTTGTCCCAACATTGTTTTTGACCGAGGAAATTTATCTACAGGTGAAGGGAAAAACAAACAATTACATTAGAAAACAGTTCAATCAATAGACGTTCAGGTTATGAAGAAAGCTAATAGATTGACAATGTTATACTTTCATTTAGACCAGGAAGACATTGCCAAACACCACACGATTTACACCAGTAACTTTCATTTGAAAACCACCTTTCTAGAACCGTGCAGTCTACCGTGGTCTCTGTTTGACAACAGATGTCTAGTTATTTGCATAAAATGTTAACGATGGTTAACAATGTTATCTAATTGTCACAGATGTCAACAGAAATGAGTCCAGCATGTCCTATACATTTTAAACGCAGCCATTGTGACATTTCAAAGAACACGCGCTATACCCAAACCATGTGCCACTTATAGGCTATATAAACACCATCTGAATCCAAATATGTTATCATTTGGTGTAAAAGATGTCACAAACAAGTCTATCGGTCCAATTGTTCGCTGTTAGCCCGGCGTGTTGTTGCGGCGTACGAAGCTTCACCCTTAAAAGCTGTTCACGATTTTGGATTTCACATTAGAAATAGTCTCACCGTGGTTTAGAAAAAGCAGCAAGGTTTTGGGGCAGCAGCACACACGGAAGAACGCATTCCCATGATCCGCAGCCTTCGAAAGGGTAATGCACGAGGGCGAATGATAGATTCCGTACACACACAAGACACACAATAAACACAAGCACAATTCAAGGAATCATACTCCATCGTCAATTACATCTGACAAAACCCTATTTAAAAATGTCACATCGTTTGTTGCCATGGCACTTGTGCGCATAATCCGCGAATATAGTTGAAAATACGAGACAGCCAGCATCAACCAAATCTTCTTATACCGCTGTCGTTTTTTACCCCCGTCCATCATAATTAATTTCTACACACTATATTTCAGTGCTGAAAACTAACAGGTTAACGCATTAAACAAAGGGAACCGAATGATGATTTGCTGGAAATTACATTTGACAGAATTCACGCTCAGTCGGTTTAATTTTCAGAGAATTACAAAAATACTCTTGAGATGCTAAAGCAATTAATTTCTCGGAGAAAGACGCTCTAATCAATAGAAAAACCATTATGCCAACAGGCGACTGGCAATAAATATGATGAACGTGTTATTGAAACGTGCACTATAGGCGACTAACTGCGACTCGTATTCGGGTTTAATTCCAGCAAGACAACCTGGGATGTGCTGAAAACAAGCAATGTAATGGATCTCTAATAGTATGTTAAAATTCCTTTACTCGACAAGGATTTGATGAAGCAGGATAATGCAGATTAAGTCTGAATCCACACGCTACTAGACTTTGGAACTAATTTCATAGATGGACGTCCTTTAAATATATCTAAAGTTGGTAGATCAATTTAGTATTCACCTGACATACACGCAATTTGCTTCTAACATGCTCACTATTTTAATTTGAACACGTTAAGCAATTAAGTAACTGTATGCTCTTATTGTAACCACTATGCAGGCTCCGTACAAGTCAGCCTTCACAAAAATAGCAGACAGTTGAAGAATATCAATATTCAGTAAAGCCACCCTCGTTCCTACCTCAAAACTTATCATTTCACACTTTCCACGAAACTCCTTTTATGATTGTTTTTTCCAGAGCACCCTGACTATGTAGCTAAAACAGAACTCAATGCAGTTCCAACTGCTATTGTCGACCCCCAACAGCCCACCCCCCACCCCCCCCCCCCCCCTTCCGAATTTTCAACTGGTAAAAAGCCAAACAACATGAAAAATATGAAACCACTTACATCGATATGCCAGTGATATTCAACTGTGTCGTATCCTTGAACTTTTACGGATACCTTTTTCTAGACGGATACGTTGCGAAAAATCCTCATATATCTCTGATGTGCCGAATTTAGCTGGAGGCTCGTGTAGCGGCTGCTGACGATGCTGAGCCTGCGCAGGTCTTGCGCGCTATTCCTTCGTGTGGGGAGTTCGACTCTTCCCTGTCCCTGCAAATTGATAATCTAACTACAAAATCTGCTCTAAATCAAGAGATTGCGGCCAAATAAAGCCTTTCTTTACCAAGACAATAGTAATATGTCCCTGGTAAACCGGATGTGAAATAGGCTGTGACTTCATGCCAGGGCGATTTTATTTTAGAATGGAAGGTGGTACCAATCTCTCATCTAAAGACCAATCCGCCCATTTTTTTATATGCAGCACAATTTAACTTCCACTGCTGTCGACTTAATCTCTTTTCAGTGGCTGCAAAAATCAAATCCTCTTACATTTCAACCGGATCTCTTGTTTTCCCCTCCTTTTCCCAGCACTAGACTGATCTCTGATGTTTTGCAATCGAAAAAACACAGCTTTACATTTCTAGAATAGAGCAATATATTAAGGAGCATGGGCTTCCGCTGATACTAAAACGAAGATCTTTAATCAAGTAATTAATTGTCAAAGCAATATTAATGAATATGCCTCATGCAAATTTTAAGAAGCGGAATCTCTTTTCAAGGAGACATTCTTCCCAATCTTAAGAAAATCCACACTGTATTCTCCACAACTGAACGAGCTAATGTGACTCCGAACTCCGAATACCTTAAATTACTCGCTGTAGACTGCTCTCAAAGACCTGGATTCTCATCTATGCAACACCCGCTGCATCTGTGTCTACAGCATAATGTCACGTTGCTATTTATCGTAGCATACGAGTGAGCAAATACTGTAGCTTCCACAGGCTACGATGTGCTATGCCTCCGCAAAACCGCACGGTGAAACTAAGCGTAGATTTCGCTGTCATTTACGTTTTTTAAAGTTAAAACTACAAGCCAGGCGATCGTTTAAATATGTCAGGGAAACAGGAGCAATATCGCTTCCCCATCTAAATAACTTCTTCAAGGCAGAACACCCACCGATCTCAATAATTGCTTCAAAATGCATTTGCCACAGACGACTGAAATCCACACGTCCTTCAGAGGCAAATCATCACCCATCACATGGCAAATAGACTAAATGGTTTATTTATTTTATTTATTTATTTATTTATGATATTAGTTTACTGCGCTTGCAGCAGCTTGGTTCTTGTCCCACGGTTTAGAACCAGATCAGGGACATTGGTGCTGGATAGTGTTACGCGGGTAAATACATATATGCTATATAAAGGGGTTGTGATGGGTGTGTTGTCTAGCAGTAAATAAAATATAAAATAGAGTCCAAACTGTTACGACCTAAAACTGATGCGACTGTGCATCATAAGTGCTCCTCGAAACTAAATAGATTTCAGTGTGTCATATGTCTAACATACCCAAACAGTCGTTGGATTATTGAATCCATACGCTTTCTAAGGTTTGTGTGTGTGAGTGTATGTACGCGCGGCGCGTGTGCGTGTTTGCGTGTGTGTGTTGTTAGTATCATCAGACTTCTGTAGTTTATGAAGTTTGATTGAATTAGTTATGTGCTTTTTTTCTTGTTACCAATTGTTCAGAAGTAACAGGTGTTTCATTGAATACGGGGATTCCGATAATTCACAAACATAATAATAATGTATTATTATTATTATTATTTACGCTCATAGGCTTGATTGTAGCCTACAATATTACAGAATAGGCTGACTCTCACAAATGCACAAAATGAGAGCTTAGGCGAGAGTAGCCTTCACCAATAATTACCACATGTAAGCGTTAAATAAATCCTCATTTTTTTGGCAAGGTTTGAGAAGTCACAACGATGAAGTCGGGGTTAAGATCTCATAAATGATAAAATAGCCTACCTCTGCACAGATATGATTAAAAAACGTGTTGGTTTTGCATTCAAGAGTGTTTTGTTGTTATAATGTAGAGTCTAAGCTTGACTCAATTCCGGCAGAAGTTCAATCGAGTCGCATCATAGTGAGTCATCGCACCAGATTGTGTTAAATAGTGTCACAATCGTGACAGCAAGTTTTTTCCAGATAGAAGGCGAAGATCAGAACTTCGGATAGCTCCAAACTAGCTGGTTCTGAAATAAAATGATTCCTGTCGGGTTGACTTGCAGCACATTTAACAATGCCACAGACAACTTGGAGACAAAGGGTACTGATATGGAATGCAACATACCGAAAGTGATCACCATTAGAATCCCAATAACTTCACGCATTGCATCACTCACAACCCTTCCCGCAGCAGAAGCCCGCGGCTAAGCTAAAGTCAGTCTGTTAGCGCACGTAGTAGCTTCACGTCCTCTGTGTCCTACATAGATTTTAAAGATCTACCCTTAATTGCTAAAGCACTTTATGTAGCAGTATGTTGCATATCAGCGTTATCAGATAATAAACATAGATATCAAATGGATGAATATAAATATATAGCATATATTGTGATATATTGCAATGATAGTGCAGGTAAATTGGTCATTAGTAATGGAAGCAGAGGGACTTTAACAATAGATTTGAATGTGTGAGGATACATGTGAAACATGCCCATGAATACATATTACAGTTTCAGGAACACTTAACCAGATGTCACACATCACCAAAGCTGTGAAACAAAGCACTGTCCTTTTTTGCAACACAAAATAAAAATGATTGCATTAAAACTAACTGGAACAATTATTCCGTCCCTCTTTTGAGAGTGACTTCAAAGTTGACATAAACTTGTTGTAGCTTGTTGGATGTGCAATCTTCCAATGGGAAGTGTGGATGTGGGACTGTGTGCATGTGAGTGCATGTAGAGTGTGTGTGTGTGTGTGTGTGTGTGTGTGTGTGTGTGTGTGTGTGTGTGTGTGGTGTGTGTGTGTGTGTGTGTGTGTGTGTGTGTGTGTGTGTGTGTGTGTGTGTGTGTGTGTGTGTGTGTGTGTGGTGTGTGTGTGTGTGTGTGTGTGTGTAGACAGGTTTGCATTTTAAAAATGAATAAAGGCACAGGTAACCCATTTTAAAAGAACATGGCACGGTGCCCCCACAGTCTCTTTGGTACCAAGAAGAAAAGCACTATTATATCATTAAGAGGCAGAGTACACGTTGGAAGCTCTTTGTGGAAGAGAACGAAAAAAAAGGTAGAGAGGATTTACAAAGGCTGCATCACCATACCGGCTTTATACTCACATCAATCACTCCTGAGCCGAGCAATGGAAGTCATGAGCTTCACTCGTGAAGTCTTCACTCTAATGGGAGTGTGCACAGGCTTTACAGCAATTATTCTAAAGTGCTTTCTGAACTGTGCCGAATGCTAGCAGGCTATGTGTGTGGAGCCTATATGTCTGAAGTTGCGCAATATAGCCTTAGGTAAACAGTGGTGCGGCGTATTCATTATTGACTTTTAACGTAGCGGCCCGCAGGCGCTAAAAGCTAGGCCCCAGTGTTTGCACCATAGAGTGAAGCAGGTCTTGTAAAGTGGCGTCATGTTCCTTGGCTTTTATACGACCATGTAGAGCAGTGGTTCCCCAGACCTCTCCTCAGGTACCCCCCCCCCCCCCCCCCCCCCCCCCCAGCCGGATCCAGGTATTTGATGTGTTCCGCCTCAAGCACACCTGATGCAACTAATCAAGTCCTTGAGCCGTTTGAGGTGGGACATATCAAATACCTGGATCCGGCTGGGAGTGTCCCGAGGAGAGGTTTGGGAACCACTGGATACAGAGCGATCGTCCGGACCAGTGACTTCCCATGAGATGGCCGTTCATAACCACGCAGATCCGCCACTGTGTTTAACGGTTGGGAATAGACATTGTGAGTTGAAGGCTTCCTTTTGGCTTTCTCCAAGTGCAAACCGATCCAGATGTATGAAAAAGAGTAAAAGACAATGCATGAGACCGCATTACTTTTTTTTCCCCATTGATCAGAGTCCAGATTTTGAGTTCCTTACACCAGGTTATGCATATTTGTGCATTAGCATTAGATATAAGTGGTTTCTGAATGATGGCCTTGCTCCAAATACCAGTTTTATGAAGCCTAAGACTTACGTTTTTTTTCTTGGTGATTGGGTCAGAGAGGTGTTGAGTTATCTTGTGATTGGGTCAGAGAGGTGTTGAGTTTTATATATAATATAGTATATATATATATATATATGGTGATTTTTAA
>CM056385.1:19748497-19785379 GCA_029718625.1 Synaphobranchus kaupii | reverse complement strand
CAGAAACGCCCGCACTAGAGTCGTGCTCCAACACGGCATTTTGGGGAGGGGTTTGTGGGGTAATAATGGGATATTCCCCTCTTGTAAGCAGATACTGCCACACAGCATAGCAGACATTAAACACACACACCACACACACACACACACACACACACACACACACACACACACACCACACACACACACACACACACACACACACACACACACACACACACACACACCACACACACACACACACACACACACACACACACACACACACACCACGTATCTTAATCCCTACCACAGCTCCAGCAGATGTTTAATGGAGGCCAGTCCTTTGCATGACCTTTCAGGACTCTAATGAAAAAGCCACGCTGCACCCTGACCTTTCACCCCCAGCACCCATTTACCACAGGGGGTCAGAGGTCAAAGGTCAGGGCAAGGAAGTGAGAACAGTAGCCCGGTGATCTCTGTCCTGCGTTGGATTAAACCAACTGGAGACATGAGGGGGGGGGGGGGGGTGGAGGGGTTCACAGAACACACAGGGCGGGAATCTGTGACCCCCAAAAAGAGGGCGTGGCCTCAACAAGGGTCAAATAATAGCAGTTCGATGTCCTCATTGTCAAGGGATTTCATCCAGCCAATAATTCACACACTTTCACTGCCTTCACAAGACAGGCCCACAGCACCCTGTACAACAGTCTAGCTCACTCATGACTTTACAGTTTAAAACAACTGAGGAGAGAAAACAACCAAAAAACAGAGAAAAATGGCGGCACAGCGGCCAGAAGAGCATGGCGGCGTCCCAATATTCTTCGCTCCTCACCTCCTTTTCCTCCACTCGTCTCCTACCCGGAAGTATGCAAAACTATCCTGTACGTTCCTGTAAGTCCCGCCCCTCCCCCTCCCTCCCACCCTCACCACCAAGCAATTGGCTGAAAGGGCTGTCACTCACGTAGTCGTGGAAGGCCTTGGCCTCGCTGGAATGTTCACAGGTCTCACGGCGGTCCGGGGCGGCGCAGTAAAGATCCCAGAATACACTGCAGCAGGGAAGAGGGATAAAAAAAAGAGAAAATGAATAGGGTGGGTTAAACATCACATTACACAAGCTAACGTGCACGAACAAGAACAAACACACTGTTCAATTACAGGCTTGCACAATACGGAAACACCTTTCAAATGTTTTTTTCTCTCCAATTTGGAATCAGCCAATCAGGCTCAAGCTGCGATACTCATCACAGCCGCCGGTGTCTAATTCAGGAGAGTGCAGACGGGCGCATGCTCTCCTCCCTGAGCACGTGACGTCAGCCGCCGATTCTTATCACGCCGAGATAAGTCTGGCTCTCACAGACAGCAGCGAAGAGAACGCACCGCACACAGGTGCAGCTCAACAGGTGAACTGCAAGCACCTGAACGGCCAACAGGGGTCGCTGGCGTGTAATGAGACGCCGTCATCCTGCTAGGGCAGTGGTTCCCAACCCTGTTCCCGGAGATCTGCCGTCCTGTAGGGTTTCACTCCAACCCTAACAAAACACACCTCATTCAACAGCTAGAGATCTACCGTCCTGTAGGGTTTCACTCCAACCCTAACAAAGCACACCTCATTCAACAGCTAGAGATCTACCATCCTGTAGGTTTTCACTCCAACCCTAACAAAGCACACCTCATTCAACAGCTAGAGATCTACCGCCCTGTAGGGTTTCACTCCAACCCTAACAAAGCACACCTCATTCAACAGCTAGAGATCTACCTAGAAAAACCTACTCTCCTGTAGGTTTTCACTCCAACCCTAACAAAACACACCTCATTCAACAGCTAGAGATCTACCGTCCTGTAGGGTTTCACTCCAACCCTAACAAAGCACACCTCATTCAACAGCTAGAGATCTACCATCCTGTAGGGTTTCACTCCAACCCTAACAAAGCACACCTCATTCAACAGCTAGAGATCTACCGCCCTGTAGGGTTTCACTTCAACCCTAACAAAGCACACCTCATTCAACAGCTAGAGATCTACCGTCCTGTAGGGTTTCACTTCAACCCTAACAAAGCACACCTCATTCAACAGCTAGAGATCTACCGCCCTGTAGGGTTTCACTTCAACCCTAACAAAGCACACCTCATTCAACAGCTAGAGATCTACCGTCCTGTAGGGTTTCACTTCAACCCTAACAAAGCACACCTCATTCAACAGCTAGAGATCTACCGCCCTGTAGGGTTTCACTCCAACCCTAACAAAGCACTCCTCATTCAACAGCTAGAGATCTACCGTCCTGTAGGTTTTCACTCCAACCCTAACAAAGCACACCTCATTCAACAGCTAGAGATCTCATTGAGCTGCTAATTAGGAGAATGGGGGGTGTCATAGTAGGGTTAAAATGAAAACCTACAGGAAGGCAGATCTCCAGGAACAGTTACGCATCGCTCTTGTGTGGCTGCCACAGTCGGCACGGTCTGTCCAACGGTTCAGAATGACGTTTAATAGAAGACCATGATGCCCGTCCATGCTCAAGAACAGTGCCATAATACAGGGGTTCTCAACCTTTTCTGAACCAGGGACCCCCCCCCCCCCCCACCCAGGCTCAAAGGCATCCAGGGGACCCCATCATAAGTTAAAAATGGTTATATTTAAAAAAAATATATATATAAAGTTTTTATATCTTGAAATATTTTCCCAAATCTCTATATAGTCATTGCATATCAGGTCTGGCCAGGGACCCACTACAGTACCTTGAAGGGCCCCCAGGGGCCCCCAGACCCCTAGTGAAAA
This sequence comes from Synaphobranchus kaupii, assembly GCA_029718625.1. Lineage (NCBI taxonomy): Eukaryota > Metazoa > Chordata > Actinopteri > Anguilliformes > Synaphobranchidae > Synaphobranchus > Synaphobranchus kaupii. The sequence continues at coordinate 19,782,625 of CM056385.1, read as the reverse complement.
CCCAGGGCTGAAGAGGATGAACCCAATAACAGGGCTTCATTGGAGCAGTTATCAGGTTTTCAGTTTTAGTCACATCCCAAAGCCCTCAGAGTCCGTCTGTCAAAGGTCAAAGGTCATGTGCCGGGCCAATTCCTACTCCACTTGCCGAGAATCCGCAGGTTGCTTGATCAATTAGGCGAGTGGTTTCTGCGAGCCCTACACGCTGTCGAGGGCACGAGATTTCACCCTGATCAGTATATTAATTACTCGGCAGAAACCGGGTCCCCTGTAGACCAGGTCCAATTTAAATCACTCTCCGTCTTCTGGCACACATTATACTGGACAAACCGCCTCCTAAAACTGGGACACACACAGACACACACAGACTCACACACACGCACACAGTTGTAAGACACGCTGAACCTTAGCATGGACTCACAGGTGATCATGCACACTGCAATAGGGAGTGGGCACAGTGAGTGTGCGCGCACAGGTTTACAGACATGGATGTAAACGTGGATGGGATTGGCCAAACTCGGTCACATGGTTAGGAGGGGCTGGAGGAAGTGCTCTCCCCCTGTCAATCACATGATTGATTTGGACAGACTACTGAGGGAGGGGGAGGGGCTAGAATCTAGGTCTACACAGGGGGGATACAGAGAGACAGAGATGGAGAGAGAGAGGAAGAGTGATAGAGAGAATGAGAGGGAGAAGAGGCTGGTAGAAGAGGCTGTGGGAAAGTGGACAGGACAGTGGCAAAGTGGAAAAGCAAGAGAGGAAGAGGGAGGAAGATATACAAACTCAGACAGACTGATGGACAGATCTGATTAAAAACCACAGCAACTGAACAGAGAGAGGGGGAGAAAGAGAAGGAGAGAGGGAGAGAGGGAGAGAGAAAGGGAGGGAAAGGGAGGGAAAGAGAGGGAAAGAGAGGGGGAGAGAGAGAGAGTGGGAGAGAAAGAGAGAGAGGGAGAGAAAGAGAGAGAGGGAGAGAGATGGAAAACAAACTCAGTCCAACATGCTGTATTTATATAGCGTGCTGAATTTAGACAAACAGTGAGAAAGAGGAATAAAGCAGATTGGGAGATGGAGACACAGAGATAAGCAGAAGGAGGAAGTGGCAAAGGGCGTATTTCAGCTTTCACTTTTTAATGCTTTAGCAACAGACCAGTAAAAGCATACCGAATATGAATCTGAGAGAAAGACAGGAAGTGAAAGAGAGAGAGAGAGAGAGAGAGAGAGAGAGAGAGAGAGAGAGAGAGAGAGAGGGAAGATCAGGACGAGCTCCGCGGTCCCCTCTCTCCTCTAAACAGTTTTTCCAATAAAGTGTGGCAGCATTATCGCATCCATCAGCGGCGCTAAAGAGACCGCAGCTCTGTCACCTACACAGCACAGTGAGCCTCCTGCACCTCACATACAATCAGTACAGAGAGAGAGAGGGAGGGAGAGAGGGAGGGGGAGGGAGAGAGGGAGGGAGGGAGGGAGGGAAGGGAGGAAGAGAGGGAGAGAGAGGGGAGAGAGTGAGGGTTGGAGGAATGGAAAGAGAGGGAGGGATAGAGGAGAGCATGAGGGATAGAGGAATGCAAAGAGAGGGAGGGAGAAAGAGAGGGAGGGAGAAAGGGAGAGAGACAGAGAAAGAAAAAAATGAAGCGGTCTGAGAGAGAGGAAGCTGGCTGCAGTTGTGCTGTAGAGTTAATCTCCGTTCTCTCAGTCCCCCCCCCCCCACACACCACACTACCCCCGCACCCAGCCACCTGCCCCCACACCCACCCGCCCGCACATTTTGTTTACCAATTCAGTCTGTACAAGCCCCTTTATAGAGGCAAACACGTAAAAACAGAGAAATACAGGACTGCAAACACACCCACCCCTCCTTTCCCTTGGCAACCAGCTGAAAAGCCAAGCCCCCTCACCCTGAGAAACACAAAGGGATTTACGAGGGGTGGGGGGTGGGGGGGTGGGCACAGCACAGCACAGTTCACCAAGTACCTCAACACCACTACCCACTATTACACAGGCAGGTGGCCAAACGGCAAAACAGGTGCTTGTCCTGACTGACCGACCAACTGATAGAACAACAGACCTACAGAACAACAGACCGCACGCACGCACGTGTAAAGAGAATCTAACGGGCTTTTCAGCACAACAAGGCCCGTCATTCTGCCCAAGCCAAACGACGGAGAGCAGGCAAGCAGTGCCCTGTCTTTTCCTGAATTTCAAACTTCTGCACTTACCTGAATTTAATTAGACCAATTATTGATTAAATCGACATTTTAGCTGAATGTTTGAGACCAATAGCATGGCACAAAAGCTTACTGTAAAATAGTCCTGGCTGGCTGATAAAACAGTAGTGTGTGTGTGTGAGCGTATATGCATGTATGTTTATATCAGTATATTAGTTTAGTGCACACTGTGTGTGCGAGCGTATATGCATGTATGTGTATATCCGTATGCTAGTTTAGTGCACACTGTGTGTGTGTGTGTGCGAGCGTATATGCATGCATGTTTATATCAGTATATTAGTTTAGTAGCCCCGCCCACTTCAGGTCTCATAAAACCTCCCACTCCCATCTCTCACTATGAATTTGTATCCAGATGGTTGCGGGTTCAAACCCCAGGCAGGGGGCATAGACCCGTCACGTCCTTTACCTGTGTGTACAATATGGTGCTCACCACTACCAGAGGCTCACCTGCACCAGGTGTGTACAATAAGGTGCTCATCTGTACCACAAAGGCTCACCTGTACCAGGTGTGTACAATAAGGTGCTCACCTCTACCACAGAGGCTCACCTGTACCAGGTGTGTACAATAAGGTGCTCACCTCTACCACAGAGGCTCACCTGTATCAGGTGTGGACAATACAGAGCTCACCTGTACCACAAAGTCTCACCTGTACAATACGGAGCTCACCTTTACTACATTCACACCTGTATCTGGTGTGTACAATACAGAGCTCACCTGTACCAGGTGTGTAGAATAAGGTGCTCGCCTCTACCACAGTGGGGCTAACAGAAAGGACAAACACAGGAGTGTTAATGAGCCTAAGGACACATCCTTAACACCTGCCCCCCCTCCAAAACTCCATCCCCCAACACCACTGCCCTGCGTGACCCCACTTCAAAACCATGAATAACTTTGGCCACCCCCACACCCCAGACCCTACATCCCTCAGTCCCAGCCCCCACCCACAGGAAACTGCCCCAGAGTGGGGATAATAAGCATGGGAGGGTGGGAGGGTGTGGGTGTGTGTGTGTGTGTGTGTGGGGGGGGGGGGGGGGGGGGGGGGCGCAGGAGGGGGGTCGTTTTGAGGAACACAAAGGAGTTTGGAATGTAAGGAGTTAATCTGTCGTTTGGGGTCTCAAACAAAAGACAGGCGATTATACAAAGGTTCTGGGGGGGGGGGGGGGGTGAGGAGTAGTGGGTGGGGGCAATGGAGGAGGTGGCAGGCTTTTCCCTTACCATCTGGAGCTTTTGTTTTTTGGAGGGGGGGGGGTGTCCCCTGGAGAGGCTCCTCCATCCACGTGCTGTAGCCCCCCAAACAGACACCCCTGTGTGGGGATACACCCCCCACCCCCCCACCGTAAAACAGCCCAGCTATTTGGCCCTTTTTCCTTTCCTTCCCCCTCTCTTCTCTCTCTGTCCCTGATTCTCCAACCATAACCCCCCGCATACACACACACACACACACACACACACACACTCACAGACAGTCAGACACACACACACACACACTCACACTCACACGCACACGCACACTCACACTCACACTCACACTCACACTCACACTCACACTCACACTCACACTCACACTCACACACGCACACGCACACGCACACACACACTCACACTCACACACACACACACACACACACACACACACACACACACTCTCACACACACACACACACACACACACACACACACACACACACCACACACACACACACACACAGACACAGACAGTCAGACACACACACACAGACAGTCAGACACACACATTCTTGTCCTTTTTCTTGCCTTGTAACGCCCAGATCCCGCTCTCATTGCTGTAGGGTACTCTGAGCACAGACGAGCACTCAAGGCGCTTTGAGCAGATTCTCTGGGTGTTGTTTTTTTAATTTATTTATTTTTTTAAATTGTATGCTTTTCCCCACTTTTTCTCCCCGTGTGAAATGTCCAATCACATTCTAAGCTACACCGCTAATCGCGACCTCCCTGTCGATCTGTGAGAGGCTGAGAGCCGAAGAGAATTCTTCTCCGAATTTCACAAAGACTTTCCACACCGTGGTCAGAAAGTCGGGTTCGCACAGACTTGAGTCGGAGGAAGACATTTAACGGACAAGCTGAGCAGGCAACCCGCAAGCACTCAATCGACCAGCAGGGGTGACTGGTGCACAATGAGATACTGTTATCCCTGGTGGCTGAAACCATCCCTCCGTGGGCTAAACTAGTGGCGGCTGTGCGTTGCTCTCGCGAGGACAACTTACTTACTCACAACTTGCGTGCATTTAGCAGATTTGCTCTTCTCCAGAGCGAGTTACACAGCTTTCCCATTTTTTACACAGTATCCATTTATACAGCTGGATATAGGGCTGGGCTATATATCGCAACAATAATTATCAATTGCAATAATGGCCGTTGCCAGCATGTGGGGTATTGCCTTTCTTTTCATATTTTTTTTAAAATTATACCTGATGCGGTAGTAATCTAAACTTAAAAACCCGTGTGAAATTCTTCCGGGAAAAAAAACGTCATCACTGTCTACTGCGTGTTGATAAGACAGACAATCACAGAAAGGCGTTGCACCTTTCATGCGATTGACAAAAACACATCACATGATCATGTGAAAGCTGTACGACCTTGCTACTGGTTGGCTGCCTTATCAACACTCAATAGATATCAGCGGTGATGATTTTTTGGATATTTACTGCCGTATATTGGGTGCCCCACACGGTGGCAACGGCCCGTTATTGTGTTCGATAATTATCGATGTTGTATATCGCCCAGCCCTAGTTGGATACATACTGAAGCAGTGCAGGTTAAGTACCTTGCTCAAGGGTACAAGAGCAGTGTACTACGAGGGAATCGAACCGGCAACCGTTATAATCCCAGTTCCTTAACCATTACAGTACACTGCCGCAGGGACGGCCAGAATCAGTTGGCAGTGGCACAGTCCGGATTCAAACCCAGACCGTCCATGCCGGGGGAACAGCGGCTGTAACAGGACGAGCCGAACCAGCAGCCCCCGAGGTTTCCCAACTCCAAAGCCAGTGTGTGGGGGTACCGGGGTGCGTGTGAATGAGCGGGACCCCGATACGAGGACTGGGGTACGTACCACCACCATGAGTGCAGGAATCCGGGGGGCTCCCCCAATGTGATGTTCTTCTCCCATCGGATCTGAGAGAGGGAGGGATGGACAGAGAGAGAGAGAGAGAGGGAGGGAGGGAGGGATGGACAGAGGGAGAGAGAGGGAGGGAGGGAGGGAGGGATGGACAGAGGGAGAGAGAGAAGGGGAGAGGGAAGGAGGGAGAGAGAGGGAGAAAGAGAGAGTCAGAAAGAGTACAGTATAAAACCTCTTCAGTGTCCCGGTCAGTAGGTGCTCATCACTAGTTCATGACTACGATCAATAAAGTAAAAACATTATCAGCATGATTGACAGCCCCCCCCCGGCCAATCAGTTACTTCAATATCTCAAACCCCAGTCCAGAGGGCCACGGTGTCAGGAGTTCTCCACTCAATCAACAGCCAATTAAATTTAGACCATGGAAATGAGGCGTGTGGTCTCTTTAGCCAATGCCTTGCCTTAAATTAAGACCAGTGACGGGCCTTAACCACTCTATAAACCAGCAGACACTGCAGGTCTGGGTTCCGACGCCCCCGTAATAACCACGTAGCGTCTGTGAACTGCGCAGAACGCCCCTTCTCCGCTCCACTGATAAGCAGTGCTGGTGAGCGCCGAAATGCCGAAACCCACCTATCCACAGGTCCCGCTCCTCCACGTTCATTGGGATGTGCCCGCTTTAACTGGTCTGGGGTACATCATAGTGTCCACAGTGTCAGCCAGGGACTGTGTCCAATCCCAGTAACAAACATAAATCTAACGTGAATCTGACACTAATATAACGTTTACCTCAGAGCACGACCCTCCAAAACATTACATTACTAAAGATTATTACTATTACTATTATTATTATTACAAACAGGAAACTAAACCCAAATTCGATCTGATTTACAGTATTGTAATGATCCCTCCAGTGTTGGAAGGTTAAAAAAATCCTGTTTTATTTTTAAGACGCAGCCATGTACATATTTGGCTTGTTGTGTCCTGCATCCAAAACGGTTAGTCAGCCTTCCTCAAATCCTGGTGGGCTTTAATAAATCCACCAATCAGATCGCTCGGCTTTTCAACTGAAGAAAAAAAAAAGAAAAAAAAGAATAGGCTGTACAAACTGGTATAGTGCTATTAGATCAAGTGGTCCACACCACACATAACCCTTAACAATAAAACTGCACTTGTGTTAGGCCCCAGTTTTTCATATGGAGGGCTGTGTGTGGCATAAGCCTCCTTGACGTTATAACACTGTTGTGCGTTTTCCCGCTGTTATAGCCTACACCTGGTCAACTTAGCTCCACTCGACCGTCTGGAGAGTTTCTCTGGTGAAAGTGGACTGGCTGCGAAGAGGCAGATTGCCTCGGCGGTAAAGACCACTTTACGTGGCCGCTGCACTTTTCACGCGCGTGTAACCGAGAGAGGAGCCGTCCAATCGGATAAGAGCGCAGTATTTGGCCCACAGTGGCAGAGCCGGCGTGGGCTAGCTTTGCGTCTGTCAAAATTACGTGTAAACTCGCTATTGTGAGTAAATATCCCAACCTAAATTACATTAATTTTGGAAATTAATCTGCGAAGGATCGGAGAAAAACTTGTAAATTTATTATTTTATTTTTTTTGCAAGCAAATGTTTCAAAAATTTTCCAAGAAAAACGACACAAAAAAAGAATCCATAATGCTTGTACTGCTACAGAGCCAATACAATGACTGCGTTTTTCTTTGGGGAGCAAAATCTTTTTTTATTGGCTCTGTCTGACGGACCGGTCACTGTAGCTCCACCCATTCCGGAGTTCATGAATGAAACCTCACTCTCCCCCACCCCCCACCCCCCAACCCCATCATGGCTGGAGTCTCAAGGCCTAAACTGGCTTCTGATTTGAAAAGAAACGATTGGCTGGGAGGGCACACAGACTGAAATTTGAGATCCCTGCCATAGAGGAAGAGAGAGAGGGGAGGGGGAGGGGGGGGGTTCACTCAGAGGGGGGGAGTCAACACTGAGTGAGAGAGCTACCTTTACCCCCCACCCCCCACCCCCCAGCCCTATGACCTCATAAAGGCCCAACATACTCCACAGGCTGAACTTAGTGGGTAGTTAGAGAATGGGATTGGCCTGCTCCCTGTGAAGGCCGGAGCAGAGAGGCAATATTAGACAGGGCGCCATTACACCATTACAGTAATCGCACGCTGAAAGATGCCTGAAACCAGAATTTTTTTTTTTTTTTTTTTTAAAGAAAAGAAAGAAAAGGACAGCCCAGATTCTGTCCTCTGCAGTCTGGAATGGAGCGTCTAAGCTGGTCATGGGGGTTAAGAACACATTATTAGGCCAAGTTAACCCATTTCACACACGTGGCTGCGGAGATTAGGATGGGTACTCACGCACGCGCGCACAAACGCACTTGTGTGTGTAACGTTTGAGAGGGGCTGCTGCCAGACCTGCGCAGTGATGAGGTGTGACTGCACAGTCACAAGGGTTCTCTGCGCATGACTGCGCAGTCATAAGGGTTCTCTGCTCATCACTGCACAGTCATAAGGGTTCTCTGCGCATCACTGCACAGTCATAAGGGTTCTCTGCACATCACTGCACAGTCATAAGGGTTCTCTGCACATCGCTGCACAGTCATAAGGGTTCTCTGCACATCACTGCACAGTCATAAGGGTTCTCTGCATCACTGCACAGTCATAAGGGTTCTCTGCACATCGCTGCACAGTCATAAGGGTTCTCTGCACATCACTGCACAGTCATAAGGGTTCTCTGCATCACTGCACAGTCATAAGGGTTCTCTGCACATCGCTGCAGTCATAAGGGTTCTCTGCACATCACTGCACAGTCATAAGGGTTCTCTGCACATCACTGCAGTCATAAGGGTTCTCTGCACATCACTGCACAGTCATAAGGGTTCTCTGCACATCACTGCACAGTCATAAGGGTTCTCTGCACATCACTGCACAGTCATAAGGGTTCTCTGCATCACTGCACAGTCATAAGGGTTCTCTGCACATCGCTGCACAGTCATAAGGGTTCTCTGCACATCACTGCACAGTCATAAGGGTTCTCTGCATCACTGCACAGTCATAAGGGTTCTCTGCACATCGCTGCACAGTCATAAGGGTTCTCTGCACATCACTGCACAGTCATAAGGGTTCTCTGCACATCACTGCACAGTCATAAGGGTTCTCTGCACATCACTGCAGAGTCATAAGGGTTCTCTGCACATCGCTGCACAGTCATAAGGGTTCTCTGTGCATCGCTGCACAGTCATAAGGGTTTTCTGTGCATCGCTGCACAGTCATAAGGGTTCTCTGTGCATCGCTGCAGTCATAAGGGTTCTCTGTACATCGCTGCACAGTCATAAGGGTTCTCTGTGCATCGCTGCACAGTCATAAGGGTTCTCTGTGCATCGCTGCACAGTCATAAGGGTTCTCTGCACATCGCTGCACAGTCATAAGGGTTCTCTGCACATCGCTGTGCAGAGCTGAAGGGTTTGTCTGCATCACTGAGCACTGCGCTCTGCATCACTGCGCTGCATCACTGCACTGCGTAGGATGGAAGCCACCCGTACATCACAGCACTGGGATTAAGTGCCTGTGACTCACTGCACATTTAAGACAAAATAAATCTATAAATTAAAAACAATACCACCAGGGGGGTTTTTTACAGAATCACAATTAAGCAACAAGTAATTAAAAATATGTAACTGACGGCATAAGAACACAGACAAACAAACGAACAAACAAAAACTAAAATTGAGATTTATTAAGGGTTCTCTGCTCATCACTGCACAGTCATAAGGGTTCTCTGCGCATCACTGAACAGTCATAAGGGTTCTCTGCACATCACTGCACAGTCATAAGGGTTCTCTGCACATCGCTGCACAGTCATAAGGGTTCTCTGCACATCACTGCACAGTCATAAGGGTTCTCTGCATCACTGCACAGTCATAAGGGTTCTCTGCACATCGCTGCACAGTCATAAGGGTTCTCTGCACATCACTGCACAGTCATAAGGGTTCTCTGCATCACTGCACAGTCATAAGGGTTCTCTGCACATCGCTGCACAGTCATAAGGGTTCTCTGCACATCACTGCACAGTCATAAGGGTTCTCTGCATCACTGCACAGTCATAAGGGTTCTCTGCACATCGCTGCACAGTCATAAGGGTTCTCTGCACATCACTGCACAGTCATAAGGGTTCTCTGCACATCACTGCACAGTCATAAGGGTTCTCTGCACATCGCTGCACAGTCATAAGGGTTCTCTGTGCATCGCTGCACAGTCATAAGGGTTTTCTGTGCATCGCTGCACAGTCATAAGGGTTCTCTGTGCATCGCTGCAGTCATAAGGGTTCTCTGTACATCGCTGCACAGTCATAAGGGTTCTCTGTGCATCGCTGCACAGTCATAAGGGTTCTCTGTGCATCGCTGCACAGTCATAAGGGTTCTCTGCACATCGCTGCACAGTCATAAGGGTTCTCTGCACATCGCTGTGCAGAGCTGAAGGGTTTGTCTGCATCACTGAGCACTGCGCTCTGCATCACTGCGCTGCATCACTGCACTGCGTAGGATGGAAGCCACCCGTACATCACAGCACTGGGATTAAGTGCCTGTGACTCACTGCACATTTAAGACAAAATAAATCTATAAATTAAAAACAATACCACCAGGGGGGTTTTTTACAGAATCACAATTAAGCAACAAGTAATTAAAAATATGTAACTGACGGCATAAGAACACAGACAAACAAACGAACAAACAAAAACTAAAATTGAGATTTATTGAAATTGATAAACTCTGAAAACCGATTAAGGTTACAAATGCGTGAGCTTAAGATTTTCTCTGTTTTCGTGGACAGGGTTACATAACTGTACCTAACCCCCACCCCCCCACCCCCAGCCTTGGGTCAGCACAAGCAATAATGTTAATTCCATAAGAGCCCAAGTGGACTCATCCGCCCCGCACAGCAAGCGTGCGATTCTCGGCTAGGAGTCACTTACCTCAGACAGGAAGGTCTGTGCAGATTTCTGCGCCCCCACGTGCAGTAGATACTCGTACACGTATAACGCTAACCTGGAAAACAGAAGAGAGAGACGGTAGCCAACGTTAGATCCTCCTTCCACTGACCGATGAGGAAAACGCCACGCACGCACGCACGCACGCACGGGTGTAAACGCTGGCCAAACCAGCACAGGGACGAGGAATAAACCAGACCTCCCTGCGCCATTAGCCTTAGCCAGCTGGTGTGTGTGTGCGCATGGAGGTCACATGACTGAGGCCTGAGGGTTCTTCTCACAGTACCACAAGAACAACAGATGCAGGCCCAAATAGCCAACTCACTCACTCACTCACTCACTCACTCACTCACTCACTCACTCACTCACTCACTCACTCACTCACTCACTCACTCACTCACTCACTCACTCACTCACTCACTCACTCACTCACTCACTCACTCACTCACTCACTCACTCACTCACTCACTCACTCACTCACTCACTCACTCACTCACTCACTCACTCACTCACTCACTCACTCACTCACTCACTCACTCTTATTCAGAGTGACTTAACAAGCATTGTGGCAAGACTTTAAAACAGCGTGGCTTTCATTCCAAACACAATGGCAACCTTTGAACAATAAGCTACAATAACTTTTAATGTCTACGGAAGGATTTACCCATTAAAGACCTCCGTAGTGTCAGAAATACCTGCGCACGCAATGATGAACACATTTCCCATAGTCCCATCCCAGGACTTCTACTCTGCCAGAGCAAACCCACGATTCCATTTTCCGTAATGCGCTAGACAGCAAACAACTCCTTCAGAAAGAAATTAAATATTCCGCCGAATGAATTTTAGACGGACAGGTGAAAGACGCTGGGTGCTAAATGAAGAGCAGGCCGAGGCATAGGCGCATGCCCACCTGGTCACTGAAAACTAAACCATTTGTGCAAAATGAAGATTTAAATGGCAAAGCAACTGGCAGGGGGCCAAACCTGCATTGCGTTACAATAAGTCTGAGGAAAAAAAGCTGTGAAAGAACTTAAGTTTTCCAAAACCCTAAGAGATCAAGAGACGGGCCGTAACAAAAACTAGCGTGCACAGTGGGTCCCCGCAACTGAGTCGGAGAAACTGGCATTATATCATAATGTGAAGCATCCATCCATTATCTAACTCGCTTTAGGGAGGCTGGAGCCTATCCCAGCATGCTTTTGGCAAGAGGCAAGAATAGCCCCCTCAGGGCACACACACCATTCACTAACACACTCATACCTACAGGCATAGCGTCTCCAATTAGCCTAACTAGCCAAATTAGCCTGGATGTCTTTGGACTGTGGGAGGAAACCACAGGAAACCCAGACGGACACGGGGAGACCGTGCAAACTCCACGCAGAAAGGCCCCTGGCCTGGATTCGTACCCAGGACCTTCTTGCCGTGAGACGACAGTGCTACTTACACGGAGGCATGTAAACTAGAATCTGGGGCATGTAAACTGGAACAGGGGTCCAATAAGCACAGTTGGGTAAATGAACACCGATCCGCGCAGCCACGCTAAAACTATAAGCAGAAAACATCAATCTCACAGCGTAAACACGTAAATTATGAACGTGTGTATGGAGCCAGGCGATGACCTACAAGAGCAAAATCATTTTACATGCAGGTGTTCATAGTGTTGTCAATAACTTGGGCAGAGACTCAAATATTGGATTATTCAGCCATAAGACCACGAATCCATCAACTCGTATTAGTGTTCAAATGATTGTGAATTTGAAGCAAAGAAATTTAAAAACACACGAAGATTGGTCTTATTTCTCATCAATATTCATAAGGTATCATCAGAGTCCATCATAAAACGAGATAATTCCTTGATATTATTCACTTTGCTGCATGGAAGTATGAGTGAACGCAAGCCGCTTTTCTAGTGAGTCATTATTTCCATTAGTTCCTATTGAGGCGTCAGGGGAGAGGCGGGTCAGAGGTCAGATTATTAGCAGGAGGCTCGATCTTCAGGGGTTTCTGGAGTGAAAACATTCAGATGAACATTCACCTGAATTATAAAGTAAACCTTTAATTATCAGCACAGCTGTGAATATTCACCTGGATTATAAAGTAAACCTTTAATTATCAGCACAGCTGTGAATATTCACCTGGATTATAAAGTACACCTTTAATTAACATCTTTTTAATAATAAAAGTTATACTGAGGGAATTTCTGTATGTTGTTCTCAGGTATAAAAAAAACCAGTGCTCGGCTTGGGATTTAACCTGAGAACCTTCTGGTTCCAAAATTTAGCTCATTATGGGCAGGGTTCTTCACCAATATTTTTTCCAAGGAGCACATGTGTGCCTAAATTGAAAGATTTATGAGCACACCAATACATCCCAATTAGTGCTCCTAAATTAGTTTTCCAATTAGCACATAAATTGCTCCTAAAATGGGAGCCCTGTCGAGCCCAGAATATGGGTACGGCTAGGATATGGACAGTGGTCACCTGATTCTAGATCCCAGCAATCTTTCTCCGGGACGTTTTATGAATATGGACCCCACTCCTTCGCTGCTGCCACATCTACAGAGGTCCCCAACCAAATCCGCCCCACCCCGGCCCCGCCCATCACCATGAAGGGACACACAACGGAGAGGGACACAAGACTGCGATTTTGGCCTGAGCATGCAGGCCTGTGTAAACGCACTCAAAATGATTAATGATGTACTTCAAATACGACGCAGCATTGCCCGCGCATCTCTGCTACAGACAGCACCCATTCCTGATCGTACTCAGCGCATTATTGAGTGTTGAACTTCTGCTGCAATTGGTTCAGCGGCGCTTACATCATGACTTTCAAAAACCTTCTGTGAAATGGGACTGCAGGTAGTTACACACTCGTGGACGGGCAGACACACGAATGCCAACAAAACACACACACACACACACACACACACACACACACACACAAATCTCTGGATACATCCAGAGAAACACACCTTTTCTTCCATTCTCATAAGTTTTTCATACGGTCATAAAATCTATAGTCGTTCAGTTTACGCTTCTCCATCGATGATGTCACTGGATCATGGCCACTCTCTCAACGCATTACTGGCAGTCAGTCCATCTTTCAGTCTGAAATTCAGCCAAACACACACAACTCATTCAGCCCCGCACAGTAAGGCTTGTGATTTCTCAAACACACACAACTCATTCTGCCCCACACTCAGGCTTGTGATTTCTCAAACACACACAACTCATTTTGCCCGTACACAAAGGCTTGTGATTTCTCAAACACACACAACTCATTTTGCCTGCACACTAAGGCTTGTGATTTCTCAAACGCACACAACTCATTCTGCCTGCACACTAAGGCTTGTGATTTCTCAAACACACACAACTAATTTTGCCTGCACACTAAGGCTTGTGATTTCTCAAACACACACAACTCATGCCGCCCATACACAAAGGCTTGTGATTTCTCAAACGCACACAACTCATTTTGCCCGTACACAAAGGCTTGTGATTTCTCAAACACACACAACTCATTTTGCCTGCACACTAAGGCTTGTGATTTCTCAAACGCACACAACTCATTCTGCCTGCACACTAAGGCTTGTGATTTCTCAAACACACACAACTCATTCTGCCTGCACACTAAGGCTTGTGATTTCTCAAACACACACAACTCATTCTGCCTGCACACTAAGGCTTGTGATTTCTCAAACACACACAACTCATTCTGCCTGCACACTAAGGCTTGTGATTTCTCAAACGCACACAGTTTGATAGAGATCCATCAGGTTAATCACCTTTTTTGTGCATTCAAGCTATCAGGCCATCAAGCTTGTCGCACGTCACTCAATTCAACATCAAGTGCCCAGAGCTTCTTACGAATACCATCAGGTGGAGAGAGCCACAATCATAAAAAACATTTACAGGGAACTGTCACAAAGACGCTGTACTGAGAAACAGAAGGAAAAATTGGGCAAAAACCAGGCCTGAACCCCCAAAAAGCAAACGAGGTAAAAACTCCCCTAATAGGAAGAAATCTCGGGAGGAATCTGGCTCCAGAGGGGGAGCCCATCCTCTGCTGGCCGGCCCGGTTTAAACCCAGGCTAGAGAGGGGGAGCCCATCCTCCGCTGGCCGGCCCGGTTTAAACCCAGGCTAGAGAGGGGGAGCCCATCCTCCGCTGGCCGGCCCGGTTTAAACCCAGGCTAGAGAGGGGGAGCCCATCCTCCGCTGGCCGGCCCGGTTTAAACCCAGGCTAGAGAGGGGGAGCCCATCCTCCGCTGGCCGGCCCGGTTTAAAGGTGGATTGGATGGCAACTAAATGTAATGTGGGATCTACCACAGCAAATAATCAAATGGGTTGAGCAGGTTACAGTCTGAGATATTAAACTAGTTTAATATAAGCACAGCACTTTCAGTGCCGCAAAAAAAAAAAGAGACAGTCAAAAGTCTTAAGTTAATAAACAAAATGAAGTCACTACAAACACTTTTCACTTTACACCGTTAGACGCAAAACGCATCCATCAGCTTTATCACACTGTTAATGCTGTGCGGGGATCTTGCAGACCGTAGACTGCCAATTTATTCGCCGCAGAAAATGCACTCGCATCTTTAATAAACAAAATTAAGTTAGTGCAAACGCTTGTTGTTTCACAGCGCTGGATGCTAATTTCCGTGCTAACTGCAATAAGGGCCCAGTAGGCGCGGGCCGTAAATCAGAGACACGCAACCTGGAGCTTGCGGAGCCCGCGAGTTCGTCGTCTTTTACTCCCGCTGACATCTTAATCAGACAAAGGTATGTGAAAACTCTCTCTCCCTCTTTTTTCCCCCCAATCATCATCATCCCACCGTTTCTTTTCGTTATGTCCCACCACACGCTCACGACATCTTCTGCCCGGGTTTGAGAAATTGCAGGCGGCTGCAACGCGTGTCCCGCAGCACCCCGTAGCCCTGGCTGCCTCTTTTCCCGCCGAGCCGCGCAGTCACCGCACCGGAGAAACCGCGCTACTTAGCGCAGGTGCCACAGGCGGAGCGCAGTTGCCTGGAACGGCCAGAGGGGGCACTGTTGCACAACGAGGCAGGGAATCACCCGGCCACCATCCTTCCCTGGGGGACACTACAGCCAATAGAGCGCCACCCTGCGGGTGCTGCCGGCCAATCAGCACAGGCAACCCCAGGATTCCAATCCCCACCACACGTCTGACAGCAGAGTAAACATGCGTCCAAGTGCCACCACAACTAAGTGCGCTTAAAATAATTATATCAGAATGAACGTTTGGCTCGTTACCCGACGCTTTCTCTTCCTCAGCTCCCCCGGCAGGTGCCAATTAGCCGTGCATGCACACTCCCTGCTTTATAAGTACTCCAGCGTGAATATTAGCCAATCAATCAGCAAGGCCACAAGCACGCATCACATTGCTTACCCGGCAACCAATCCCATCCCTCCGATTAGCAAGGGACGGGGACGGACAAACCCGAACGCAAACGATGACGTGAGTACCTACACCTTATAAAGCTGATCACTGTAAATAGGTAATTAATATTAAATCAGAGATGAGCTGGGAGGAGGTCAAGGAAAAAAAAGATCATAGACAGGGGGGGGGGGGGGGGCTGGGCTCCCCAGAACTGATGAACCCTGAACCTTGACTGTTCACTCTGAGCTGTCAGTCAATATCTGGTAAGGGTGTAGATGTAGAACCATCCAGAAGGTCCAGTGGAACCAAGTTTGTGGAGGGAAGAGAGAGCAGGGGGAGGGAGAATGAGAGAGAGAGAGAGAAAGAAAGAGAGAGAGCAGGAGGAGGGAGATAGAGAAGGAGAGAAAGAGAAGAGAGAGAGTGAAAGTGAAAATCTAATCAAATCCATATTTCTTTCTGTACAGCGGCCGTTTACAAACATGTTGTCACACACATTTCTCCAGCTATAAAAAAACAAAACAAACACTGGAAAATTGTTCCCCGACCTCCTAAAAGTGGATATAGCAGTGGTGTCAGGAGGCAGAGAAGAATCCTTTGTTTAGAAAACCTGTAGGGGTGTAGCGGTAGGGGTAGGGGTGTAGCGGTACACGTGCGGTACTTTTGGTTCTGTACACGCTGTGGATCGTACAATTACAGACTTGCTTTAACGCACATGCAGAACGGTTTCTTTTGAGCTGAATCTAAATTCAAAACTTAAGAGTTCCCTCTGATGTCCAAATATTTGCAAAGGGCCAGATGTTGTTGGCTTGGCCGAGCATCATCAGTAGGAGAAGCCAGAGCTTGAGGACCGTCCCATATCATTGAAGTCTCCCGTTTGGGAGCATTATGGTTTCTCAGTGAACTCCAGTAACAATAGGGAAAGAGTGGCAGATTGGATAAAGGCAGCGGGCTGAAATTGGGCATAACATGCCAACTAATTTGAGACGGCATCAGCCGAATGTGTCCGTTACTGAAATGCACACCTTCCTCTCCACACTGCAAAAACCAAAAAATAAGTCAATCTCAACAAGCATTTTAGTCTTATATTTAGACATGAAATCTTATTTCTATTACATGTTTACTAAAAAATACAAAGATATTGCCAATGAGGAGAGAGTTTGACTCATTTTAAAATTTGCCAATGGGGTAAGAATATTTCACTTGTCAAGGAAACAGTCATTTCAAAAATTGGTAATATTTTCTACTATCAACAAAAAATTTTTTTTGGAGTCTCATTGCAAGACTAAAACACTTGCTAAGACAGACGTTTACGCAGGGCAGGCAAGCAGCCTCGCGCCGCAGATTCAGACCGGGTCAAAACCGTACCAGACGCCATTGTATCTGTGACCATACTCATACGCAAGTCATACAGAATGACCATACTCATACACAAGTCATACAGAATGACCATAGTCATACAGAATGGGGGTTTTAAGCATACGTAAACCTAAATATCCTTTACGCAAACTACGGTTGTAGCAATATTGACATATTCTGCATTTCTGTTGCATTACCTAAATGTGTTTATTTTTAAGAAAGATGGATAATATGCAAGTGTAATAGCACCTTATTTTGTTCAGCAAGAAATTATGGACAATTAACCATTGTTTACATTTTCAAAATAATTGAAAAAAACATTTAAATTTAAGTTTAGTTCTTTTATTTAAGTTTTTTTTTTTTACTGAAAATGTTAAAACCAAGGTATGTACTAAACCAAGACTTTTACACCCCTACAAACGAAATACAAACCGTCCAAGGATGACCTTATTTTTTCCTAGGCGATGAGAAGACTCAGAGTTCCCATGATGCCAAGCTCTCTCTACACAAATTGGAACAAAATTAAAGTTGGGACCAGTGGCAGATCCAAAGGGCATCTACAGGACCAGGGCTCACCTAAACACCCCCTGGTACTCTGGGATCCCCCCTCATCCCCAGCTCCCATCCCCCTGGCTCTCAACAGGTTGACTTAGTGGAGTGCTGCTGGGTTTGCAGGGGGGTACCAAAGTTCAAATGGTGAAAGTATACACTTATAAAAAGTGCTAAATTTCTGAATTAGTTTCCCCTTGCCTTGTCCCATTACAGTCCAGGCAATTCACAACATTTAGCCATTAGCAATCTTAATTCAAAGAGCAATTACACTTCCACTTGAGATAAATATTATTTAATTGTACTACAGTCAGAAAACAGTTTACAAGGAGACACAATATATTAATGACCAGACTTTATTACTTATTAAAGATAAAAATAAACTTAATTTGTCCATAACAAAAATCATTTTTTGTGACACTGAGCTATTATTTTCCCCAGTTGTACTAAAAGTATCGATTAAAATAAAAAAATAAAAACGTATTTTTTGTAATTTCTGTCAAATGCATGAATTTACAATAAAAGTTTACATTAAAAAATGCAACAAAAACAAAACATCCTGCACATGTGATAAAATATGATAAATATAACAAAACAAGAATAATAATAACAATTTTTGAAAAGTTATGTCATAGAGGCCTACTCACCGCTCCCATCAGACCAAGGCACTCATAACAGGACGTTCTGACTCAAAGAGAAAGGGCCTGGCAAGGCCTGTATCTGATACACAGATCGGTGTGCAAACAATGGCTGCTGGCTCTGGTGCTGCCCCGCAATGGCTGCTCCCTTTTAAGAGGCCATGGGCTCGCATTCGGTTATGCAGCCCTTGGTGGGGGGCGTGTTCTATTGACTAAAGTACAGTAAGGCTAATTTACCCCACTTTAAGCAATTTTCAGACCACTTAACACCCCCTCATCCTTGTCCCTTTTGAGGGGGGGGGGGTGTAAAAAGGACAGCCAACAGCCTCCGGGGCCTTTGGTACAGCAGTGCCTTTTTGTGCAAGTTAGTCCGAGATGAATATCTGGATCAAACCGTGGACTCCCAGGGAGAGGAAAACGCAATTCAATTTTTCTGGAGGGGATGGGTTTAGGGAATGGGCAGTTGGTTTTGGTTTGCTTTGTGTGTGTGTGTGTGTTTATTTTTTAGGCCCCAGAGCCTAGGGCAGTGGTCCACAACCGTGTTCCTGGATATCTACCGTCCTGTAGGTTTTCACTCCAAACCTAACAAAGCACACCTCATTCAACAGCTAGAGATCTCGCTGAGCTGCTAATTAGTAGAATCAGGTGTGCCAAATTAGAGTTGAAATGAAAACCTACAGGATGGCAGATCTCCAGGAACAGGGTTGGGGACCACTGGCCTAGGGTGACTCTGGGAAGGTCTCAATGCCAGAACATGTCGGTCATGTGTTGCAGTGTCCTGGAGGGGCGTGGCTCTGTGACTCATAGAAGTGACCAGAGAGTCTCCACAAAGTTCTGATGACGATTATGATGTCACAATTACCTGGTCAGTTCCGCAAGATCGTTTTCACAGATTCTACATAATAGACTCGCCAGATATTCAGCTCCAACATTCCTTCCATCTTCTCTACCTTTAAAGGGGAATTCCACCGAAAAATGTTTCATTTGTAGAGAAGTAGCTCTCCTGATTAAAATGAGCTCTCAACCTGTAGTGAGAACAGAGATATAGCCCCAAACTACTGTGCATGTAGTACCTGCTTTAATGTGAACTACAACGGCCAAGAGTGCTTACAGTTTATGGGCGATGTCAGACAACGCCAGTCACAGGTTGTCATGCCCACTGAATAACGTTACAACTGGAGCGGAGGGGCTGGGCATTTTACTGCTAGTCCTGCAGCGTCTCTTCGAAAGAAGCCATGTTACTCGCTCGCAAGTTAGCCACCAATGTAACAGTTCTACTTAAAAAAATACCACCACCATTTGCTGGAGTCTGCAGAAAAACAGGGGAATTAAATTGGGAAAACATAGCCCTTCATTTATCTACTTTTGGTATCATGAAATCATATTAGCTAGCCTAGCCAGAAGTCTGCAACACTTAGGCTACTCATTTCTCACCCCGGTTCTTTAATGTTTAACCTGGGTAACCTGGGTAAACGAGTGGTGTAGCCTATGTGTGGTAGCTACCGCAATACCAACTGAAATGGAAATGTTTGCTTCAAATAGCGTTACCGGGCACAGTTTCATGCCGAAGCAGTTTTCTAAATGCCAAAAAGATGACGTGGCTTAGCTACTGCATGGCAAACATTTAAAAACCCGCATTGGCACCTTTCTTTAATGCAAAAAAAGCTGTGGCTAACAACAGCTAATGCACTAGCCCAGAAAATGACGTTGTTAACATTGCTTCTGTAATCGAATGCTCAAAGTGAAACCGGACGATTATGGTCAGCAATGTTAGTCTACTTTTCCATGGTTCTTCACTGGGGGATTTAATGAGGAAGATGTCAGGGACTGAGGCCGGAAGCCACTGAGTTGGATCATTTGTCTATTCTGTAACCGCATAAGGACACTCGAGTCCCGTTTGGTTTCTCTTGCCAAAATATCTTTAGGAAACAAATCAATGTAATTTCAATGAAATTTTGTCAATGTAATTTTCTGACATTATAATAAAATATCAATGATAGCTAGCTTGATCTACGATGTGTCCGTACTCAGAACATTAACAGACACGCCATTGTTTACCCCCTTCGCTGGCTCCGCCTACGTGTCTATGTAACTTACATGCCCACTTGACACCACTGTAGTTTTTCATAAATGAGAAAGGGCATTTGGACGTATACCTCTACCAAAATTGTATCTTTATCTGCGGTTATCTCAGCCACAAAGAGAGACTTAATTAGTTGCGCCTTGATCTGTTAAATAAGGTTAATGTTGTTATCCTTTAAGGCAGGGCTGCCCAACCCTGTTCCTGGAGATCTACTGTCCTGTAGGCTTTCACTCCAACACTAACAAAGCACACCTCATTCAACAGCTAAAGATCTCTTTGAGCTGCCAATTAGTAGAATCAGCTGTGCCAAATTAGGGTTGAAATGAAAACCTACAGGATGGTAGATCTCCAGGAACAGGGTTGGGCAGCCCTGCTTTAAGGGCTTCCAGACAATAACAGGAGCTAGATCACAGTACCAAACATCCACTGCTAAGGAATTTTACCTGGTCATGCTCCGTAGTGAACTTTCAGAAGATGCATCGAAACAGAATGCGATGGCATCAAAACAACACAGAACTGAGTGTCTGGTGGGTCTATAGAATCTGCCATTACACACTTTATTGGACACTCCTTCCTGCACACGTCAAGGAGATCCAGTCACCATTTTAATGAATGAATCAAAGAGTGTGCAGGAATGGAAGACTTAGCATGACAAAAGGAAGTGGGTTTTGTCTTATGTTGTAGAATCTCATAGCTTAGTAATGTAGAGAACCTTCAGCAATCTCTGGAGATCAGCCCAATACACAAACATGCCATGGTAGTGCGCTTCCTTGCCAGACCAAAACCGCAACCCGACTCACAACGCACGGACTACACGCTACTGTAATCCTCCTCATCTTTACAGAGGAGCAGAAACTCTCAGGTCTTCCCACCAACTTACTCCACGTTACACAGTATAATCTGACATCTTGTCAACGTGTTGCGTATTTTGCATTTTGTTTTAAAAAGCAAACACAAAGGCTGAAGTGAAGTTTGAAGTTTGCTTGGATGTACTGTGCCAAGATTTTTTTTGATGAAATACTAAAGACAAGGCTGGATTTGGACATTTAATATAAGATCATGGGTTGAAATGCTTTTTGAAAAACACAAGACTGGAATAGAATAGAATAGAATAACCACTTCCCCCACACGCCCTGGGGCTCCCCGTCTCGCTGTCTGTCAGTCCCGCTCTCTTCTCTCACTCGAATCCGTGCTCGCTCGAGGGGGTGCCTGAGGGGGACAACCATAGCCACACCGCCCCCCCCCCCGCCCCAAACCCAAACCCAAAAACATCCCGCCCATTCCTGCTGCCAGAGCTAACAGGAGAAGGTGCAGGGGAGACTGAGGGAAGCTGAACAGAAATGGGCCACCCGGTTTCATTAACAGTGCTAGAGGCAAAAAGGGGGCGGAGACAGACTTGGATATCGCCACGGAAACGCAAGAGGAGGCCTTAAGGAGCCTCCAGATTGTGTCTTCCTGGACTGCATACGAGTGCTCAGGCAAAGTGTGTGCGTCGGAGTGTGTGTGTGTGTGTGTGTGTGTGTATATGTCTGGTTCAGAGGGACTCAGCATAGCTGTCATACAAGATCTTGTGCGTGCGTGCGTGCGTAAGCTGACGGACCTTTTTCAACCTCCCTGATGCAAGACACAGAACATGTGGGTACGACTTCAAATTCTCCACGACAGAAACCCAGGAGATGAGTTAAGTGTGTAACCAGCTACTTTAGTCCATAGATGGAAAGAAACCTTTTATGATTTCAAGCCCCCCCCCCCCACCCCTCAAAACTAGTCATGACTGACACACTTCATTATAATTGCATCATTAATGTTAGCAGTTTCTTGATCGGCCAACGAGCATGACAGGAGCCCCATTGGCCAGCTGGTATTACAGGGGCCCCATTGGCCAGCGGGTATGACAGGGGCCCCATTGGCCAGCGGGTATGACAGCACATGGGCCATTTTCTCAGTGTACCCCACAATCACCCAACAGACAGCCCAGTTATATTCATTTCACTTTGTGTTTTTGATAGGGACAGATAATTGTATTGAACATTGTATCACGTATTTGTAGCTTACGCCAATTTCTAAATTCTTGGTCCAAGAAGGGCCATTAAATAGTATAATATTCCAAACAGCACCACACACACAGACACACACAGACACACACAGACACACACAGACACACACAGACACACACAGACACACACACAGACACACACACAGACACACACACACACACACACACACACACATCATGCATCCTGTGAGGTAAGGTCCCCCCTCATTCCAGGTGCAGATGTTTTCTGGCAAAAAGGGCCATCTGCGTTTGATACAAAAAAAGGACTGGTTTCCTTCAAGGGCTTATAAATCAAATTTTTTTCAAAAAAATTTTTTTTTAACAAAATTGCAAAATTTTTCTAAAAAAAATAAAGAACACATTTTTAAAAATGCAATTAAATTGGCAATTAAAACTTCAGGCAAAAGCAAAAAGCGGGAGGATTAAATTTAGCTAAATCCGACCACCCTGAGAAGATATCGGTCCTTCTCACCAAACATCCGGTGTCCACAGATCACGGTGATCTCCCCCGGCCCCCCCCCCCCCCCAAGCCCAGAACACACCCGACTCGTTGCCCCTGGGCGGCCCGACACACACTCTGTCTTTAAACATCACACAAAAAAAAAAACCCAGAGCAAAGCAGCCCCTCCTGACGCACTGGCAGTTGGAAAATTCTCCGTTTGAATAATTCAGCAGGAGCAGAAGGGAACGGGGTTTAGCGGTAACATGGCGACTGTCCACCATGACACAAAGCAGGAGAGGAGGACCAGAAATTTAGGTTGGAATCACCCCCCCCCCCCCTCCCCCCATTTTAAGAGTGGTTCCCTGAATTTCGCCAAGGTTACCTTTTTATGCCTTAAGTTTAAGTTTAACTTGTGCTTTATTGACCCCGTGGGAATAATTAATCCTCTGCATTTGACCCACCCTAACTACTTAAGAGCACTGGGCAGCCACAGTGCTGCACCCGGGACCAACCCCTGTTCTGAGGCCCTGGTCAAGGGCAATGGCACACTAGAGCCGCCTCCCCCCAACCCCCCCTCCCCTTTTTTTCCTCCAAAATTTTGAATTTTGAAAGCAACGTTCATCGCAACTGCCGTTGCCGATTCGGGAGAGCGCGGCCAAGCGCGTTCTCTACACCTAACAACCCCGTCATCCACTGCTTCTAATCAATCCGCAGTTCACAAGTCAGATGAACAGAGACGGAGGAAGACTCGTCACAGCTCAGCAGGTGTACTCGCAGGGGGCCACCAGTAGGGGTCGCTGGTGTGCAATGAGATGCTTCCATCCCAGCCGGCCACACTGGCGCTGTCCATACTCAATACCATGGACACATCCAGGCACTAGAACAGCGACTCCACAGGATGAGCTGCTAGCCAGTAACCGACCGTGGGTCAACACCTTCTGAGATCTCACTACATTAGAGCTGGCCAACCCAGGTCCTGGAGAGCCGCAGGGTCTGCTGGTTTTTGTTTTTACTTGCCACTTAATATATCAATTACAGCAGTCAATTACACAGTTAACTCAGCTCACCTGGTTTCTTGGGTCTACAGTGGTTGTTGTATTTAAGGTAAAACCAGCAGGACCTGGGTTGGCCACTACTGCACGACATTCTTGCTGAATGTTAAATCCAATTCAGGTTTTTTTCCCTATATTGCACCAACACCTGGCAGAGGTGGAAATCTAGGGGACATGAAGTGAAAGTCCTCCCCAGTATATTGCTCCAATCACCTGGATTTGCTAATTAACATAATTCTTCAGCGAGGAGGTAGAACTAATTAGTGAAATCACCTGGCTGAGTCTATGGGTGGAAGAAACACATGGCAGGACTTTTACTTTATGGCCCCTGGATTTTCCACACCTCTGACAACCGGGCACTTTTTATAACCAGAGCCCATATTCATAAAATGCCTCAGAGTAAGAGTCCTGATCTAGGATCAGGCTTCCCTTTTCCATAAGCCATCCATGTCCATTATGATCTGAAAGGCAAAAACTGATCCTAGATCAGCTCTCCTACGCCAACACCATAATTACAAAACCAGGCCTCAGCAACTAAAAGAAATTCTGAATTCTCAAGGCCGAACACCTTCCTATTCCATATTTTAGGATTTGGCCCAGATTCTTCACCAAATTCGAAATTAAGGAATAGGAAGGTGTTCGGCCTTGAGCGGAATTCCACATCCAGAAATAACCTTCCCAGAATTCCCCCTTATCACATGAAAACGCCAATACTTCTTGGTGAGCTAGAATGTTAGAGGCGGGAATGTCAGAGAGGATAACGTCAGGAGGGAAAGATAACACCGCATTGCATTGCGGCTTAATTATTTAAGCTTTTTCTTTCAGCGTTTCCAAAAAAATAAAAAATAAACCTGCTTGCATAATATCCCAGCCATACAAAGTCTCTTTTGTTTTGCTCTTGAAGTTGAAGTCATGGCAAAAACCTTAATCTATTTATCAAAGATAGGATTCAACATTTTCACAAGCTTGCTGGTCAGAATAACCCACACAAACACAGCTGTGGAGGTGGGGTCAGGTAGGGGGGGAGAATTACCAAAACCAAAAAAAAAAAGAATGAGTTGAGTGTTGAGTTTCCCAATGGTGTCAGATTCTTTTAGTTTGGCTGTCTTCCTACTCTGCCCTTCCTAATTTCTATCTCACTGGCACGGGCAGTGAAAACCTCACTTACCGGTTACCTTGGCCACAGGCCTTCGATGTGAGGACATCGAACACAATAACAAAGTATTTCGAAAAAATGTTTTTTTAGAAAACATAGAGAGAGAGAGAGAGAAGTGTGAAGGCGTAGAATTAACAGGCTTTTGAACAGACTGTATTATCTCCCACTCACACCTGCATTTCCGGCAAGGCTGCAGTCACAGTCTTGGCCTCTGCCGACTCACTCACTCACTCACTCACTCACTCACTCACACACTCACTCACACACTCACTCACACACTCACACACACACACACACACACACACACACGTCCTATGACTCCAGAGGGTCTTCCTTACAAATTGGATCTTAATTACCGAACCAGAGCCACTGATTGGATGGGAACTCAAATCACCTGATACACCAGGTGTCAATTAGCCGCTGATTTGCAGATATTTTGAA
Organism: Synaphobranchus kaupii; assembly: GCA_029718625.1. Lineage (NCBI taxonomy): Eukaryota > Metazoa > Chordata > Actinopteri > Anguilliformes > Synaphobranchidae > Synaphobranchus > Synaphobranchus kaupii. Next base: position 19,757,141 of record CM056385.1, on the reverse strand, counting down.
AAAGCCTTTCTGACCCCCCCCCCCCCCCTTGCCCCTGCCCCTGCCCCTGCCCCTGCCCCTGCCCCTGCCCCTGCCCCTGCCCCTGCCCCTGCCCCTGCCCCTGCCCCTGCCCCCATTTAACCACTTCCACGTTAGAAAATCACCGCCAGGAGCAAATTCACCAGGATGACAGGAAAAGCAGCACTTCTGATTGGCCGTCCTGCATGGTTCAGTTCTGTTGGGTCCGTGGGACTTGTAGTCCTTACACGCGTGCAGAGACTCAACATGCTGAAGGAACGGAAAGCGCTAGAAACATCTGCGCCCTGTCCAGGGCCGTTTTCTTATATACTGGCTAGCAAGAGCCTAAAAGAGAGTAGTACTCCTCCATTTATCCTCCCTCCCGCCAAGGGTACAAAATGTAAGTGTCCAGCAAGAAGAAAATCCCACAATGCAGTGCTCTAAACTCTTCCTATATCGGTTGCGAGGGCCGTTCAGTTATGTTTTGGTTTGTTTCTCGTCTACCCTGCCTTGCAGAGCGCCTGTTAAGTTTGCTTGCTGAAAAGTTTGCTTGTCACAGATTTCATCACAAAATAGCTCACTCGAGGGAAGAGAGCAAGGGAAGGGAATGTATTAAATTGGATCCGAATGCAGACTGGAAGACTGAGGTTTCAAAAAGCCCAAAAAAAATGGGTAGAGCCATCCGACACTAGAAATGACCCCGCCCCCCCATTTGAACCAATCATCTGTTCTGCTGCTGAGAGCCAAGTATTTTGATTGGTTTGATTGGTGACTGACAGAACAGCACCACCCATTACAGGGTTCATGGTGGCTTCATGGGTTTCATATGGGTTCGTGAGGACTCACTTTCCCATCGCTTAGAGACCACAGTTTCCCATCGCTTAGAGACCACAGTTAATGCGCCAGCCTGGCTGAACGAGGCAGCCCAGGCTCAGGATAGGTTAACCGTAAAAAGCCAAAGGCGGGCATGAACGTCGATGGTCTACAACAGAGGTTGTCAACCCTGGGGGGTAGTCTATACTATGAAGTAGGACTACCGAGTTAGCTGGATAACTGCACTGAGTAAGAGAAGCAGGACTACCGAGTTAGCTGGATAACTGCACTGAGTAAGAGAAGCAGGACTACCGAGTTAGCTGGATAACTGCACTGAGTAAGAGAAGCAGGACTACCGAGTTAGCTGGATAACTGCACTGAGTAAGAGAAGCAGGACTACCGAGTTAGCTGGATAACTGCACTGAGTAAGAGAAGCAGGACTACCGAGTTAGCTGGATAACTGCACTGAGTAAGAGAAGCAGGACTACCGAGTTAGCTGGATAACTGCACTGAGTAAGAGAAGCAGGACTACCGAGTTAGCTGGATAACTGCACTGAGTAAGAGAAGCAGGACTACCGAGTTAGCTGGATAACTGCACTGAGTAAAGCCCAGAACCCTCCCAAATCTGGAACATGGGACTGTAGTAAAAATAGCTGTTCCGGGTTTTACTCAGTGCAGTTATCCAGCTAACTCAGTAATCCTACTTCTCTTGTTCAGTGCAGTTATCCAGCTAACTCAGTAATCCTGCTTCGTAGTTTACCCCCCAGGTGCTGGACAGCCACAGTCTGCACAGACTTCGATTTTCACCTTTGAATCATAAAACAATTTAGACTCAATAAACTAGGCGAGTTAATTGATCAATTAAAGCTGTTAATTCAGACAGTTATGTACCGAGTAACAAAGCAGGATTACTGAGTTAACTAGATAACGTCACTGAGCAAAACCCAGAACAGCTATTTTTACTTCAGTCCATGTTCCAGATTTGGGAAGGTTCAGGGTTTTACTCAGTGCAGTTATCCAGCTAACTCAGTAATCCTGCTTTGTAAAATGCCCCCCTGGGCTGTGTCCGAATCAGAGCCCTATCTACTGCGTCCCGTTTACTCTCTACTAGCATACTGTATAATGCTTACTGCATACTGTTTAGTGACATGCAGTATGCAAAGAATATCCTCAGAGTCCATACTATTATCAGCGAAAACCCAGAATAAGTATATCATCCGTGGATATTAAGATCAATTTTCGTACTTGACAGCTTTTTTAAAAAAAAGAAGTACATTCAACTGGCATACTAAATAGTAGGCAAGTGCGCGGATTCGGACACGGCCCAGATTTGGCAACAGGAGGGGGTCAAAGGGGTACGTGTGTACGTGTTTGCTTGCTGTTCAAGTTCAAATTTAAATGCCTGGTACCCCAAGAAGACAACGTCGACACAGTTGTGTCAATTTCAGTACCCCATACAGAAATATATTCACCTCAGTTGTCAGTTGAAATACCCCTGAATCCACCGCAAGGAACTCACCTCATGCGAACATAAGCTTCTGTCATTAGGAATATGAACGCGTTTGCCAAAGATAATAAACTTTCGTCATTCTTCTGTTCAGGATACTGCCATTTCATTCAAAATAATTTTTGAAGATTACAAAAAAATAACTAATCTTCTAGTACCTTGAAAACTCCTTGACGAACCTATATGTAACATTCACGCAATCGGTTTTGTCTTGAATGTAATTCACATAATATAGGCTACACCACTGAAAGTTAGAAAGAAAAATTTGCAACATTTAAAAAAAATAACCGGTATAATCAATCACCCCAACCCCTGAAATAAATCATTTCACTTTTACTCCATTTGTGTTCATGGGCACCAAAATGTAAATTTAAAAAATAAAAATAAATTACAATCAGTCATGTAGAGACCATGAGTCCATGGTAGAGACTGACAGTGATCGCTTCCATTTAAGAAGGGGAACCTGATTCTTTCCCAAAAGACCGTTTAAATTTGCACGTTTCTGTTGCTTTACTAGAAACGGTCATTCATATTCTAATTTAATTCAAACACAACTCATCGGGGCTAAGAAGTAGCCTAATATGTTTCATATGAAATAACTCCCAATAACTCTGCTGTGCTTGCACGTGCTGTTCCAAAGTATCACTAGTTTAACAGTGCACGCGATGATCAAAAGCCCATTTCCCATCCAAAAAATAAACAGGCGCGGTTTTAAAGGCTTTGTAAATGTAAAAAAAACTCGCACTAAATTAATTCACATTATTTCCCGAGAAATCAAAAACAAACAAAAGAGCATATTGTTTAAATAGAAATGACGATTAGCCTACGCATCGACACAATATTGCAGATATCTTAAAAATACGCTAACATTACACCATTACATTTTTAAATGTATAATGCATAACTGTATATAGCTGTAAATACGTTTCAGTAGCAAAGTGCTGTATCACATTCGTTCACGTTGGCTCCATTCAAGGTAGGCTACCCCATTCTCCGTTTCCACCGGATAGTGGATTTTTAAACGGTGTTACTGACAAACCGAATGGGCGACCGCCATCCTTTATTTTCACACGACTGCATTTCAAATGTTAATTCAACAAGTAGGCCTATGTTTATTTTAACACGTTTGGGGAGGTCAGAATTGCGGCGGAAGCGTAGGCTTCGGGGGGACTCGTGGTAAACACCAGTAGCCTACTATGTTCCAGCCAACTTTGTTGGCTCATTGTCTCCACCGCTGTAATATTTGTTTACGGCAGATTTGGGCTGATGGTTTAAGGGGGGTTAAAAACCCCGAAACGGACCCAAATCAACTTCAGTTGGAAAGTGGTTCGCAAGCCAGTTCGTCAAAGTTGTGTGAACACAGTAGAAAGAAAACCTGATGTGGTATTGAGGTTAGCCATCAAGCGTGTCTGTTTTATTTGCGTAGCCTATTAGCTAGTTAGCTGGCTAGCCAACAGCCATTTCACAATGCTAGCAACAATGTTTCAGTAGCTACGCTACGTTACCGGTGAATGTCTGTTCTGTAATATCTTGGCACACTATAATTACTGAAAACTAAAACGGCAACTAGCCTTGCTATCTAGCTAGGGCAATTTTAATGTGTCTATAACGTTAATCCATTCCGTCTTCAACCCTAACAATAGACCTAACGTTACATTGGGGAGAATTGTCTGAGAATATGATACAAATTATTGAAAATGATAATATATGGAATGGCACATAGTACATTACATTGTATGTCATTAGCCTACATTACACTGGGAGTAGCCTAGCCTACGTGTATTTCCACAAGAATTAACACAGCAAACATGGCATTGTATGACCAAAAAAGTGAAGAAGCGGATGCTCTTTCCTCAGACCTAAAAGTGTGCATAATTCACACATCGTCTAGCAGCCGTAGCTACCAACAACAATCGTTTAGGCGAGAAAAGGTTTATTGCACAATACAATACACAATAGTCTAATCTGAAAGACTTCTCCCAAACAAGCCAGCCAACCACTATAGTTACTAAGATGACCACGAATAACCTAAACAAATTAAACGAGCGTGCTGACAAATACAGAACATACTTAGCGAATATAAAAGTGGGGGGGAATTAATTTGCAATTAATAGCGGTGCAACAACCGCCCTCCATGTCCGACTTGTTCCAACTTCATACTTTCAAGACACCGATGCCAAGCGACTCAGCGGCCGTCCGCATTTCGGGCTCATTTTCAAACGGACAGCGCCAAAAGAAAACCCGTCGTGTAAGCCTAAGATTCGCCTCATCCCGAACGGGAATTCATTGTTTCCAACTCCTTGTAAACTTTTTGTGCAATCGCCGCACGCACCATCTAACTTTTTCAATGCATCTCCAGCTAGGCAGCTAATTGCTGAATGCAACTAATCGTAGTTACCTTTCCCGCTATCACCACACTCATGATACAATGCAGTTACAATTGCATTTAATGTTTTTCTTCGGTAGAACATAAAATGTAGCGATACAACCATTGTGTTAGCCATCAACCTAAAACAAATAGCCTATATTGCTAAATGCCGAGCAACTACAAAGTATAACAAGAAAAATAAAGTGCACGTGCCAACTAACCGACCCGGCACAGCAGGGAGAAAGACAAAAGAAAATAAATGAAAGCAAAAAATAAATGCACGCAAGAAAAGCAAACATGTAGCAAGCCAGCCACATTACGTGAATAGTAGCTTCCCAGCTGGCTAGCGCTAGTTTGTAAAGTGTCGGTGTGAGCGGCGGAGTCCAGGCTAGCTTAACTAGCTTAGTTTTCTCTGTAACAGTGCACAAATTTTCACTTACTTTTCTCTCGCTTGGTTATCGGAAGGGACCACCGCTCCTTTCCCTTTCGCATACATTCTGGATTCTGTTTTAAGACTTTTTACCCCACTCAACACCTGTCAAAGAAAGCGGCCAGGATAACGTTCTATCTCCATAGCTACCCCTTTAGTGTTTTTTCCTCCTATTTTTTTTTTTTTTTTTTTTTTTACATCTTCAACATTGGCCACAAATCAGGCACAGTTTCTATTGGGGGGACTTGAAACAGACCACTGGTGGATTTTTTTTTTTTTCAAACCAACTGTTCCAGGAATCTCTCCACACCCCCTCCGCTATGGAGACGGTGGGGGCTCCTTAAAGGAGAAGGCACAACATTTCTCGTCTTTTTTTTTTACGGATGCTGACTTGCAAGGAAATCGAGAGAGAAGAACCTTGAATGGCACGACACGAGAGACAATCGTGTTAATGCTGAGCCTGTTTATAGAGACACTTCACGTGATAATGAAGATCTGTTTGTTTACGTTTCTCTGATTAAAAACAGAGTATTGATGCATCCAAGTCGAAGGCCACTTGATTAGTGTATATAAAACAGTTTAGTTTTTTGTTTTTTTTAAACAAGTGTCCCCAGTTCCTGTTCATGTTTACGTTGGAAAAGTTCAAGACAAAACTTTGGAGTCCCCGTCACAGAAAGATCGCCTTTTTATCTCATAAAACTTAGGCCTCGTCTTTTTTTTTTAGCAATTAAAAAAAAAAAATATTGGGATAAGCAAAATGAATAATAATAATAATAATAATGGAAAAAATTAATACTTAACATATCAGGACTTGGAGCTGTTGGTATGAAACTAGTTTTATCTTGCATTTCGCAAGCGAAAGTGAGAAGCAACAATTCAGATACTGTAATACATTATTGATTTTTTTTTCTTTTCCTGCATTACGAAAGGCATGGTTATGTTTCAACTGCTTGTGAATTCTGATATGGTTCAAAGAACAGCTCAACGTGAATCAGATTTAAATCCCCGGAGTCTGTAAATCTGGTTTGAAAGGCATCGTTCAGTTTAATTGAGGTCTTCCTATTGTCAAAGTAACATGTGAAAAGGAGACATACATTAATGTAATAAGGGTAACATAGAGTTCCACCTCTGACCCCAATATGTTCTAAATATAATGACAGAAGTCATAATATGCGTGACATATTAATGGTTTTACACATTGGTTTGAATTAAATTCTAAAAATATATATACAGTTGATGTCAGAGAAAAGAAAAAAGGAGAGCAACAAGACTGGTTCCAGGTACTAAATATATTATTAATATATACTAAATATATTGTTTACAATGAAATTCCTACAGTACCTACGTAATCTCTTCAATGCCAGTAAAAAGAGGCTTGGGGAGCGATTTTGCAGCAATGGAAAGGGGGTTAGTAAGGTGTACCACAGGAAACTAAGTCCTATATGCACCAAAACCAGAGGGCATAATTGAAAAAATGCCCTGTTGAATTAAATTTTACACTGGCAAATATTGGCAAAGGAGGTATTTCTTTGCACAAGTAATCATTAAGGTGTGGTGTGGCTTGCTGGGATTTGTAGTCAGAGACTCCGTGATTATTCAGGGCCGAAATCTTGGCGTGCCTTCAGTTGCTCCATCATTACAATGAGTAAACCTCCATCTACAAAACACAAGCAGTCTATCCCCCACCCCACACTCACACACACCCCTCCATATGCATTCCACGCCCAGCTCCAATGCATGATGGGAATTCAGTGGCGCCCAGATTTTGGGGGTCATCCCATAAGATCGGCTTCCTCCATAAAGATGCGATGGGAGAAAAAGATATGAGTCGATGATGCAAAGGATGAATGCCTCGCTGAGGCACTGCGGGCCTGTGTCCTCTTAATTGCACCCCATTAAAAACAGACGCATATTAATAGCACAACAAATGTAACATCTGTCCAGGCATTACAGGGATGAGTATCTCTCTTCAGGATGTACTTAGCCCCATATTGGGGTCAGGGGACCGTTAAGTTTGACGGCAGCAGAGCTGAAATCCGCGTGCGGCGACGGCGCCTTCGAGATCTACATGCTTTGAAAAAATTCCAGATGCGGGAAACTCGGGGAGGAGGAAACTAACTCCTACAGGAGAATCATCCCATTCACTGTGCGGTAGCCCACTACCAACGGATTCCTATAGGTGTGTATGGCCTGCAACCTTCTGCTCATTCATTATACAGTAAAATGTCCAGTGCTAATTTAACTCTAACAGAGTACATATGAGTCCAATTGGTACCATTATTTACTATGTAAGGGTTGATTTACCGCAGAACATTTTACTGTAGAGATCAAGTTGTGCGCAAACAGCTATTTGCACACAACTTCATCTTCTCGTTTTTTTTTTGTTCTTTTTTTTCTGGCATTAAGTATCAGCGCTTGCGTTTGGAAATGTATAATAGTATAGTATAATAAATAATAGTATAGTTTTCATTCATTTCACTCATAGAGCTTAAGATCACCCCCCAGCATTGCCTGTTGTAAGGCACACTTAGCTTGAATTGCTCCAGTATAAATGGATAATGTGTAATAATGTAAGCAGCCATGTTGGGTACCAAAGGGTAATAAGGGCATCACCAAAGCAAGTAAATGACATAATGAAGCACACTAAATGGGCACTGTCCCAACTGCTTATGTGGATTCAGATTTCTCTTCTAATTAATACGACAAAAGATAAAACGGGAAATTACCTTAGCCATTCAATGTGTGGGCACTTTGGTGTGTGTGTGTGTGTGTGTGTGTGTGTGTGGGAAGGGACCAGGTGTGAATCCCTTCCCTAGCACAGCAGTATATGTGTTGCCTCTTGCATGAATTCCACCGACCAAGCAGGGAAGACGTGTGGCAACTACATTATTTAAAAAAACACACACACACACACGCATACACACACACACACACACACACCACAAAGCTGTGCGCCTGCTCTGCGGTAATGCTGAAATGCAATACGTCATGGCTGAAACGGCAGTGGCGGTCTCTCCGGCTGACTTCCGTCTTTAGCGGAGCGCCACTCCCGTGAGGAGTTCCGAGAGCGCGGCCCCCAGAGAGCAAATCCAGGAATCGCGCGCGGAGGGCTTCTGGCGGTTTTCCGAGCGCGACGACTCCATGCGCAGCTCGCGGGACCCGGCCCGGGTCTGTCGCTTTAAGAGGCTCGTGGACAGGGGAGGTGTGTGTGTGTGTGTGTGTGTGTGGAGGGGGGGGGGGAGCGGGGGGCGATGTTCTCATGCTGTTCTCTCTGTGGGTAGCGCGCCGCCACGGCACAGCTGACTGTGTGATTGCAAGGACTCGCCTCTTCCACACAAGAGGGAGAAGCACAGAAATTGATGTGAATGACTGTACTCCACAGTCGTCTCCCAATGGATCTGACGGAGAGGGAGGGGAAAAAGTGAGAGGGAGAGAGAGAGAGATAGAGGGAGAATGTGAGAGAGAGAGAGAGAGAGAGATGAGAAAGAGGGAGTGTGAGAGAGAGAGGTAGAGCAAGAGAAAGAGGAAG
>CM056385.1:19689376-19747997 GCA_029718625.1 Synaphobranchus kaupii | reverse complement strand
CCTGCATTGCGTTACAATAAGTCTGAGGAAAAAAAGCTGTGAAAGAACTTAAGTTTTCCAAAACCCTAAGAGATTAAGAGACGGGCCGTAACAAAAACTAGCGTGCACAGTGGGTCCCCGCAACTGAGTCGGAGAAACTGGCATTATATCATAATGTGAAGCATCCATCCATTATCTAACTCGCTTTAGGGAGGCTGGAGCCTATCCCAGCATGCTTTTGGCAAGAGGCAAGAATAGCCCCCTCAGGGCACACACACCATTCACTAACACACTCATACCTACAGGCATAGCGTCGCCAATTAGCCTAACTAGCCAAATTAGCCTGGATGTCTTTGGACTGTGGGAGGAAACCACAGGAAACCCAGACGGACACGGGGAGACCGTGCAAACTCCACGCAGAAAGGCCCCTGGCCTGGATTCGTACCCAGGACCTTCTTGCCGTGAGACGACAGTGCTACTCACGGAGGCACGTAAACTAGAATCTGGGGCATGTAAACTGGAACAGGGGTCCAATAAGCACAGTTGGGTAAATGAACACCGATCCGCGCAGCCACGCTAAAACTATAAGCAGAAAACATCAATCTCACAGCGTAAACACGTAAATTATGAACGTGTGTATGGAGCCAAGCGATGACCAACAAGGGCAAAATCATTTTACATGCAGGTGTTCATAGTGTTGTCAATAACTTGGGCAGAGACTCAAATATTGGATTATTCAGCCATAAGACCACGAATCCATCAACTCGTATTAGTGTTCAAATGATTGTGAATTTGAAGCAAAGAAATTTAAAAACACACGAAGATTGGTCTTATTTCTCATCAATATTCATAAGGTATCATCAGAGTCCATCATAAAACGAGATAATTCCTTGATATTATTCACTTTGCTGCATGGAAGTATGAGTGAACGCAAGCCGCTTTTCTAGTGAGTCATTATTTCCATTAGTTCCTATTGAGGCGTCAGGGGAGAGGCGGGTCAGAGGTCAGATTATTAGCAGGAGGCTCGATCTTCAGGGGCTTCTGGAGTGAAAACATTCAGATGAACATTCACCTGAATTATAAAGTAAACCTTTAATTAACAGCACAGCTGTGAATATTCACCTGGATTATAAAGTACACCTTTAATTAACATCTTTTTAATAATAAAAGTTATACTGAGGGAATTTCTGTATGTTGTTCTCAGGTATAAAAAAAAACAGTGCTCGGCTTGGGATTTAACCTGAGAACCTTCTGGTTCCAAAATTTAGCTCATTATGGGCAGGGTTCTTCACCAATATTTTTTCCAAGGAGCACATGTGTGCCTAAATTGAAAGATTTATGAGCACACCAATACATCCCAATTAGTGCTCCTAAATTAGTTTTCCAATTAGCACATAAATTGCTCCTAAAATGGGAGCCCTGTCGAGCCCAGAATATGGGTACGGCTAGGATATGGACAGTGGTCACCTGATTCTAGATCCCAGCAATCTTTCTCCGGGACGTTTTATGAATATGGACCCCACTCCTTCGCTGCTGCCACATCTACAGAGGTCCCCAACCAAATCCGCCCCACCCCGGCCCCGCCCATCACCATGAAGGGACACACAACGGAGAGGGACACAAGACTGCGATTTTGGCCTGAGCATGCAGGCCTGTGTAAACGCACTCAAAATGATTAATGATGTACTTCAAATACGACGCAGCATTGCCCGCGCATCTCTGCTACAGACAGCACCCATTCCTGATCGTACTCAGCGCATTATTGAGTGTTGAACTTCTGCTGCAATTGGTTCAGCGGCGCTTACATCATGACTTTCAAAAACCTTCTGTGAAATGGGACTGCAGGTAGTTACACACTCGTGGACGGGCAGACACACGAATGCCAACAAAACACACACACACACACACACACACACACACACACACACACAAATCTCTGGATACATCCAGAGAAACACACCTTTTCTTCCATTCTCATAAGTTTTTCATACGGTCATAAAATCTATAGTCGTTCAGTTTACGCTTCTCCATCGATGATGTCACTGGATCATGGCCACTCTCTCAACGCATTACTGGCAGTCAGTCCATCTTTCAGTCTGAAATTCAGCCAAACACACACAACTCATTCAGCCCCGCACAGTAAGGCTTGTGATTTCTCAAACACACACAACTCATTCTGCCCCACACTCAGGCTTGTGATTTCTCAAACACACACAACTCATGCCGCCCATACACAAAGGCTTGTGATTTCTCAAACGCACACAACTCATTTTGCCCGTACACAAAGGCTTGTGATTTCTCAAACACACACAACTCATTTTGCATGCACACTAAGGCTTGTGATTTCTCAAACGCACACAACTCATTCTGCCTGCACACTAAGGCTTGTGATTTCTCAAACACACACAACTCATTTTGCCTGCACACTAAGGCTTGTGATTTCTCAAACACACACAACTCATGCCGCCCATACACAAAGGCTTGTGATTTCTCAAACGCACACAACTCATTTTGCCCGTACACAAAGGCTTGTGATTTCTCAAACACACACAACTCATTTTGCCTGCACACTAAGGCTTGTGATTTCTCAAACGCACACAACTCATTCTGCCTGCACACTAAGGCTTGTGATTTCTCAAACACACACAACTCATTCTGCCTGCACACTAAGGCTTGTGATTTCTCAAACGCACACAGTTTGATAGAGATCCATCAGGTTAATCACCTTTTTTGTGCATTCAAGCTATCAGGCCATCAAGCTTGTCGCACATGTCACTCAATTCAACATCAAGTGCCCAGAGCTTCTTACGAATACCATCAGGTGGAGAGAGCCACAATCATAAAAAACATTTACAGGGAACTGTCACAAAGACGCTGTACTGAGAAACAGAAGGAAAAATTGGGCAAAAACCAGGCCTGAACCCCCAAAAAGCAAACGAGGTAAAAACTCCCCTGATGGGAAGAAATCTCGGGAGGAATCTGGCTCCAGAGGGGGAGCCCATCCTCCGCTGGCCGGCCCGGTTTAAACCCAGGCTAGAGAGGGGGAGCCCATCCTCCGCTGGCCGGCCCGGTTTAAACCCAGGCTAGAGAGGGGGAGCCCATCCTCCGCTGGCCGGCCCGGTTTAAAGGTGGATTGGATGGTAACTAAATGTAATGTGGGATCTACCACAGCAAATAATCAAATGGGTTGAGCAGGTTACAGTCTGAGATATTAAACTAGTTTAATATAAGCACAGCACTTTCAGTGCCGCAAAAAAAAAAAAGAGACAGTCAAAAGTCTTAAGTTAATAAACAAAATGAAGTCACTACAAACACTTTTCGCTTTACACCGTTAGACGCAAAACGCATCCATCAGCTTTATCACACTGTTAATGCTGTGCGGGGATCTTGCAGACCGTAGACTGCCAATTTATTCGCCGCAGAAAATGCACTCGCATCTTTAATAAACAAAATTAAGTTAGTGCAAACGCTTGTTGTTTCACAGCGCTGGATGCTAATTTCCGTGCTAACTGCAATAAGGGCCCAGTAGGCGCGGGCCGTAAATCAGAGACACGCAACCTGGAGCTTGCGGAGCCCGCGAGTTCGTCGTCTTTTACTCCCGCTGACATCTTAATCAGACAAAGGTATGTGAAAACTCTCTCTCCCTCTTTTTTCCCCCCAATCATCATCATCCCACCGTTTCTTTTCGTTATGTCCCACCACACGCTCACGACATCTTCTGCCCGGGTTTGAGAAATTGCAGGCGGCTGCAACGCGTGTCCCGCAGCACGCCGTAGCCCTGGCTGCCTCTTTTCCCGCCACTCTGCCGCCGAGCCGCGCAGTCACCGCACCGGAGAAACCGCACTACTTAGCGCAGGTGCCACAGGCGGAGCGCAGTTGCCTGGAACGGCCAGAGGGGGCACTGTTGCACAACGAGGCAGGGAATCACCCGGCCACCATCCTTACCTGGGGGACACTACAGCCAATAGAGCGCCACCCTGCGGGTGCTGCCGGCCAATCAGCACAGGCAACCCCAGGATTCCAATCCCCACCACACGTCTGACAGCAGAGTAAACATGCGTCCAAGTGCCACCACAACTAAGTGCGCTTAAAATAATTATATCAGAATGAACGTTTGGCTCGTTACCCGACGCTTTCTCTTCCTCAGCTCCCCCGGCAGGTGCCAATTAGCCGTGCGTGCACACTCCCTGCTTTATAAGTACTCCAGCGTGAATATTAGCCAATCAATCAGCAAGGCCACAAGCACGCATCACATTGCTTACCCGGCAACCAATCCCATCCCTCCGATTAGCAAGGGACGGGGACGGACAAACCCGAACGCAAACGATGACGTGAGTACCTACACCTTATAAAGCTGATCACTGTAAATAGGTAATTAATGCTAAATCAGAGATGAGCTGGGAGGAGGTCAAGGAAAAAAAAGATCATAGACAGGGGGGGGGGGGGGGGGGGCTGGGCTCCCCAGAACTGATGAACCCTGAACCTTGACTGTTCACTCTGAGCTGTCAGTCAATATCTGGTAAGGGTGTAGATGTAGAACCATCCAGAAGGTCCAGTGGAACCAAGTTTGTGGAGGGAAGAGAGAGCAGGGGGAGGGAGAAAGAGAGAGAGAGAGAGAGAGAAAGAGAGAGAGCAGGAGGAGGGAGATAGAGGAGAGAAAGAGAAGAGAGATAGTGAAAGTGAAAATCTAATCAAATCCATATTTCTTTCTGTACAGCGGCCGTTTACAAACATGTTGTCACACACATTTCTCCAGCTATAAAAAAACAAAACAAACACTGGAAAATTGTTCCCCGACCTCCTAAAAGTGGATATAGCAGTGGTGTCAGGAGGCAGAGAAGAATCCTTTGTTTAGAAAACCTGTAGGGGTGTAGCGGTAGGGGTAGGGGTGTAGCGGTACATGTGCGGTACTTTTGGTTCTGTACACGCTGTGGATCGTACAATTACAGACTTGCTTTAACGCACGTGCAGAACGGTTTCTTTTGAGCTGAATCTAAATTCAAAACTTAAGAGTTCCCTCTGATGTCCAAATATTTGCAAAGGGCCAGATGTTGTTGGCTTGGCCGAGCATCATCAGTAGGAGAAGCCAGAGCTTGAGGACCGTCCCATATCATTGAAGTCTCCCGTTTGGGAGCATTATGGTTTCTCAGTGAACTCCAGTAACAATAGGGAAAGAGTGGCAGATTGGATAAAGGCAGCGGGCTGAAATTGGGCATAACATGCCAACTAATTTGAGACGGCATCAGCCGAATGTGTCCGTTACTGAAATGCACACCTTCCTCTCCACACTGCAAAAACCAAAAAATAAGTCAATCTCAACAAGCATTTTAGTCTTATATTTAGACATGAAATCTTATTTCTATTACATGTTTACTAAAAAATACAAAGATATTGCCAATGAGGAGAGAGTTTGACTCATTTTAAAATTTGCCAATGGGGTAAGAATATTTCACTTGTCAAGGAAACAGTCATTTCAAAAATTGGTAATATTTTCTACTATCAACAAAAAAATTTTTTTGGAGTCTCATTGCAAGACTAAAACACTTGCTAAGACAGACGTTTACGCAGGGCAGGCAAGCAGCCTCGCGCCGCAGATTCAGACCGGGTCAAAACCGTACCAGACGCCATTGTATCTGTGACCATACTCATACGCAAGTCATACAGAATGACCATACTCATACACAAGTCATACAGAATGACCATAGTCATACAGAATGGGGGTTTTAAGCATACGTAAACCTAAATATCCTTTACGCAAACTACGGTTGTAGCAATATTGACATATTCTGCATTTCTGTTGCATTACCTAAATGTGTTAATTTTTAAGAAAGATGGATAATATGCAAGTGTAATAGCACCTTATTTTGTTCAGCAAGAAATTATGGACAATTAACCATTGTTTACATTTTCAAAATAATTGAAAAAAACATTTAAATTTAAGTTTAGTTCTTTTATTTAAGTTTTTTTTTTTTACTGAAAATGTTAAAACCAAGGTATGTACTAAACCAAGACTTTTACACCCCTACAAACGAAATACAAACCGTCCAAGGATGACCTTATTTTTTCCTAGGCGATGAGAAGACTCAGAGTTCCCATGATGCCAAGCTCTCTCTACACAAATTGGAACAAAATTAAAGTTGGGACCAGTGGCAGATCCAAAGGGCATCTACAGGACCAGGGCTCACCTAAACACCCCCTGGTACTCTGGGATCCCCCCTCATCCCCAGCTCCCATCCCCCTGGCTCTCAACAGGTTGACTTAGTGGAGTGCTGCTGGGTTTGCAGGGGGGTACCAAAGTTCAAATGGTGAAAGTATACACTTATAAAAAGTGCTAAATTTCTGAATTAGTTTCCCCTTGCCTTGTCCCATTACAGTCCAGGCAATTCACAACATTTAGCCATTAGCAATCTTAATTCAAAGAGCAATTACACTTCCACTTGAGATAAATATTATTTAATTGTACTACAGTCAGAAAACAGTTTACAAGGAGACACAATATATTAATGACCAGACTTTATTACTTATTAAAGATAAAAATAAACTTAATTTGTCCATAACAAAAATCATTTTTTGTGACACTGAGCTATTATTTTCCCCAGTTGCACTAAAAGTATCGATTAAAATAAAAAAATAAAAACGTATTTTTTGTCATTTCTGTCAAATGCATGAATTTACGATAAAAGTTTACATTAAAAAATGCAACAAAAACAAAACATCCTGCACATGTGATAAAAATAACAAAACAAGAATAATAATAACAATTTTTGAAAAGTTATGTCATAGAGGCCTACTCACCGCTCCCATCAGACCAAGGCACTCATAACAGGACGTTCTGACTCAAAGAGAAAGGGCCTGGCAAGGCCTGTATCTGATACACAGATCGGTGTGCAAACAATGGCTGCTGGCTCTGGCGCTGCCCCGCAATGGCTGCTCCCTTTTAAGAGGCCATGGGCTCGCATTCGGTTATGTAGCCCTTGGTGGGGGGCGTGTTCTATTGACTAAAGTACAGTAAGGCTAATTTACCCCACTTTAAGCAATTTTCAGACCACTTAACACCCCCTCATCCTTGTCCCTTTTGAGGGGGGGGGGGGGTGTAAAAAGGACAGCCAACAGCCTCCGGGGCCTTTGGTACAGCAGTGCCTTTTTGTGCAAGTTAGTCCGAGATGAATATCTGGATCAAACCGTGGACTCCCAGGGAGAGGAAAACGCAATTCAATTTTTCTGGAGGGGATGGGTTTAGGGAATGGGCAGTTGGTTTTGGTTTGCTTTGTGTGTGTGTGTGTGTGTTTATTTTTTAGGCCCCAGAGCCTAGGGCAGTGGTCCACAACCGTGTTCCTGGATATCTACCGTCCTGTAGGTTTTCACTCCAAACCTAACAAAGCACACCTCATTCAACAGCTAGAGATCTCGCTGAGCTGCTAATTAGTAGAATCAGGTGTGCCAAATTAGAGTTGAAATGAAAACCTACAGGATGGCAGATCTCCAGGAACAGGGTTGGGGACCACTGGCCTAGGGTGACTCTGGGAAGGTCTCAATGCCAGAACATGTCTGTCATGTGTTGCAGTGTCCTGGAGGGGCGTGGCTCTGTGACTCATAGAAGTGACCAGAGAGTCTCCACAAAGTTCTGATGACGATTATGATGTCACAATTACCTGGTCAGTTCCGCAAGATCGTTTTCACAGATTCTACATAATAGACTCGCCAGATATTCAGCTCCAACATTCCTTCCATCTTCTCTACCTTTAAAGGGGAATTCCACCGAAAAATGTTTCATTTGTAGAGAAGTAGCTTTCCTGATTAAAATGAGCTCTCAACCTGTAGTGAGAACAGAGATATAGCCCCAAACTACTGTGCATGTAGTACCTGCTTTAATGTGAACTACAACGGCCAAGAGTGCTTACAGTTTATGGGCGATGTCAGACAACGCCAGTCACAGGTTGTCATGCCCACTGAATAACGTTACAACTGGAGCGGAGGGGCTGGGCATTTTACTGCAGCGTCTCTTCGAAAGAAGCCATGTTACTCGCTCGCAAGTTAGCCACCAATGTAACAGTTCTACTTAAAAAAATACCACCACCATTAGCTGGAGTCTGCAGAAAAACAGGGGAATTAAATTGGGAAAACACAGCCCTTCATTTATCTACTTTTGGTATCGTGAAATCATATTAGCTAGCCTAGCCAGAAGTCTGCAACACTTAGGCTACTCATTTCTCACCCCGGTTCTTTAATGTTTAACCTGGGTAACCTGGGTAACCGAGTGGTGTAGCCTATGTGTGGTAGCTACCGCAATACCAACTGAAATGGAAATGTTTGCTTCAAATAGCGTTACCGGGCACAGTTTCATGCCGAAGCAGTTTTCTAAATGCCAAAAAGATGACGTGGCTTAGCTACTGCATGGCAAACATTTAAAAACCCGCATTGGCACCTTTCTTTAATGCAAAAAAAGCTGTGGCTAACAACAGCTAATGCACTAGCCCAGAAAATGACGTTGTTAACATTGCTTCTGTAATCGAATGCTCAAAGTGAAACCGGACGATTATGGTCAGCAATGTTAGTCTACTTTTCCATGGTTCTTCACTGGGGGATTTAATGAGGAAGATGTCAGGGACTGAGGCCGGAAGCCACTGAGTTGGATCATTTGTCTATTCTGTAACCGCATAAGGACACTCGAGTCCCGTTTGGTTTCTCTTGCCAAAATATCTTTAGGAAACAAAGTGTCAATGTAATTTTCTGACATTATAATAAAATATCAATGATAGCTAGCTTGATCTACGATGTGTCCGTACTCAGAACATTAACAGACACGCCATTGTTTACCCCCTTCGCTGGCTCCGCCTACGTGTCTATGTAACTTACATGCCCACTTGACACCACTGTAGTTTTTCATAAATGAGAAAGGGCATTTGGACGTATACCTCTACCAAAATTGTATCTTTATCTGCGGTTATCTCAGCCACAAAGAGAGACTTAATTAGTTGCGCCTTGATCTGTTAAATAAGGTTAATGTTGTTATCCTTTAAGGCAGGGCTGCCCAACCCTGTTCCTGGAGATCTACTGTCCTGTAGGCTTTCACTCCAACACTAACAAAGCACACCTCATTCAACAGCTAAAGATCTCTTTGAGCTGCCAATTAGTAGAATCAGCTGTGCCAAATTAGGGTTGAAATGAAAACCTACAGGATGGTAGATCTCCAGGAACAGGGTTGGGCAGCCCTGCTTTAAGGGCTTCCAGACAATAACAGGAGCTAGATCACAGTACCAAACATCCACTGCTAAGGAATTTTACCGTAGTCATGCTCCGTAGTGAACTTTCAGAAGATGCATCGAAACAGAATGCGATGGCATCAAAACAACACAGAACTGAGTGTCTGGTGGGTCTATAGAATCTGCCATTACACACTTTATTGGACACTCCTTCCTGCACACGTCAAGGAGATCCAGTCACAATTTTAATGAATGAATCAAAGAGTGTGCAGGAATGGAAGACTTAGCATGACAAAAGGAAGTGGGTTTTGTCTTACGTTGTAGAATCTCATAGCTTAGTAATGTAGAGAACCTTCAGCAATCTCTGGAGATCAGCCCAATACACAAACATGCCATGGTAGTGCGCTTCCTTGCCAGACCAAAACCGCAACCCGACTCACAACGCACGGACTACACGCTACTGTAATCCTCCTCATCTTTACAGAGGAGCAGAAACTCTCAGGTCTTCCCACCAACTTACTCCACGTTACACAGTATAATCTGACATCTTGTCAACGTGTTGCGTATTTTGCATTTTGTTTTAAAAAGCAAACACAAAGGCTGAAGTGAAGTTTGAAGTTTGCTTGGATGTACTGTGCCAAGATTTTTTTTGATGAAATACTAAAGACAAGGCTGGATTTGGACATTTAATATAAGATCATGGGTTGAAATGCTTTTTGAAAAACACAAGACTGGAATAGAATAGAATAGAATAACCACTTCCCCCACACGCCCTGGGGCTCCCCGTCTCGCTGTCTGTCAGTCCCGCTCTCTTCTCTCACTCGAATCCGTGCTCGCTCGAGGGGGTGCCTGAGGGGGACAACCATAGCCACACCGCCCCCCCCCCCCGCCCCAAACCCAAACCCAAAAACATCCCGCCCATTCCTGCTGCCAGAGCTAACAGGAGAAGGTGCAGGGGAGACTGAGGGAAGCTGAACAGAAATGGGCCACCCGGTTTCATTAACAGTGCTAGAGGCAAAAAGGGGGCGGAGACAGACTTGGATATCGCCACGGAAACGCAAGAGGAGGCCTTAAGGAGCCTCCAGATTGTGTCTTCCTGGACTGCATACGAGTGCTCAGGCAAAGTGTGTGCGTCGGAGTGTGTGTGTGTGTGTGTGTGTGTGTGTGTATATGTCTGGTTCAGAGGGACTCAGCATAGCTGTCATACAAGATCTTGTGCGTGCGTGCGTGCGTAAGCTGACGGACCTTTTTCAACCTCCCTGATGCAAGACACAGAACATGTGGGTACGACTTCAAATTCTCCACGACAGAAACCCAGGAGATGAGTTAAGTGTGTAACCAGCTACTTTAGTCCATAGATGGAAAGAAACCTTTTATGATTTCAAGCCCCCCCCCCCCCACCCCTCAAAACTAGTCATGACTGACACACTTCATTATAATTGCATCATTAATGTTAGCAGTTTCTTGATCGGCCAACGAGCATGACAGGAGCCCCATTGGCCAGCTGGTATTACAGGGGCCCCATTGGCCAGCGGGTATGACAGGGGCCCCATTGGCCAGCGGGTATGACAGCACATGGGCCATTTTCTCAGTGTACCCCCACAATCACCCAACAGACAGCCCAGTTATATTCATTTCACTTTGTGTTTTTGATAGGGACAGATAATTGTATTGAACATTGTATCACGTATTTGTAGCTTACGCCAATTTCTAAATTCTTGGTCCAAGAAGGGCCATTAAATAGTATAATATTCCAAACAGCACCACACATACAGACACACACAGACACACACAGACACACACAGACACACACACACACACACACACACAGACACACACACAGACACACACACACACACACACACACATCATGCATCCTGTGAGGTAAGGTCCCCCCTCATTCCAGGTGCAGATGTTTTCTGGCAAAAAGGGCCATCTGCGTTTGATACAAAAAAAGGACTGGTTTCCTTCAAGGGCTTATAAATCAAATTTTTTTCAAAAAAAATTTTTTTTAACAAAATTGCAAAATTTTTCTAAAAAAAATAAAGAACACATTTTTAAAAATGCAATTAAATTGGCAATTAAAACTTGAGGCCAAAGCAAAAAGCGGGAGGATTAAATTTAGCTAAATCCGACCACCCTGAGAAGATATCGGTCCTTCTCACCAAACATCCGGTGTCCACAGATCACGGTGATCTCCCCCGGCCCCCCCCCCCCCCCAAGCCCAGAACACACCCGACTCGTTGCCCCTGGGCGGCCCGACACACACTCTGTCTTTAAACATCACACAAAAAAAAAAACCCAGAGCAAAGCAGCCCCTCCTGACGCACTGGCAGTTGGAAAATTCTCCGTTTGAATAATTCAGCAGGAGCAGAAGGGAACGGGGTTTAGCGGTAACATGGCGACTGTCCACCATGACACAAAGCAGGAGAGGAGGACCAGAAATTTAGGTTGGAATCACCCCCCCCCCCCCCCATCCCCCCATCCCCCCATTTTAAGAGTGGTTCCCTGAATTTCGCCAAGGTTACCTTTTTATGCCTTAAGTTTAAGTTTAACTTATGCTTTATTGACCCCGTGGGAATAATTAATCCTCTGCATTTGACCCTAACTACTTAAGAGCACTGGGCAGCCACAGTGCTGCACCCGGGACCAACCCCTGTTCTGAGGTCCTGGTCAAGGGCAATGGCACACTAGAGCCGCCTCCCCCCCAACCCCCCCCTCCCCTTTTTTTCCTCCAAAATTTTGAATTTTGAAAGCAACGTTCATCGCAACTGCCGTTGCCGATTCGGGAGAGCGTGGCCAAGCGCGTTCTCTACACCTAACAACCCCGTCATCCACTGCTTCTAATCAATCCGCAGTTCACAAGTCAGACGAACAGAGACGGAGGAAGACTCGTCACAGCTCAGCAGGTGTACTCGCAGGGGGCCACCAGTAGGGGTCGCTGGTGTGCAATGAGATGCTTCCATCCCAGCTGGCCACACTGGCGCTGTCCATACTCAATACCATGGACACATCCAGGCACTAGAACAGCGACTCCACAGGATGAGCTGCTAGCCAGTAACCGACCGTGGGTCAACACCTTCTGAGATCTCACTACATTAGAGCTGGCCAACCCAGGTCCTGGAGAGCCGCAGGGTCTGCTGGTTTTTGTTTTTACTTGCCACTTAATATATCAATTACAGCAGTCAATTACACAGTTAACTCAGCTCACCTGGTTTCTTGGGTCTACAGTGGTTGTTGTATTTAAGGTAAAACCAGCAGGACCTGGGTTGGCCACTACTGCACGACATTCTTGCTGAATGTTAAATCCAATTCAGGTTTTTTTCCCTATATTGCACCAACACCTGGCAGAGGTGGAAATCTAGGGGACATGAAGTGAAAGTCCTCCCCAGTATATTGCTCCAATCACCTGGATTTGCTAATTAACATAATTCTTCAGCGAGGAGGTAGAACTAATTAGTGAAATCACCTGGCTGAGTCTATGGGTGGAAGAAACACATGGCAGGACTTTTACTTTATGGCCCCTGGATTTTCCACACCTCTGACAACCGGGCACTTTTTATAACCAGAGCCCATATTCATAAAATGCCTCAGAGTAAGAGTCCTGATCTAGGATCAGGCTTCCCTTTTCCATAAGCCATCCATGTCCATTATGATCTGAAAGGCAAAAACTGATCCTAGATCAGCTCTCCTACGCCAACACCATAATTACAAAACCAGGCCTCAGCAACTAAAAGAAATTCTGAATTCTCAAGGCCGAACACCTTCCTATTCCATATTTTAGGATTTGGCCCAGATTCTTCACCAAATTCTAAATTAAGGAATAGGAAGGTGTTCGGCCTTGAGCGGAATTCCACATCCAGAAATAACCTTCCCAGAATTCCCCCTTATCACATGAAAACGCCAATACTTCTTGGTGAGCTAGAATGTTAGAGGCGGTAATGTCAGAGAGGATAACGTCAGGAGGGAAAGATAACACCGCATTGCATTGCGGCTTAATTATTTAAGCTTTTTCTTTCAGCGTTTCCAAAAAAATAAAAAATAAACCTGCTTGCATAATATCCCAGCCATACAAAGTCTCTTTTGTTTTGCTCTTGAAGTTGAAGTCATGGCAAAAACCTTAATCTATTTATCAAAGATAGGATTCAACATTTTCACAAGCTTGCTGGTCAGAATAACCCACACAAACACAGCTGTGGAGGTGGGGTCAGGTAGGGGGGGAGAATTACCAAAACCAAAAAAAAAAAGAATGAGTTGAGTGTTGAGTTTCCCAATGGTGTCAGATTCTTTTAGTTTGGCTGTCTTCCTACTCTGCCCTTCCTAATTTCTATCTCACTGGCACGGGCAGTGAAAACCTCACTTACCGGTTACCTTGGCCACAGGCCTTCGATGTGAGGACATCGAACACAATAACAAAGTATTTCGAAAAAAAAAATTTTTTAGAAAACATAGAGAGAGAGAGAGAGAAGTGTGAAGGCGTAGAATTAACAGGCTTTTGAACAGACTGTATTATCTCCCACTCACACCTGCATTTCCGGCAAGGCTGCAGTCACAGTCTTGGCCTCTGCCGACTCACTCACTCACTCACTCACTCACTCACTCACTCACTCACTCACTCACTCACTCACTCACTCACTCACTCACTCACTCACACTCACACACACACACACACACACACACACACACACACACACACACACACACACACACACACACACACACACACACACACACGTCCTATGACTCCAGAGGGTCTTCCTTACAAATTGGATCTTAATTACCGAACCAGAGCCACTGATTGGATGGGAACTCAAATCACCTGATACACCAGGTGTCAATTAGCCGCTGATTTGCAGATATTTTGAAAAAGCCTTTCTGACCCCCCCCCTTGCCCCTGCCCCTGCCCCTGCCCCTGCCCCTACCCCCATTTAACCACTTCCACGTTAGAAAATCACCGCCAGGAGCAAATTCACCAGGATGACAGGAAAAGCAGCACTTCTGATTGGCCGTCCTGCATGGTTCAGTTCTGTTGGGTCCGTGGGACTTGTAGTCCTTACACGCGTGCAGAGACTCAACATGCTGAAGGAACGGAAAGCGCTAGAAACATCTGCGCCCTGTCCAGGGCCGTTTTCTTATATACTGGCTAGCAAGAGCCTAAAAGAGAGTAGTACTCCTCCATTTATCCTCCCTCCCGCCAAGGGTATAAAATGTAAGTGTCCAGCAAGAAGAAAATCCCACAATGCAGTGCTCTAAACTCTTCCTATATCGGTTGCGAGGGCCGTTCAGTTATGTTTTGGTTTGTTTCTCGTCTACCCTGCCTTGCAGAGCGCCTGTTAAGTTTGCTTGCTGAAAAGTTTGCCTGTTAAGTTTGCTTGTCACAGATTTCATCACAAAATAGCTCACTCGAGGGAAGAGAGCAAGGGAAGGGAATGTATTAAATTGGATCCGAATGCAGACTGGGAGACTGAGGTTTCAAAAAGCCCCAAAAAAATGGGTAGAGCCATCCGACACTAGAAATGACCCCGCCCCCCCATTTGAACCAATCATCTGTTCTGCTGCTGAGAGCCAAGTCTTTTGATTGGTTTGATTGGTGACTGACAGAACAGCACCACCCATTACAGGGTTCATGGTGGCTTCATGGGTTTCATATGGGTTCGTGAGGACTCACTTTCCCATCGCTTAGAGACCACAGTTTCCCATCGCTTAGAGACCACAGTTAATGCGCCAGCCTGGCTGAACGAGGCAGCCCAGGCTCAGGATAGGTTAACCGTAAAAAGCCAAAGGCGGGCATGAACGTCGATGGTCTACAACAGAGGTTGTCAACCCTGGGGGGTAGTCTATACTATGAAGTAGGACTACCGAGTTAGCTGGATAACTGCACTGAGTAAGAGAAGCAGGACTACCGAGTTAGCTGGATAACTGCACTGAGTAAGAGAAGCAGGACTACCGAGTTAGCTGGATAACTGCACTGAGTAAGAGAAGCAGGACTACCGAGTTAGCTGGATAACTGCACTGAGTAAGAGAAGCAGGACTACCGAGTTAGCTGGATAACTGCACTGAGTAAGAGAAGCAGGACTACCGAGTTAGCTGGATAACTGCACTGAGTAAGAGAAGCAGGACTACCGAGTTAGCTGGATAACTGCACTGAGTAAGAGAAGCAGGACTACCGAGTTAGCTGGATAACTGCACTGAGTAAGAGAAGCAGGACTACCGAGTTAGCTGGATAACTGCACTGAGTAAGAGAAGCAGGACTACCGAGTTAGCTGGATAACTGCACTGAGTAAGAGAAGCAGGACTACCGAGTTAGCTGGATAACTGCACTGAGTAAGAGAAGCAGGACTACCGAGTTAGCTGGATAACTGCACTGAGTAAAGCCCAGAACCCTCCCAAATCTGGAACATGGGACTGTAGTAAAAATAGCTGTTCCGGGTTTTACTCAGTGCAGTTATCCAGCTAACTCAGTAATCCTACTTCTCTTGTTCAGTGCAGTTATCCAGCTAACTCAGTAATCCTGCTTCGTAGTTTACCCCCCAGGTGCTGGACAGCCACAGTCTGCACAGACTTTGATTTTCACCTTTGAATCATAAAACAATTTAGACTCAATAAACTAGGCGAGTTAATTGATCAATTAAAGCTGTTAATTCAGACAGTTATGTACCGAGTAACAAAGCAGGATTACTGAGTTAACTAGATAACGTCACTGAGCAAAACCCAGAACAGCTATTTTTACTTCAGTCCATGTTCCAGATTTGGGAAGGTTCAGGGTTTTACTCAGTGCAGTTATCCAGCTAACTCAGTAATCCTGCTTTGTAAAATGCCCCCCTGGGCTGTGTCCGAATCAGAGCCCTATCTACTGCGTCCCGTTTACTCTCTACTAGCATACTGTATAATGCTTACTGCATACTGTTTAGTGACATGCAGTATGCAAAGAATATCCTCAGAGTCCATACTATTATCAGCGAAAACCCAGAATAAGTATATCATCCGTGGATATTAAGATCAATTTTCGTACTTAACAGCTTTTTAAAAAAAAAGAAGTACATTCAACTGGCATACTAAATAGTAGGCAAGTGCGCGGATTCGGACACGGCCCAGATTTGGCAACAGGAGGGGGTCAAAGGGGTACATGTGTGTACGTGTTTGCTTGCTGTTCAAGTTCAAATTTAAATGCCTGGTACCCCAAGAAGACAACGTCGACACAGTTGTGTCAATTTCAGTACCCCATACAGAAATATATTCACCTCAGTTGTCAGTTGAAATACCCCTGAATCCACCGCAAGGAACTCACCTCATGCGAACATAAGCTTCTGTCATTAGGAATATGAACGCGTTTGCCAAAGATAATAAACTTTCGTCATTCTTCTGTTCAGGATACTGCCATTTCATTCAAAATAATTTTTGAAGATTACAAAAAAATAACTAATCTTCTAGTACCTTGAAAACTCCTTGACGAACCTATATGTAACATTCACGCAATCGGTTTTGTCTTGAATGTAATTCACATAATATAGGCTACACCACTGAAAGTTAGAAAGAAAAATTTGCAACATTTAAAAAAAATAACCGGTATAATCAATCACCCCAACCCCTGAAATAAATCATTTCACTTTTACTCCATTTGTGTTCATGGGCACCAAAATGTAAATTTAAAAAATAAAAATAAATTACAATCAGTCATGTAGAGACCATGAGTCCATGGTAGAGACTGACAGTGATCGCTTCCATTTAAGAAGGGGAACCTGATTCTTTCCCAAAAGACCGTTTAAATTTGCACGTTTCTGTTGCTTTACTAGAAACGGTCATTCATATTCTAATTTAATTCAAACACAACTCATCGGGGCTAAGAAGTAGCCTAATATGTTTCATATGAAATAACTCCCAATAACTCTGCTGTGCTTGCACGTGCTGTTCCAAAGTATCACTAGTTTAACAGTGCACGCGATGATCAAAAGCCCATTTTCCATCCAAAAAATAAACAGGCGCGGTTTTCAAGGCTTTGTAAATGTAAAAAAAACTCGCACTAAATGAATTCACATTATTTCCCGAGAAATCAAAAACAAACAAAAGAGCATATTGTTTAAATAGAAATGACGATTAGCCTACGCATCGACACAATATTGCAGATATCTTAAAAATACGCTAACATTACACCATTACATTTTTAAATGTATAATACATAACTGTATATAGCTGTAAATACGTTTCAGTAGCAAAGTGCTGTATCACATTCGTTCACGTTGGCTCCATTCAAGGTAGGCTACCCCATTCTCCGTTTCCACCGGATAGTGGATTTTTAAACGGTGTTACTGACAAACCGAATGGGCGACCGCCATCCTTTATTTTCACACGACTGCATTTCAAATGTTAATTCAACAAGTAGGCCTATGTTTATTTTAACACGTTTGGGGAGGTCAGAATTGCGGCGGAAGCGTAGGCTTCGGGGGGACTCGTGGTAAACACCAGTAGCCTACTATGTTCCAGCCAACTTTGTTGGCTCATTGTCTCCACCGCTGTAATATTTGTTTACGGCAGATTTGGGCTGATGGTTTAAGGGGGGTTAAAAACCCCGAAACGGACCCAAATCAACTTCAGTTGGAAAGCGGTTCGCAAGCCAGTTCGTCAAAGTTGTGTGAACACAGTAGAAAGAAAACCTGATGTGGTATTGAGGTTAGCCATCAAGCGTGTCTGTTTTATTTGCGTAGCCTATTAGCTAGTTAGCTGGCTAGCCAACAGCCATTTCACAATGCTAGCAACAATGTTTCAGTAGCTACGCTACGTTACCGGTGAATGTCTGTTCTGTAATATCTTGGCACACTATAATTACTGAAAACTAAAACGGCAACTAGCCTTGCTATCTAGCTAGGGCAATTTTAATGTGTCTATAACGTTAATCCATTCCGTCTTCAACCCTAACAATAGACCTAACGTTACATTGGGGAGAATTGTCTGAGAATATGATACAAATTATTGAAAATGATAATATATGGAATGGCACATAGTACATTACATTGTATGTCATTAGCCTACATTACACTGGGAGTAGCCTAGCCTACGTGTATTTCCACAAGAATTAACACAGCAAACATGGCATTGTATGACCAAAAAAGTGAAGAAGCGGATGCTCTTTCCTCAGACCTAAAAGTGTGCATAATTCACACATCGTCTAGCTACCAACAACAATCGTTTAGGCGAGAAAAGGTTTATTGCACAATACAATACACAATAGTCTAATCTGAAAGACTTCTCCCAAACAAACCAGCCAACCACTATAGTTACTAAGATGACCACGAACAACCTAAACAAATTAAACGAGCGTGCTGACAAATACAGAACATTATTAGCGAATATAAAAGTGGGGGGAAATTAATTTGCAATTAATAGCGGTGCAACAACCGCCCTCCATGTCCGACTTGTTCCAACTTCATACTTTCAAGACACCGATGCCAAGCGACTCAGCGGCCGTCCGCATTTCGGGCTCATTTTCAAACGGACAGCGCCAAAAGAAAACCCGTCGTGTAAGCCTAAGATTCGCCTCATCCCGAACGGGAATTCATTGTTTCCAACTCCTTGTAAACTTTTTGTGCAATCGCCGCACGCACCATCTAACTTTTTCAATGCATCTCCAGCTAGGCAGCTAATTGCTGAATGCAACTAATCGTAGTTACCTTTCCCGCTATCACCACACTCATGATACAATGCAGTTACAATTGCATTTAATGTTTTTCTTCGGTAGAACATAAAATGTAGCGATACAACCATTGTGTTAGCCATCAACCTAAAACAAATAGCCTATATTGCTAAATGCCGAGCAACTACAAAGTATAACAAGAAAAATAAAGTGCACGTGCCAACTAACCAACCCAGCACAGCAGGGAGAAAGACAAAAGAAAATAAATGAAAGCAAAAAATAAATGCACGCAAGAAAAGCAAACATGTAGCAAGCCAGCCAGCTACATTACGTGAATAGTAGCTTCCCAGCTGGCTAGCGCTAGTTTGTAAAGTGTCGGTGTGAGCGGCGGAGTCCAGGCTAGCTTAACTAGCTAGTTTCTCTGTAACAGTGCACAAATTTTCACTTACTTTTCTCTCGCTTGGTTATCGGAAGGGACCACCGCTCCTTTCCCTTTCGCATACATTCTGGATTCTGTTTTAAGACTTTTTACCCCACTCAACACCTGTCAAAGAAAGCGGCCAGGATAACGTTCTATCTCCATAGCTACCCCTTTAGTGTTTTTTCCTCCTATTTTTTTTTTTTTTTTTTTTTTTACATCTTCAACATTGGCCACAAATCAGGCACAGTTTCTATTGGGGGGACTTGAAACAGACCACTGGTGGATTTTTTTTTTTTTCAAACCAACTGTTCCAGGAATCTCTCCACACCCCCTCCGCTATGGAGACGGTGGGGGCTCCTTAAAGGAGAAGGCACAACATTTCTCGTCTTTTTTTAAATTTTTTTTTTACGGATGCTGACTTGCAAGGAAATCGAGAGAGAAGAACCTTGAATGGCACGACACGAGAGACAATCGTGTTAATGCTGAGCCTGTTTATAGAGACACTTCACGTGATAATGAAGATCTGTTTGTTTACGTTTCTCTGATTAAAAACAGAGTATTGATGCATCCAAGTCGAAGGCCACTTGATTAGTGTATATAAAACAGTTTAGTTTTTTTTTTTTTTTTTTAAACAAGTGTCCCCAGTTCCTGTTCATGTTTACGTTGGAAAAGTTCAAGACAAAACTTTGGAGTCCCCGTCACAGAAAGATCGCCTTTTTATCTCATAAAACTTAGGCCTCGTCGTCTTTTTTTTTTTAGCAATTAAAAAAATATATATATTGGGATAAGCAAAATGAATAATAATAATAATAATGGAAAAAATTTATACTTAACATATCAGGACTTGGAGCTGTTGGTATGAAACTAGTTTTATCTTGCATTTCGCAAGCGAAAGTGAGAAGCAACAATTCAGATACTGTAATACATTATTGATTTTTTTTTCTTTTCCTGCATTACGAAAGGCATGGTTATGTTTCAACTGCTTGTGAATTCTGATATGGTTCAAAGAACAGCTCAACGTGAATCAGATTTAAATCCCCGGAGTCTGTAAATCTGGTTTGAAAGGCATCGTTCAGTTTAATTGAGGTCTTCCTATTGTCAAAGTAACATGTGAAAAGGAGACATACATTAATGTAATAAGGGTAACATAGAGTTCCACCTCTGACCCCAATATGTTCTAAATATAATGACAGAAGTCATAATATGCGTGACATATTAATGGTTTTACACATTGGTTTGAATTAAATTCTAAATATATATATACAGTTGATGTCAGAGAAAAGAAAAAAGGAGAGCAACAAGACTGGTTCCAGGTACTAAATATATTATTAATATATACTTAATATATTGTTTACAATGAAATTCCTACAGTACCTACATAATCTCTTCAATGCCAGTAAAAAGAGGCTTGGGGAGCGATTTTACAGCAATGGAAAGGGGGTGGTAGTAAGGTGTACCACAGGAAACTAAGTCCTATATGCACCAAAACCAGAGGGGCATAATTGAAAAAATGCCCTGTTGAATTAAATTTTAAATTGAATTAAATTTTACACTGGCAAATAATTGGCAAAGGAGGCATTTCTTTGCACAAGTAATCATTAAGGTGTGGTGTGGCTTGCTGGGATTTGTAGTCATAGACTCTGTGATTATTCAGGGCCGAAAATCTTGGCGTGCCTTTCAGTTGCTCCATCATTACAATGAGTAAACCTCCATCTACAAAACACAAGCAGTCTATCCCCCACCCCACACTCACACACACCCCTCCATATGCATTCCACGCCCAGCTCCAATGCATGATGGGAATTCAGTGGCGCCCAGATTTTGGGGGTCATCCCATAAGATCGGCTTCCTCCATAAAGATGCGATGGGAGAAAAAGATATGAGTCGATGATGCAAAGGATGAATGCCTCGCTGAGGCACTGCGGGCCTGTGTCCTCTTAATTGCACCCATTAAAAACAGACGCATATTAATAGCACAACAAATGTAACATCTGTCCAGGCATTACAGGGATGAGTATCTCTCTTCAGGATGTACTTAGCCCCATATTGGGGTCAGGGGACCGTTAAGTTTGACGGCAGCAGAGCTGAAATCCGCGTGCGGCGACGGCGCCTTCGAGATCTACATGCTTTGAAAAAATTCCAGATGCGGGAAACTCGGGGAGGAGGAAACTAACTCCTACAGGAGAATCATCTCATTCACTGTGCGGTAGCCTACTACCCAACGGATTCCTATAGGTGTGTATGGCCTGCAACCTTCTGCTCATTCATTATACAGTAAAATGTCCAGTGCTAATTTAACTCTAACAGAGTACATATGAGTCCAATTGGTACCATATTTACTATGTAAGGGTTGATTTAACGCATTTTACTGTGGATAGAGATCAAGTTGTGGCGCAAACAGCTATTTGCACACATCTTCATCTTCTCGTTTTTTTTTTTTGTTCTTTTTTTTCTGGCATTAAGTATCAGCGCTTGCGTTTGGAAATGTATAATAGTATAGTATAATAAATAATAGTATAGTTTTCATTCATTTCACGTCATAGAGCTTAAGATCACCCCCCAGCATTGCCTGTTGTAAGGCACACTTAGCTTGAATTGCTCCAGTATAAATGGATAATGTGTAATAATGTAAGCAGCCATGTTGGGTACCAAAGGGTAATAAGGGCATCACCAAAGCAAGTAAATGACATAATGAAGCACACTAAATGGGCACTGTCCCAACTGTTTATGTGGATTCAGATTTCTCTTCTAATTAATACGACAAAAAGATAAAACGGGAAATTACCTTAGCCATTCAATGTGTGGGCACTTTGGTGTGTGTGTGTGTGTGTGTGTGTGTGGGAAGGGACCAGGTGTGAATCCCTTCCTAGCACAGCAGTATATGTGTTGCCTCTTGCATGAATTCCACCGACCAAGCAGGGAAGACGTGTGGCAACTACATTATTTAAAAAAACACACACACACACACACGCATACACGCACACACGCATACACACACACACACACACACACACACACACACACACACCACAAAGCTGTGCGCTCGCTCTGCGGTAATGCTGAAATGCAATACGTCATGGCTGAAACGGCAGTGGCGGTCTCTCCGGCTGACTTCCGTCTTTAGCGGAGCGCCACTCCCGTGAGGAGTTCCGAGAGCGCGGCCCCCAGAGAGCAAATCCAGGAATCGCGCGCGGAGGGGCTTCTGGCGGTTTTCCGAGCGCGACGACTCCATGCGCAGCTCGCGGGGACCCGGCCCGGGTCTGTCGCTTTAAGAGGCTCGTGGACAGGGGGAGGTGTGTGGTGTGTGTGTGTGTGTGTGTGTGTGGAGGGGGGGGGGGGGGGGCGGGGGGGCGGGGGGCGATGTTCTCATGCTGTTCTCTCTGTGGGTAGCGCGCCGCCACGGCACAGCTGACTGTGTGATTGCAAGGACTCGCCTCTTCCACACAAGAGGGAGAAGCACAGAAATTGATGTGAATGACTGTACTCCACAGTCGTCTCCCAATGGATCTGACGGAGAGGGAGGGGAAAAAGTGAGAGGGAGAGAGAGAGAGATAGAGGGAGAATGTGAGAGAGAGAGAGAGAGATGAGAAAGAGGGAGTGTGAGAGAGAGAGAGGTAGAGCAAGAGAAAGGAGGGCACTGAAAGAATAGTAAAAGCCCTCTCCCAGAAGGCACTGCAGTATATCCACAGATCGTCAGCCAGAGAAGCACTTTCTCTATTGCAATTGACCCTGTGACCCCTGTATCCGTAGACCTTTCGCTATCGAACAAACCTCCTGCATTTGAAACAAAATGATTAAAAACATTATTGAGAAGCTAATTGTTTTAGAAGCAAAAACAATCATACTCGATTTAATCCTCTTCTTTTTCCACAAACTTGACCCCCGACACCCACAACCACCCCCCCTGTACACCCACCACCACCTCCCATACACCCCCATCCACCACCCCCCCTCTACACCTACCACCCCTCCACTCTACAACCCACCCCCACCTCCCATACACCCCCCAACCACCCCCCTCTACACCCCCACCTCCCATACACCCCCCCTCTACACCCACCACCCCTCCACTCTACAACCCACCCCCAACACACCCCCCTCTACACCCCCACCTCCCATACACCCCCCAACCACCCCCCCCCCTCTACACCCACCACCCCTCCACTCTACAACCCACCCCCAACCACCCCCCTCTATGTCCCCCCCCCCCCTTCACGGTCAAGTACTCCAGTCTGCTCCTGCGAATCTATCGGTTTTTTCTATTTACGGACGGTGTCGAGTTACCTTCGTCCCTACATGCAAAGCACGCGCGGCCTTCAACGTTCCGCCCTGCGCCAAACATGGACCTGTCTCACCGACGTGAAACTGGGGGGTACAGTCTGCTGCGGGTCTAAGCCAAGGTCCCCCACTTCTTCTGTGGTGGCCCGGAGGATCACGGGCTGTGTGGGTAAAGTCTGGAGTTGTATGATGTCACAGCAGTAAGGTTTTCTGCTGTGTGAAACACGCACACGCAACATAGCAGAATCAGGGTGGGTGATGGTATGGAATGAGGAAGAGGAAGAGGAGGAAGAAAGGGACCGAAACCCAATTGTTTCAGAGACCCTAAGAAGACTGGGATAGCCCTGAAACATTTTTTCCTTCAGCTTGGAGAACATGCATGTACACGCATGTACACGCAGGCGCTCAATCACGTGTGTACACACGTGCATGTTCACGCACACAGAGACGCATGAGCACACATATGCATGCGATGCATGCACTTCATACACTGTGAGCAAACGTGTAAAAATGCATATGCACATGTTCACGCACACACAAACATAACACACACAAACATACATGCTTGCATTTGCACACACGTGTGCGCACACAAATACATGCCTGCTGCTCTGTCTTTGTGGCTCTCGCCACACGTTTCACACGCCCCAGCCAGCCTGGCACTCCCAGTGGACCTCTCCTTGCCCTGGGGGGGGGTGGGGGGGATTGGGGTACTGGGGGGGGGGGGGGGGCTGTCATCTCAAGGGTTCTGACTGTCATCACCCCAGACCCTCAAAGTCTGGCACCATCTCATTATACCATCACATCCAATGCCTCTCCTGGGACACAATCCGCTCTCAAGCCCCTCCCCTTTTAAAGAGACAGGACTCAAACAAATACAGCTGATTAATTTATCTGTTGATTTCTGGTCGGGGGAGGAGGGGGGGTACTAAATTTAAATAATCTGAAATCGAAACTGAGGGAATTATCATTACAGCAACACTACCGGTGTGTTGGAGGACTCAGGTTTGTTCCAGATGAGCTGAGCAGAATTACATTACAGGCATTTTACACAGTTATGTTATTTATTATTATTATTATTATTTTTTACAGAGTATTTCTACAGCTGGAGATAGACTGAAGCAATGTAGGTGAAGTAACCTTGCTTAAGGGTACAACAGCAGTGTTCTACCTGGGAATCGGTACAAGCCCAGTTCCCTACCCGTTATACTACACTGCCGCCCCACTAGAATGAACAGTCTGGCTTTGAGGTCTACACGTGGGTAACCCCGCTCACTCACCCGCCGTTTCTGTATCCTAGCGCCGAGGGGCAGGCCGGCCATCTGAGAATGAGTCCCAACACAGGGGCAATAAGGGAGGCAGGGCATGGGCGGGGGCATGGGCGGGGCTGGAGGTTAGAGGAATGAGCATCATTATCCCTGACCCAGAGCCCCAACACAGCACTAATGTGCTGTGAAACAATTGCGTTTAACAGTACACTGGTTCCGGAATCCCTGCTTCCGGAACCACAGAACGCCATGGCAACATCACTCGGGTGGGAACCGGAATACAAGTATCTTTGGAATACCTTTACTGCAATACTGTCTTTGGAAGTACTTTTTTTAACAAAAATCTTTTTATTTTTTTGTCACCACTGAGATAAGGTGTGTATTTGTATTTTAGAATTACAATGGTGACCAGGTGTGATTTCTGGCAGTGCCGCTGAGACTGGCGGTGAAATAGCAGTTAGGCAAACACAGACAGAGAGATTTTTAGGAACAGTTTCACAGATTTCTCTTAGTCCCCCCCCCCGCCCCCCCACCCTCTCTGGCTCCCACTGTGTCAGTGCCTCTGAGCGCGTGCAGCGCCAACACGGGAACAGGCAGAAATTTGGGGGGACCCGCTGCGGTTTTGCATCCCCGACAGTAAACGCCCCCTCTCCGAACGTAGCCCGTCTCCTCCCCACCCCCAAAACACCGCTATTACAGTTTTTCTCAATTGTTTAGACACATTTTCTGAAATTAAAACTAATTTCTCAAAATTATAAACACAAAACCCACACGGTCAACTCTTTCTGCAAAACTTCATATGTCTCTTGTCTCAAATTAAGCACTATTTACAAAACCATACACTCTCATCCCAAAATGACATTTTTCCATCAAATAATAAACACAGGTCAACAAATGAATACAAATTATAAATGGCAATTACACACTGGTGTAAAAAATTAAAGACACTATTGCAATTATATTACTTTGGCATCAGTATTGTTTGAGTGTACTGGCCAACTCAAATATAGAAGAAAAAAAAACTGAGATGGTTTTTGTTATTTTTCCAAATTACAAAACTGTTGGCAACAGACAATAAAGTAAAAAAAAAAATAATAATTACTCTACTGGGAGTAAACAAAACATGTAAAAGTAAAACTAAAAATTACAGTTTTTCTCAATTGTTTAGACAAATTTTTTTTAAACTCATTTCTCAAAATTGTAAACACAAAACCCACACAGTCAACTCTTTCTGCAAAACTTGTCAAAATCAAGCACTATTTTCAAAACCATACACTCTCTTCCCGAAATGACATTTTTCCTTCAAATAATGAACACTAGTCAACAAATGAATACAAATTATAAATGCCAATTACACACTGGTGTAAAAAATCAAAGACACTATTATCATTATATTAGTTAGGCTTCAGTATTGTTTGAGTGTACTGGCCAACTCAAATATTGTTATTTTTTATTTTTCCAAATAAAAAAATGTAGTAGAGAGTAAAATAAAAACAAACAGGAGAAAATGAAAAAAATAAAATAAACTGTACTGGGAGTAAACAAAATGTAAAAGTAAAACCAAAAATAAATTATTCTGCTCTCTGCTCTTGATCAGGCCACATATTCTCATGTACATCACACATTATATTTTCTCTGGCCAAGCAGTGGGAGAAGTGTCTTTTAGAATGACACAGCCACCCTTGGCATGACTGAGAAATGAAAAGGCAATGGCTTCATTGAACCAACTTCGAAACAGAGCATCACGGTGGAAACTCACATTGTCCCATATGACAACGCGTGTGAGCTGCTCTGGTCTATCTTGTGTGTGTGTGTGTGTGTAAGTGTGTGCACATGTGAGTGTGTATATGTGTGTGTTTCTGTGTGTATGTGCATGTGTGTGTGCCTGAGTGAATGTGTGTGAAGCTCATTTCTGCGGCACAGTAAGGCTGGTAAGATGCTAAGACCGTGCTTAGCTACTCTGAGCTGCAGAGGGGACAGGCTCTCCCGTATTTGCTCCATGTAGGGGTGGTTTCGGTACGCACAGTACATGCCAGCTTAGCTTGTGTGTTCCCCTTGTAGTAGTATAAATTATGTACTCTGCAGTACAGGAATCACTGAGTATTGATACGTTACAGTAAATAACAATAGAGCAGGTCTACCAATTCACATTTTTAAATGTTCGTCAGCCATTGTTCTCCACATACAGGAGAGCTCACATTTTGCCCTTTTATTTGTGCTAAAGCTCTGATTGCTGATTGAATAATTAAATCAACTCGTGTTTTATCTGTGAAGAATGTGGGCGTTAATTGATATCGGAGTTTATAGTTTTTAATGCCAGTGTTTTTCACGTGAAAACAAGAGATATACTTTTATACTGAAAATTGTGCCTAAAACAGGAGAATTGTGTGAAATGTATTCAAAAAGTGTTAAAAAAGAATTAAATTTGTGTCAAAACAAGCAAATAGTGCTTATAATTTTGAAAAGATTGTCTATCTGTCGGCACATGAACTTAATGTTTTATTTATAGGGTCATAATACCAATTTTAGTGTCTAAACAATTGAGAAAAACTGTAATCATGGAGTCAAGAATGCTTGGAGTCGTGCAGGCACCCCGCTCTGGTGTCTCTGGGTGGTGAGCTCAGCTGATTCTTATGGCTGTGGTGTCCATTATAGAGATGGAATACACTGCAATACATAATAAACAACATTGTGCAGATACTGCAATATTTTTGTGTGAATGTGTGTGTGTGTGTGTATTGTGTATGTATTTGTGTTTGTACGTGTGTGCATGTGTCTGTGTATTTGTGTGTCTGTGTATGTGTGTGTATTGTGTATGTATTTGTGAGTGTGTGTGTATTGTGTGTGTATTTGTGTGTCTGTGTATGTCTGTGTGTGTGTGTGTGTGTGTGTGTGTGTGTGTGTGTGTGTGTGTGTGTGTGTTTTTTTGTGGTGTGCATGTGTGTGCATTGTGTATGTGTGTGTGTGTGTGTGTGTGTGAGGGGTAGCTGGGTGATTGGGGTGTGTGTGGTATGTGTAAGTGTGTGTGTAAGTGTATCCGTATATGTGTGTGTGTGTGTGTGTGTGTGTGAGGGGTAGGTGGGTGATTGGGGTGTGTGTGTATGTGTGTGTGTGTGTGTGTGTGTGTGTGAGGGGTAGGTGGGTGATTGGGGGTGTGTGTGTGTGTGTGTGTGTGTGTGAGGGGTAGGTGGGTGATTGGGGGTTGATGATAACCCTGGCAGATAATTGGTCAGTGTGACCCACATATCCACACAGAGGCTCATTAGCATACACTCATAATCTGGCGAGGGATAACGAGCTGGCGACTCACACCGTAGACACCGTCGGTTTGGGGAAGACTGCCATTTAGACGACGTTCTTTTGTCTGCAGCACCAAACTGCTTTACCTCCAGGCCATTTGTCATTATCATTATGTATATTCATATTCACATTCATATTCCTATATCCAGGGCAACTGAAGCCGCTGATAATTCTCCACCTCAGACAGTCTGTTATTGATTAGGATTTAGAGTGCTCTGACAGCGAAAAACCTGGGAATGAAAAGAAGACCCATCAGTTAACATATCACCAAAGCGTTGTTCTCCTATGAAAAAAAGGGAAAAAAGCCTTTATTAATGTGGCATATCTACCGAGGATACAACAATAACAAACAAAAAAAACACTGGTCCAACGTGTTTTCGGCTTGCTAGCCTTCGTCATGGCAACCCGTCGGTTAAAATCCCTAAAAAACACAAATTAGTTGGATTATCCTTAAAAATAATCAGTGATACTTTCAACCAAAATAATATCGCCCAATGTTTGTACCCTGAAGCCTTCGTTCTACACTTCCTTCTGGTAAAACTTTTTATTTTTCTCCGTACAAAGATGAACCACGGGGGCCTCGCCTCTTACAAATTCTTTTCATTTTCTGAAGCAGTTTTAATCCATTGTTTTTTTCGTCTACAGAAATCGCGACTGTATGAATCTCCGTATCACTCATAAGGGCACAGCCGGCCCAGAGGATATGTGCAGTTGGAGCGGGCGTAGTGCAGGCGTCGGATTGGATGTATGATGAAGTGTTTGGGGGGTGGAAAGCGGCCTTCCCCAGTCCGCTCTACAGTCAATCATGTGTTGGCCTATGGGATGAGCGGTCACAGTCGATAATGAGATGGTCAGGGTTTGAACCCGGATTGTGCCTTACCTGCGCCCCCACCACCCGGGAGGCACAAGCCATCTGAGAGCTTCACTACCGTGGGGACCATGTGCCACCCCCCAAACACACACCCGCACACACACACACACACACACACACTGCACACACACACACACACACACACACCCGCGCGCACACACACACACACACACACACACACACACTGCACACACACACACACACACTGCACACACACACACACACCCGCACACACACACACACACACTGCACACACACACACACACACCCGCGCGCACACACACACACACACACACACGCTGACCTCATGAGTCTTTACAGATTCCGCTCCTGGTCAGTGAGGAGAGATGGAAACACACAAAGCTGTTGTTTTCTCTCTCATCTGCAAAATTCAGGGAAATATTTTTAAGAAATAATAACATCCCAGTGGTCGCCCAAAGTTTTTCTGCACTCTACCAAACAGCAGATCACTCTACAGAACAGTACATCACTCTACAGAACAGCAGATCACTCTACAGAACAGTACATCACTCTACAGAACAGCAGATCACTCTACAGAACAGTACATCACTCTCCAGAACAGCAGATCACTCTATAAAACAGTACATCACTCTACAGAACAGCAGATCACTCTACAGAACAGTACATCACTCTACAGAACAGCAAATCACTCTACAGAACAGCAGATCACTCTACAGAACAGCGGATCACTCTAGAGAACAGCAAATCACTCTAGAGAACAGCAGATCACTCTACAGAACAGCGGATCACTCTAGAGAACAGGAAATCTCTCTACAGAACAGCAAATCACTCTACAGAACAGCAGATCACTCTAGAGAACAGTAAATCACTCTAGAGAACAGCAGATCACTCTATAAAACAGCAAATCACTCTACAGAACAGCACATCACTCTCCAGAACAGCAGATCACTCTATAAAACAGCAGATCACTCTACAAAACAGCGGATCACTCTAGAGAACAGCAAATCACTCTACAGAACAGCAATTCACTCTACAGAACAGTGAATCACTCTACAGAATAGCAGATGCTATGTGGTGCAGATGGGAAGGCAAAGTGGTCCTGGTGCATTTTGTTTTTAGCGGCTTTCGTCTGTTAATGACTATTTATGGTGCTCGACGGGAGGTCTGGTATTGAATCTGGACCAGTGCAGACTGGGGCTGGCAGCCCCTCAGGGCAATGACAAACAATGGGCCTCATTCTCCAATCGCTCTATGAGCAAATTTGTTCTTTAGACTTTCTTTAAAACGTTTTTACAAACATTTTATTTATTAACTGATGTTTACATTCTGAGCCTCTGTTCTACCCAAGAAAAAATCCCAAGTAAGAAAACATTAGTGAATGCCAGAATGTTCATAAAAACGTTTTAAAGAAAGTCTTAAGACCAAATTTGTTAGTAGAATGGTTGGTGAATGAGGCCCAATAAGCTTTAGCATTTCTTTAACTTGTGCAGAAACGATGTTCCGAAACGTTTCTACAAATAATGGAAACCGTAGCTATTCATGTGAATGTATATTAGAACTGAACAACTCTGTAATGAACGCTATCTTCATTTTCGCTATATGGACAGCTCAGCAGCTTAACCCCTCCATTAACCCCTGAAACTCACTGAACCCCTGGGTGTGTCCCAATATTCTTCACTCCTCACCTCCTTTCCTCCACTCATCTCCTCCACTCATCTCCTACCCGGAAGTATGCAAAACTGCCTGTAAGTTTCAAGTACAATATTTGCATGCACAGTATACAATGTACCTAACATCGCGGTTTGCGTCGAGACATTAATCAATATGTAACAATTCATATGTAATTAATATGTAATCAGCAACATTAAATTAAGATTGGTTTCCGGGGCACGGAGGAGACGAGATGGTATTGAAGGAAAGGAGGATGTATTTTTCGAGTATTAGGACGCACCCCTCATTTTCCAGTCCTGCTGTGAGTCAACCCAAAAGCTACATGCTGGGGCCCATATTCATAAAGCATTGTAGTATAGCGCTGATCTCAGATCAGTTTTACTTGTTACTCATAAAGCATTAGGTCAGGGTATGGATCCTGGAACCTGATCCTAGATCAGCACTCATGCACAGAGATTCTTTATGAATACAGGCCTTGAGGGGAACAGGAACCCATTGGCTTGGATTACATTAAGGTTGGTTTAGGCACCGCACGGTAAGAGCTCACCTTGTGCTTTCAGAAGAGATCTGACCCCTGAAAAAAAAAAGATTGCAATCAATTTCATAAAACCTCAAAAATAAATCTATCTCAAGACAAATGAGGAGAAATATTGTGAGGTTCTTTTATTTATTTATTGAGTTCTAAATAAAGGCAGGGCTTGTATTAGTTTCCTTTGCTTCTGTTTAATCTTTAGGACGGCTATTAATCAGGAGGTAAAATGATAGATGTTCTGCACCCAAGAAGGAGTGTTTATTTTACCTAAGTGGAAACAGTAGATGTGCTGTGCATTTATATCACCGGCGGTGGCTGGAGGAGGACACACACTCCCACACGCGTGCGCACACACATACACACACACACGAACATGCACACATACACACAGGCACACAAACATGCATGCACACGCACACATAGGCATACATGCACACACAGGCACACAAACATGAATGCACACACACATGCACATGCACACACACGTAGACGCACGCACAAGCAAACACACACACATGCTCACCTTCACCTTCACGTACGCACGCTTTCTCTTCCCCAACACTGTTGAAGTGCTTAAAAAACACCTGCACAAATGATGCAGTAATCTTCCAAAAAAAAAAAAACATCAATTACTGTCCTTCTGCGATAGCGCTGTGTATCCTCTCAGGGGGTGTATTTTTTATTAGTCTGTAGTGTGCAATGTCATCACAGAGGTCACACTTTGGGCCGGCGTTAGAAAACAAATGTTTCTGGAGGCCCTTATTGTTCAGGGCTCCAAAGTGATTAACATATAAAATGAGCAGGGAGCAGTTTATTTACAGCTCCCAGCACTCAAAAAGCCCTCCTTCCTCTCAAGATTAATCTCCACAGTCTGAAAACCATGACTACACACACGTGCACATGTATGCATACTTTCTGCATGCTTGAATGGATTATTTATTTATTTATTTATTTTTAAAAATCTATGGACTGGAGTGTTTTTTCAACACCGGAACGGAATCAGCACTTATGCGCGATGTGTAAACACTGGTTAAATATCGAGCAACCCTGGGAGAATTTTCACTCCAGGGCCACGGCGCGCACTGTCGGTCTCTCCTACAGATCTGCATCGGCGACAGAGGGAGCAAAGACGCGGCAGATCGCGGTGGGGGTGATGTCAAGACTACGCAAACCGCGGCGGCCGAGACACTCGCCTCCTCTTTAGGTAGTCGTCATTATTAATCGAATGCGTTTTCCCCCCCTACGCTTGGTAAAAAAATAAAATAAAAGACACACGCACGCGGAGCTTGGAACGCGGCGTCCAATTATCAAGCGGGAGACGGAGAGGGAGAAGGAGCGGAGTGAGAGAGAGAGAGAGAGTGAGAGAGAGAGAATGGGGGGGAGGGGCACTTGAGTCAGAAGTGCGCAGAGATTACGACCCTCGCGGGTCCGCGGGCTCAAAATAGATTAGGAAGAAAATGTTGTGAAAGGAAGCGCGGTCCGGGCGGGATACAGATCATTGTCCTTTACCTATAGGTCGCCGGCGTCTTTTCTGGCCGCTATGACACAGACGCGGACACATCTGTCTTGTGTCCCTCTCACGAGAGGAAAGTGAGCAGGGTGTCGACTTCGTAGTCATAGTAATTCGTCATTTTTGAGGTTACAGGAAACACAGTGGATGCTTACTGTTCATTTAATGGTCTAGTAGTAGCCTATACTTTATTGTTTATTTGGTTCATGTTTGATTTTGGTATGAAAGCTAATTTTTCTGAAGAAAAAAAAAGTTTCAAGAAGTATAATAATCCAAATGAAGTATAATCATTCAAATTAGTTTGTAGGACTGCACTGTAGGCTACTATTGAGAGGAGTCTTTGTGGTTATGTAGTTATAAATAACATAATTAGAGTTGTAAGTCAATTTATAACAAAGTATGGCACATGCCAATACAGTCAAATCAACAGCACTTACAATTGGGCACGTTTTAACACTGTACTTTGGCCCCATTTGAACCTTTTTACGTGATATACATCCAATTTCTTGACAAATCTTGACATTTGTTGCATTTCACAATAAACACAAGAAATCAGATATGGACAGGATTTGTCAGATATAAATCAAACCTGGAGGTGGTCTGTGTCGGATTCTGCCAGCGTCAGATCTGAATGTAAACGCTCCAGCATGTGTCTTCGGTCTACTGACAAATAACATCCCATAATAAGCGTGTGGGAGTCGGGAGCCACCCTGTTGGTGGAGCAGGTTGTGAGGTCAGACGGAACACTGAGCAGAGTAGGAGGAATGCCGTCTAGGTCAAATGCACAGAATTAGATTTGCAACACATTAAATATCAAGTGTAAATAGACCACAATTATATACATTGCATATACATAGATTTGTCTTATTTGTCAACTTCAACAGCGAGGAGTGTTGGTGAAACAGAAAGGGGAGTATTCAGCAGATAGTGAAGAGACCGACACACAGACACACACACACACACACACACATGCATGCACATGCAAGTTCATACACAGAAAAACACACACTTGCACATGTGTATATCACTGTGCGTAAGCATCTGTGTGAGTGCATAAGTATTAGTCTGTGTAAATATCAGTGTGTGAGTGTGTAAATATCAGCACGTGAGTGTGTAAGTATCAGTGTGTGAGTGTGTAAATATCAGCACGTGAGTGTGTAAGTATCAGTGTGTGAGTGTGTAAATATCAGTGAGTGCTTGTGTAAGTATCAGTGTATGAGTGTATAAATATCAGTGAGTGCTTGTGTAAGTATCAGTGTGTGTGTAAATATCAGTGTGTGAATGTGTAAGCATCATAGTTCTTTGAGATGCACTCCTGGGGCAGGCTGGTGTCATGGGTTTGGGGGTGTCATGGGTTTGGGCTTTGGTTGGAGAGGGGATGAAGTGGGGTGTTGTTTTCTGTCAGGTTCCCATGACAATAAGGGTCTGTGTGTGGGCCGGTCCCCACAAGTCTTTTCATTATCAGGTCTCTAAGGAGGGTGGGGCAGCCAAATTTCAGGAGAAGAGCTGAGGGGGTAATTAGAAATTAAAAACGGGTTGACGTGTTTCTCTCTGTGGATAGGACCGTTGGCACAGTGCGGCTCTAATTTCCAGCCGCACGTATCACGTTGGCAGGTAAAACCATTTGTAACAAAAAGGTAGGAACAGGGCCAAAAAAAATAATAGTAATACTTGCATGAGGTCATCACTGTAAAAAATAAGAGGTCTCAGCTGTCCTACCTGGTTAAATAAATGCAATGTAATAAAAGTACCATCCCTCCATTGGAATGTCAATATTTGTGTCTGTGTGTAAATGTGTGTGTGTAATGTGAGTTTATGTTTCGTATATGTGTGTGTGTGCCTGTGTGTGTATGTGTTTTTTGCATGTGTATATGCGTGTGTGTGTGTGTGTGTGTGCGTGTATGCAAGCGCATGTGTGCCTGTGTTTGTGTATGCATGTGTGTGCGTGCGTGTTCATGCACGTGTGCCCGTGTGTGTGCTTGTTTGTGTATGTGAGTGTGTGTGTGCCTGTGTATGTGTGTGTGTGCATGCAAGGGTGTGTGTGTGTGTGTGTGTGTGTGCATGCAAGGGTGTGTGTGTGTGTTTAATTATTTAGCACATGTTCCAATGAAAGGTTAACCCTCGGAATCCTTGGAGCGGATAGGGTCGTTGCTTTGTTTGGGTGCTAATTTCACTGCTGTTTTATACCCAATGACACATAATTACAGACAGTATATGCTAATGT
The DNA here is from genome assembly GCA_029718625.1 of Synaphobranchus kaupii. NCBI lineage: Eukaryota > Metazoa > Chordata > Actinopteri > Anguilliformes > Synaphobranchidae > Synaphobranchus > Synaphobranchus kaupii. The sequence continues at coordinate 19,713,130 of CM056385.1, read as the reverse complement.
TCCTTTCTCCTTCACTCTTTACCCCCTCACCTCCTCCTCCCCTCCTCCTCTCCTCCCCTCCTCCCTCCTCTCCTCCCTCCCTCACTGCTTCATAATCTGCTGAGCAGAGGGCATGTCTGAGGGAAGAATACGCTTCAATCTCTTTCTTTCATACACACACACACACCCGCACACACACAAACACACACGCACGCACACAAACACACACACACACACACACACACACAAACGCACACACACAAACAAACACACACACACACACACGCACACGCACATACACACGCACGCACGCACACACACTAAAGGTGAAACAAACACACGGCATATTGCACATTGCCCCTGTTATTGTCATGATAAAATTGCCCCAAAGATTAGCTATGAATTATATTACAAAGTTTTTATTTGTAAAAATACAACATATAAACATGACTGTGAATTAAGCCACATCCCCAGCTTAGCAACGCATGCTGATTGGATAAAATAAATGGCGGTAAGCATGGTGAAATGGGGTATCGGAAGAGGCGGCATTCTGCCATTATCAACTGACTCGTCAATTTATGGCTCTGGATCATATTCCAACCTGGCTTTGAGAAATATGTTATTTTTATGATGGATTCAGAAGAAGAGGAAGAGGAAGATAAAGTAATATCCTTGGGTGAAGATGTTGGGAGGCAACGGGAACGCTGGAGTGTTCTGCTTCCAGGCACGCCGGAATAGCTCAAGCGCAAAACCATTACGGTATTCCGTTTTTTTCCTTTATCATTTCCATTTGAAGTATAAAAAAAACTGCATAAAAAAGTACAAGGTCTCAAAAGTGTTTCCTGTTTCCTGTTTCCTATATTGTTTTATGGGTTCTTTTTTCAGAAGGGCACAGAACCTTCTTTAGGAAGAAGGGGGGGTTTATACAGGAGGCGTCATGGTGATAATTATAAACCGCTTCTGTTATCTGAGTCATGCAAGTCGGCCATAGGCAAGGCCCAGGAAAGCCTCAGCCCCTAAGACTGCAGAACTCAAAAACTGTACAACTGAACAAAACAGCAAGCTATCAAGGCTGACAATCGTTCTGTTAAACGTCAGGTGTGTACATATCAATACCTGCATATTTAAATCCTAAAACATGAATCAAACGTAGAATTTTAAAGTGAAACTGATGAATAAAGTAGAATGTTCTATCTGCCAGTGATTTATAATCCGGTGCCTCCCTGGTTTCCTTTTTCCGATGTTCAGACTGTGATCTGTGGGGGTGGGCGGGGCTTCTTTTGTTCTCCTGACTCCTCCCCTTTTCTCTTTCTGTGCTGGGGGGTGTGGCTTAATTTACAGTCATGTTTGTATATTATATTATACATTATATGTAATGTGGTTCCCAGCTGTCACTCAGAATCATACTATAGTGATACTATAACCTCTCTTCATTTGAATGGATCTCTATGGGAATTGAGGGGTGGGACTAGATTAAGCTAGAAATTACACGGGAACAGTATGGAATCCATGGTTGGCTAAATGGCTGTAAATCATCAAGTGTCTGAGATATCAAATGAGCCTCAAACCATCACTCTGTTGCCAGATGTGCAGTAGATATGGATGGATCACTTTAAGGGTTGTTTCTCCTGACTCATTTTCCTTTTGAACTCTATGGAAAAATGTCAGGAGAAACACTCTCTCTCTCTCTCTCTGTCCCCACCCCCATTTGAAATGTGATGCTTCTTTTCACTCCTGCAGTCCACCAGCTGAGCTGTGCAGATGGGGCAGGCGGTCAAACCAGCCAGAGGGGGCGCCATTTCACGTCAGGCAGAACCCAGCCAGCAGACATGCAGCGCTCGCTAGCTGTCCGCTAGCGTCCCGCCATCGCGCAGCTGCCAGTCCGCCAGCGTATCCCAAACTGGCACCAAACCTTCCGCGAAGAGCGACCGCGGACATGAGAACCAGCTATTAAAAGAACGCTAAACAGCGATCGCCAAATTGGCCGAACGGTCCTGCTGCCAAACGCTGGCAGGCGTGTGTGTGTGTGTGTGTGGGCCAGACACAGCATCCTGCATCACCAGCACAGTGCTGTCAGCGTTCACACCCACACGGATTGGCTGCGTGTCCAATGCCAGAAGCGGCCCGTGGCTGGGCCAGACATCGTCACATATTCGCCAACTGTGCCGACGGTTTTCAGGAATCAGCTTGGAGTGTGTGTGCTTCTACCCGGGGTGGGTGGCTTTTTTTCTTTTTTTTTTTGCATTTACTGAGACAGGATTTTCAACAAACACCATAATGGGACGGTCTGATGAAAGAACCGTAAAAAAACGATGTCGCCGCTCCTGGTCTAGGGCCGCTCCTGGAATGGGCGGCTCTTCAGTGGCTATTCTCAGAGACGAGGCCGCCAAGGGCCTGCTGGAGAGGAGGGGTCTTTAGAGATGCGCTCTGAAAGATCTCAGTGACCCCGTCGCACACACTGAGCACCACACACACACACACACACACACACACACACACACACACACTGAGCGCCACACACACACACACACACACACTGAGCACCACACACACACACACACACACACACACTGAGTGCCACACACACACACACACACACACACACACACTGAGCGCCACACACACACACACACACACACACACACACCCCTCGCTTCCATTTTTAACCCTGGGGCACCGTGCCTTTGGGGAATGGGGTACACACTTACGTGAACCAGGGCTCAACATCTATACCCAGCTTCCTCACTATGCTGTGTGTGTGTGTGTGTGTGTGTGTGTGTAAATGTGCGTTTGTGTGTGTATTGTATGTGTATGTGCGTGTGTATTGTGTGTGTGTGTGTGTGTGTGTGTGTGTGTGTGTGTAAATGTGTGTTTGTGTGTGTGTGTGTGTGTAAATGTGTGTTTGTGTGTGTGTATGTATATGTGTCTCTGTGTGTGTCTCTGTGTGCATTTATTTGTGTATATTGTGTATATATGTTGTGACCTTCAATACAACTTTATCTGAATTAGAAATGTACAGATGGACAAAATGATGCCAGTTTCCCTCACACTGTGAGGCGGTGATCCCTGCAATGTAAGTTATATTTATTTTAAATGTTGACATCTTTACACTTATATGGTATTTTAGAGCATATTGCATGTGGTTCAGTGTCCCGGTTGGTTTCATACCCAAATTATTCTGCCTACAGCTCTGTATTATCATGGAAGAAGGGAGAAATAAGTACTTAATTTCACCACTGACATTTTTACTCATTCTGCACAGACACATTTGCACCAATCAAGCACTGAGACTCTCATTCAAACCATCAACACTGATACTCTCATTCAAACCATCAACACTAATACTCTCATTAAAACTCTCAACACTGATACTCTCATTAAAACCGTCAACACTGATACTCTCATTCAAACTCTCAACACTGATACTCTCATTCAAACCATCAACACTGATACTCTCATTCAAACACTCAACACTGATACTCTCATTCAAACCGTCAACACTAATACTCTCATTCAAACTCTCAACACTGATACTCTCATTCAAACCATCAACACTGATACTCTCATTCAAACTCTCAACACTGATACTCTCATTCAAACTCTCAACACTGATACTCTCATTCAAACTCTCAACACTGATACTCTCATTCAAACTCTCAACACTGATACTCTCATTCAAACTCTCAACACTGATACTCTCATTCAAACTCTCAACACTGATACTCTCATTCAAACTCTCAACACTGATACTCTCATTAAAACTCTCAACACTGATACTCTCATTAAAACTATCAACACTGATACTCTCATTCAAACTCTCAACACTGATACTCTCATTAAAACCATCAACACTGATACTCTCATTCAAACTCTCAACACTGATACTCTCATTAAAACCATCAACACTGATACTCTCATTCAAACTCTCAACACTGATACTCTCATTCAAACCATCAACACTGATACTCTCATTCAAACTCTCAACACTGATACTCTCATTAAAACTATTAACACTGATACTGTCATTCAAACTCTCAACACTGATACTCTCATTCAAACTCTCAACACTGATACTCTCATTCAAACTATCAACACTGAGACTCTCATTCAAACTATCAACACCGATACTGTCATTCAAACCAATGTATCTCAACTTTTTATCTTTAGCTTTTCCATAAGAAGCTGCCAAAAAAAAGCATCTCTTTGTTTTGCTGTCATCTCTACGTGGGACAAGCGTGTTCATTGGACAGAATGCCAGTGTTCGTTTTTCGCGAGTCTTGCATAGCTGAAAACGTATTTTCCCAAACGACTCGGAATCGGAAGTGGGAAGAATTGAGGGGGTGGGGTGGGGGGGCATGGTGGGTGGCAGCAGGGAAGGAGGGAAGGGGGTGTGCTGAGAGCTTTCGTACCTTCATTCCGGAATGTTCCTTGGTCCCCTGCGATCAGCCAGGCCTCTTGCGCCACGCGGGTCAAAGCAGGCCTTTGCGGTTGAAGCGGGGCCGCCGTCCTGTGTTATAGCCTCGACACTGATTCCCATTAAAGTGCAGCAGGGACACGTCTGGCTGCTGGTGGGGGTGGGGGGGCATTAATAAAGACCATGCGGGCCGCACTAAAAGCCCAGGCCCTCCCACGGGGAACAGCACCAGCAGATACAGACTCACATTATTTTCCTGCAATGCTGTCTCCCCCCTTTTCCCGAATGTCCAACTATCTGTGTGTGCGTGTATTTGTGTGTGTGCCTGTGCGATTGTGTTTGTGTGTGTGTGCATGTGTGTTTGTATTTGTGTTTCTGTGTGTGTGTTTGTTTGTGTGTATACTAGTGCTCATTACTGCAGGTGTTAATTTTTGCGGGATTGGGGAGTTACAGTTTGTAAGATTGGTTTCCTGCAATCTGATTGGTTCTAGCTAGATTTAGCATCCAGCCAATACAACAAAGCAGGATTACCGAGTTAGCTGGATAACTGCACTGAGTAAAACCCAGAACGGCTCTTTTTACTTCAGTCCATGTTCCAGATTTGGGAGGGTTCCGGGTTTTACTCAGTGCTGAGGCTTCACTGTTTCCAAAGCTGTTAGATCAACACTTTAAATTAGATTCTGATTGGCTAACGGGTCATCGACAGAGATGGCGCCAAGTCAATCCCCTTATTCACTGTATAGAGCTTGGACGTCCATGGCCCTTATATGAAGGACCTCAAACTACAACTCCTGGTGGGCTGCTGTGTCTGCTGGTTTTTTTAATGTGTTCCTGCACTTCCATAAGTGCTTAATGTAAGTCATTGACTGGCTAAAGAGTCTACACACCTTGTTTCAAAGGCCTAAAATTTAAATTGGCCGCTGCTGATTGTAAGGGAATCACAAAAACCAGCAGAGACTGAGTTTGAAACCCTTGCCTTACACTATACGAAGCTCTTCCCCTTATACAGAGCTACTGGAGGTCTGAAGACATGTGCACTCTACGATTGGTCCCAGCTCTTAGAACAATGGTCCCCAACCCTGTTCCTGGAGATCTACCCTCCTGTAGGTTTTCGTTTCAACCCTAATTTGGCACACATGATTCTAGTAATTAGCAGCTCAACGAGATCTCTAGCTGTTGAATGAGGTGTGAAAATCTACAGGACGGTAGATCTCCAGGAACAGGGTTGGGGACCAGTGCCTTAAAATATTGTGTGGTGCCTGACAGAGACAGAGAGAGGGGGGCTGTGGGGTGGGGCTGGGGGTGAGGGAGGGTGGGGGCAGGAGAGGTGAGTGACAGTTGAGCCATTGCAAAAACAATCCAAATTCACGATAAAAACACCATCATCATGACCATCATCGCCAAAAGCGCTTATAAATGTGTTATTCTAAATTTAAAATGTGGAATTAGAGCAGCGTTTCTTTTGAGTGGAGCTGTCAACGCACCTGTTTTTTTTCCTAACACTGAAGAAATGTGTCTCTACATATATATAAATCTGTTGACTTTTAAAGCTTTCCGATCCCATTATATTGACACATGCGCACACACACACACACACACACACACACATGCGAAAAAGGACTTTGTACAGCTCTAACGTTATTCACAACTCCCTCCACTGCCTCCACTACCCACCTCCACAGTGATATGAGAGGAAATGACCTGCTGGTGGAACATGGACGCCAGTCTTCAGTGTGAATAATAAAAACACAAGGATCGCCTCACTGTCTAGCATCAGCAGTTGGGACTTCAAGCAGACCTACTGGAAGATTGCTTTGTCTAAACCAAATTTACCATAACTCTTTAGTCTTATAGAAATTCCTCTTGCTCTTCGGGGTCCGGAGCGGCACACCTGCAAATGCCGCTGGTAAAAATCGGGCGCCATGCTAATTCACCTCAGTGTCTGTGTTTGGAAAGAAGAAGCCCTTCAGAAAAGTCACCTTTTAAGGTTTTGACACAATGACAATAACCCCCCCGTTACCAGCCACACCCCCCCCCCTGTAAACCCAGCCCCCTGTTTCCAGCCATACCCCCCCCGACCCCTGACCCCACCAATCTCCACCACAAGCTAAACTCCTGCCTAGCCATAAACATGCATGTTCTTGGAATATGTTTTTTTTTGTCTTTTCATAAATGACAATCTCTCTCTCTCTCTCTCTCGCTCTCTCTCTCTCTTGATTAAGATATTTGGGGTGGCAAACGAGGGCCAGTGGAAGCAGCATGGCGGATGCGCAGGCTGAATCCCCAACCACACAAAAAAACAAAACAACAACAGCAGCCGCATGAGCGGAGATTATCCGGCCCTTGCTCCGTAATTCCTCCTCTAAACTGTACCGACGGGCCAAAGTCACAACACCCCAGAGGATTACATTATAGTTTTAATCCATTTTAGAGATACAGCCTCTGCCTGCAGCCGTTTCCATGGGGATAGGGGGACTTTTTTAATTTTTTTATTTCCTCGCCTCATATATATCTATCATGCAAGTTTTCTTCTTACACACCGAGAATACGTGCTCAAATATTCAAGCCGTTTCCCACATTTTTGGCCAGCTTTTATGTGTCATGACTATTGTTGTAAGAACTCAGGATACGGCTTAGAAAATGAAAGTATATTGGCGTATGATGAAACATATACTGTTCTGCATTGTATAATACATGCACACACATGGGGACACTTAAAATACATATTCAGTACATGTCAATATGTTATAATTTTTGTTTAATAATAAATTATATTAATTATATTTACCGTCTTAAGCCACATTATGTTAGCAATAACATTGCTTTTGAAAAGTGCTATACAAATAAAGTTATTATTATTATTATTGATAGCTATGCATGCCATGAAGAATAAAAGTCCAATATTCACATTGTGCTGTATTTTAAACAATTAAAAATACTAGGTAAAATCAAGGTAAAAGATCAAATTAAAGACATGGCCACTACAACTACTGTTTGGTAAATAATGAAGAATTCAGAGAGAAAGCAAATTATAATGAGCCAAACCTGAACTTAAACTTGTGTTCAATGACCTAATTAGGAGCCTATTCACCTCAGTTTTTGTTACCTCTTCTTTGTAATTGTTTGCAATATAACACAATAAGCATAATGACATGAGAATTTTATTCTTCAAGACATGCATAGCTATTGTTAACATAATGTGGCTTAAGAAGGTAAATAATCCCTCTAAACATTAAAAACACCTAATTAAGAAAAATTAACAGCTTGTTAAAATTCTGGTATGGTAATTGTGGTTGGAATGAAAACCAGCATACACATGGGTACTTCAGGACCAGGGTTGATAACCACTGATTTAACAGATACCAGACTGTGGGGCCCATCCATGCACTGGAACAGAGCCTTAACAGATACCAGCCCGTGGGGCCCATCCACACACTGGAACAGAGCCTTAACAGATACCAGATTGTGGGTTTCATCTACACACTAGAACAGAGCCTTAACAGATACCAGCCCGTGGGGCCCATCCACACACTGGAACAGAGCCTTAACAGATACCAGATTGTGGGTTTCATCTACACACTAGAACAGAGCCTTAACAGATACCAGACTGTGGGGCCCATCCACACACTGGAACAGAGCCTTAACAGATACCAGATTGTGGGTTTCATCCACACACTGGAACAGTGCCTTAACAAATACCAGACTGTGGGACCCATCCACACACTGGAACAGTACCTCAGCAGATACCAGACCATGGGACCCATCCACATACTGCTCAACAGTGCGTTAACAGATACCAGACCATGGGGCCCATCCACACACCGGAACAGAACCTTAACAGATACCAGATTGTGGGTCCCATCCACACACTGGAACAGTGCTTTAACAGATACCAGACCATGGGACCCATCCACACACTGGAACAGAGCCTTAGCAGATACCAGACTGTGGGGCCCATCCACACACTGGAACAGTACCTTAGCAGATACCAGACCATGGGGCCCATCCACACACTGGAACAGTGCCTAAACAGATACCAGACCGTGGGTCCCATCCACACATTAGGACAGTGCCTTAACAGATACCAGACTGTGGGGCCCATCCACACACTGGAACAGTACCTTAGCAGATACCAGACCATGGGGCCCATCCACACACTGGAACAGTGCCTAAACAGATACCAGACCATGGGTCCCATCCACACACTGAAACAGAGCCTTAACAGATACCAGACCATGGGTCCCATCCACACACTGGAACAGTACCTTAGCAGATACCAGACCATGGGTCCCATCCACACACTGGAACAGTGCCTTAGCAGATACCAGACCATGGGTCCCATCCACACATTAGGACAGTGCCTTAACAGATACCAGACTGTGGGGCCCATCCACACACTGGAACAGTACCTTAGCAGATACCAGACCATGGGTCCCATCCACACACTGGAACAGAGCCTTAACAGATACCAGACTGTGGGGCCCATCCACACACTGGAACAGTACCTTAGCAGATACTAGACCATGGGGCCCATCCACACACTGGAACAGTGCCTTAACAGATACCAGACCATGGGTCCCATCCACACACTGGAACAGTGCCTTAACAGATACCAGACCATGGGTCCCATCCACACACTGGAACAGTGCCTTAGCAGATAGCAGACCAAGGGTCCCATCCACACACTGGAACAGTGCCTTAACAGATACCAGACTGTGGGGCCCATCCACACACTGGAACAGTACCTTAGCAGATACCAGACCATGGGTCCCATCCACACACTGGAACAGTGCCTTAACAGATACCAGACCATGGGTCCCATCCACACACTGGAACAGTGCCTTAGCAGATAGCAGACCAAGGGTCCCATCCACACACTGGAACAGTGCCTTAACAGATACCAGACCATGGGTCCCATCCACACACTGGAACAGAGCCTTAACAGATAGCAGACCATGGGTCCCATCCACACACTGGAACAGTGCCTTAACAGATACCAGACCATGGGTCCCATCCACACACTGGAACAGAACCTTAGCAGATACCAGACCGTGGGTCCCATTCACACATTAGGACAGTGCCTTAACAGGATGAACCACCATTTTGTCTTCTTTTTTTTTTTTAAATCACAGAGGTCAAACAACCCACAGGATAAAGGGCAGATCAGCTCAGGGAGTTCAAGCTGACTGTCGAGAGAGAGAAAAAAAACAGAAAATACAAACATGCTGGTTAGTAACAGGCTTTAGGAAATCAGACTATGCACACATAACCGGCCGATAACGATCCCGGGCCGTGCCTTCACCTGGTTGCTACGTGCGTTCACGCCCGGCCCCAGACAGACTATTGATTCTGAGAAAGTAAGATGGTTTAGAATCCCATTATGTTTCATGGCTACCTCTGTAAAATGAGAACGAAGCTTACACTTTCCCCCCCAGCATTCCTGAAATTATTCTGAATATTCCTCAACCATTGAATGTGAAAATCATACGGGAATGTCGTGTGTGAAAAAGCAAGAATCCCACAACAAAGACATTTTTCTCCATATATGGAGATCCAGCATATTGGCATACTTGATATATCATCTTTCTTTCTAATGACAGAAGGCTGTTCTTGCAATATTTTCAGCAGTTAACTGAAAATACCAGCAAATAAAGGTATAACACTGACACATTTTAGAAATAAGAAACAGTTAATTGATGTATCCCACATATTTATGAGAAATGCATTAAATAATGTATGGAAACATATTGCAAAACATACCCATTATTTTTTTATTTTTGTTCTTTGGTCTCATTGAGACATATAGGAATATAACCAATGGAATGTATTATTATTCGAAATATATTTGAAGACCGTCCACATATTTTCCATAATTGGACAGCACATTATTCACAATGTCCTATTCAATGTTTTTTTAAATGTATGACACTAGATTTTCACAAACAATAAAGGATGCCTATATCCTAACACAGCCTGTGCAGGACAGCATGGGAGCTTTGGTCCAACACATGGTGGACAAACACATGTGCCATTAATCCAATGGTTGTAATTTCTGAGCAAATAATCTGTGACAGCAAAATCAATATTGAAGTGGCCAACTTGTATTCGTGACGCTCCATGCAAAGTCTCTCAACTGACAGGAATACAGAGCTATCACCTTTGCATAACAGCGCAAGATGAACAAAGCATTTTGTTGTCAATAAAACATCCGCATGTCTGCATTTCAGTTATTTTTTTTGCCACCAAAATATTTTTGAAAAACACACCATAACACAACAAATCCAATAATTTATTTAATGTGTATCATTAGCCCACGTGAATTTCAGTGTAAACAATAGTGTCCAATGTAATAATGATAAAAGACAAAAGGCAAACAGTCTTGCACCGTACAGTTAAGAGGCCTACTGTTTCGGTTTGTGGTAAACTGGGGCAGTATTTTAATGGTGATGCTTGCTAACAAACAAGAGTTTTTTTTAAATTATTTTGTTAAATAAAAAAATCTTATATACAGCATTCTCTCCATACAGATGAGGCTGCATTCTATGTTTTTTTATATTTATAAACGTCTCCCCTTATAAGCAAAGAGATTTAGTTATTTACTTTAAAATGGACTAATTTCTTATTCCTGCGGAGGGAGTGAGGGACGCTGACTTGAACGGCTGCTTCATGACCCAAAAAACTGTCAGTCTTTCCCTGGAATAAATTGTGGAATGTTCCATTTTTAGAAGCGAGGTACGAGCGCCGCACCAAACGTCGGCCGCGAGTGAGGTCCGACGTTAAGCACGCGCTATTTTACCAGGTAAAACGTAAATACCGTAAAATACAATTGACCAGTGTACTTTCTGTCCCATTCTCACAAAACTACGGGTGCGTGTATAGGACCCCCCCCTATATTAACCCCCCGCTTCTCCAAGCTCCCGTTCGAGCGGGCCCATAGTAGAATCAATTCACAGAAGGGGTAGCTTGAAACCGTCAACTCATGCTTGCGAGCCACAGCTAGGAGAGTGGCGTGTTGGGCAGTTTGGATGTTAATAGTGTGATCTGTCTGATGCGGCCCTTCTCTCATATATATATATATATATACACACATCTATCTCATTATATTTTATACACTAAGAATACGTGTTCAGAGTTTTAAAGACCACCTTCCCCGTTCAATAATCTTTGTTTCACGACTGTAACAATCTTGAATATTAACAACTGAGGGATATGTTTAGACATAGTATAGCGTTATTGGTATCGCTGGAACACGCTGGACACTTCGCCGGACATTAAAATGGATAATAAAATAACTCAAAAACAGTGAGGGGGTGGACAGTGAAGGAGTTAGTGCGGACATGCGTGATATTAACTGCAAAACGTGCACGCAAATGATTGCCACGGTTCCATCTCTTACACCCCGTGCACATATCCCGAACCCGGACGGTAGCTTGGCTGTGCTCGCGCTCCAGTCGCTGATCCTTGAGTGATACAGCCCACCAAGTCTCCACAAACGCAAATACTTCTTCGAAGTTTCAAAAGAGACGACTCGGTGACGTTTACCAAAGTAAGGAAACGTGACCGTTGTTGATTTATTATCCCAATTATCAGTACAACTTTCCTAAAACACAATAACTCCCTCGGAAAAAGTGCATTCCCATAACATCCCAATTTGATTTCTTTAACGGTGAACGAACCGAGCAAAAAAAAAAAAAAAAAAAAACTGCACCCACGCCCTCGAGACAATGTAACAGTTATGAAAGCAGGACACAAGAAAAGTTAACCTCCCGTCGTCTGAGTTTAAACATTTTGACCGTAAGAACTAGTGGTGACATGTCCTCTATACGCCGAGAAATTACCCATTCGTTATTCAGCAAGGGATTTCAGTTAATCACTGCAGTAGTTGTGGGAAATTCATGGTTTTACATTTACATTTAGCAAGGTATTTAATACTCAAGAGTAAAAAAAACAAAGAAAAGAAACAAGCAGCTCCTGGCAATTACTGTACTGAACAGGTTCAGACTTGCTCCCAAAGTTTCAGCATTTTAAGTATCCCCGATTGGCCAAGGGGGACTGCGTTGGCTATATGGCATCATTTTAATATTTTGACTTCTTACACCAAAGCAGAATCTAATAGTTCTAATTTGTGTATAGGTAGCACATTCTAGTATACATTTCAGCCAATTACTGGATACCATGTGGTAGCCCTGAACTTCATTTAAATTATTACTATTATTAATAATAATAATAATAATAATAATAATAATAATAATAATAATAATAATAATTATTATTATTATTATTATTATTATTATTATTGCTGTTATTGGTTGATTTAGGATTTAACATATTTAAGTGAAATTACTGGGAGACCTTTGTTCACCTAATTAAGCCCCCCAACAGTTTTAGTTTAGTTTTGTTTTAGTAATCTAACTTTCACAGTTGTTGGTTTTCAACCACTAGTCACACCATGTTTTCTCTTCTCATCAGTTCTCCTCCCAATATTTAATCAAAATAATCTTCTGCACAGAAAAAATGTGGGTGTAAATTTAACACTACTGGTGTACATTTAACACCCGATAGGTGTTTATGAGTTCGTGGACTCATATAAGCACCCCATGGTGTTAAATGTACGCCACCATTTTTGCTGTGTGAGCCTGTTTTCAAGACTCCTTGGACAGCAGAGAAGAGGGTTACAGTCAGGACTTGGGTCAGTGTGTGTCCAATCTTATCTAATGTGGGTGCAGGTTTTTTTATTTTAGCCCAGCACTAAGACACCTGATTACTTATTAAGGTCTTGATTGAAGACCATGATTAGTTAATTAGTTGAATCAGGTGTCGTAGTGCTGGGCTAAAACAAAAACCTGCACCCACACCGGCCCTTTTCAGATAAGATTGGACACCCCAGGGGAGTATACTATGAAGCAGAATAACTTTAAAAAAAAAAATTTATTCAGTGCAGTTAACTCAGTAATAGGGCTGTTCCAGGTTTTACTTGGTGCAGTTATCCAGCTAACTCAATAAACCTGCTTTGTAGTATACCCCCTGGTTTCTTTGGTCCAACTTGGCTGCCAATTTTAGGCAGCAAACAAAAGCTGTTAGATCTACCATGGGTCAATTGCAGTGTGCTTAGCTGGAGTTTAAACCGCAGGTTTAAACCTCTAGACCACGGAACTGCATGACAACTGGAAGAATGAATCCGTTGGTCCCCAGATTTTTGATAGCTGGTCCAGTTGTAATGCAGATCTGCTGTCTAGATGTGGCCAAGAGTCCAAACACCTGGGGGGTATATTACGAAGCAGGATTACTGAATTAACTGGATAACTGCGCTGAGTAAGAGAAGCAGGATTACTGAGTCAACTGGATAACTGCGCTGAGTAAGAGAAGCAGGATTACTGAGTTAACTGGATAACTGCGCTGAGTAAGAGAAGCAGGATTACTGAGTTAACTGGATAACTGCGGTGAGTAAAACCCGGAACAGCTCTTTTTTTACTTCAGTCCATGTTCCAGATCTGGGAGTGTTCTGGGTTCCACTCAGTGCAGTTATCCAGCTAACTTAGTAATCATGCTTTGTAAAACACCCCCCCCCCCCCAAGTTAACAAAGCCAAATCTGGGGTGGGCAATTATGGTCCTGGAGGGCTGGTGTGTATGCAGGTTTTTGTTTCCACCAATTACCCTGGCTAATTGAGCTAATTTGCTGTGTACACCAACACTGGTTCACTTGTAGATTAGATCACAGTAAAACGTTTCATCTGGGAACACAAGCACAGTCTTCGGCCGTCATTCATGCACTTATCAAGAAACGTAGGTCAAATATCAGATGGCCTAAATGTTAGGGTTAATTAAGTAATTAATCCACACACACGCGCACACACACACACAAATTTAAGTAATTGAATACAGAAGTTGGCGTGAAAACCAGAAACAGATATGGCCCCCGTTGCCCACCCCTGTTCCAGCACAAAGTGTGTGAAAACAGGATATATTGAGTTATTTGTACGCAATCCTTTGTCACAATATTGGCCAAGTGGTTGAAAAAGCATAGGAAGCGGAAAACACTGCAATGCTCTTCAGCATCCAACCAAAAAAGGTATTGGTCGTGGGATTTCAGTTTTCAAAAATTCAACATCCCTAACGAAGGAGGTTTATAAACTCCCACTTGGATTACAACTGTACATATTTGTGATGGTGTGGAAGTGGCCATGGCCTTGTCAAGACTCTTGTCTTGGGAGTTTGGGGGGAAAAAACTAATAAATAAATCTAAATTTAAACCCCACTCCTTTATTTAAGCCCATGTCAACGAGTTTACAGGGAATATATATATATATATATATATTTTTTTAAAGGAGAGAAGTGTAAAAAGGACAACCAAAGCCGTGCGCAATCTTAATCCTGTAAAAACCCCCATGCTTACAAGCATGGCCACGTGAGAGTATCCCCCACATCATTCTTCCCATTCGAAGAAGAGCTGTTCTATGCAGTGGGCTGTGCGCAGAGCTCGAGACTCTGGCGGTTTAATACTCCCCGGGTTCACTTCAACAGCAGGTTGCGCCAGATAATAAAAACGGCGCGGCGTTGTAGCGGGGGAAGAACCACAACAGCCAAGGCGCTGCGTTCAGCCCAAGGGAGATCTCGCTCGAGTGATCAAGGCAGCGTTGAAATTTAGAGCCAGAGCTCCCCCTGCGTGCCGCTAACGGTACTGTACCCGCGCTCCCTCTTCTGCAAATCGGGCTATGTCTCCAGTGCAAAGTATCAATCTGTGATTTCCAAACTCTCGAGGGTTGTGTAATGTAAACGCTGAAACGTGGGTGAACTAGACAGTTTTTTTTATGTATTTGCCCTTGCGCACCTTTGAGAAAACCACATGTAGAAAGCTACCCAGAAACAGAAGCAAGCATCACAGTGCTGGGTGGCTGTTTCGGCTGGAGGTACAACCAGAGCCCGGAAGTTGACAAATAAAAAAATACACAATATATTGAGTGATATGAGAGCATTCGGGTATGGTATGGACGGCCAATTTTCGACGAAGGCGTCACTCAACTAAATACGATGATGACAACAACAGCAATAACAATAATAATACTCCAATAATACCGATTATGCGTATTACCACCATCCCCCTCTGAGCCCGGATACTCAGTGGCATTTCCAGCTATTGAAGTGATCATGAGCCGTCCATGATAAACTGCTCTTGGCGGCCTGACTCATCCAGGCATCGTCGTTATCAATGGACGCTCGTGCCGCAGGCGGCCCCCGTTCACCCTGGTGCTGGTCGCGTGTCACGGCGCTACACAATGGGAAGCGATGTTTTTTTGCAAGAGGTCGGCCGGGGCCTCGACGGTTGGGAGGCAATCAACGGCTCATTCGCCGTGAGAATGGAACGTGACTGGCTTGTTTTGTGTTGTTGATGTGGACGTTTATGTTGGATGAGTCATACCTTTGCCACGTGAGTCATCCTTGTTTCAGCTCGAGCCACAAGAGCAAAGACCTTAATTCCTGCTTCACACGCCACATTATTCGAAGATGCTCTAGGGCCGTCGTTACTCGCTACAGGTACGACTAGGGTTGCCAACCGTCCCTTGAAATAAGGGACGATCCCTTATCAGTTCAATAAGCCTTATTGAACTGATAAGGGATCGTCCCTTATTTCAAGGGACGGTTGGCAACCCTAGGTACGACTGGGTTTCTTGCTGGGTTTTACGCGTCTATATAGTTCGGTGGTATTACGTCCCCCGCATCACGCAGGCAGACGGTCCGCGCGCTGGCAACACGCAAAACTGGCTGGCAGTGTCTAAAAAAGGAGCGCGCCAGATGCCTGAATGAATTTCTTCCCCCCAAAAATTCAGAAAACCCTCCATCTTCAATTGACTCCCATACAATTTTCTCAGTTTGTCCCCCATATCTCCTTTTAAAATCCCCCATCTGTCATTGACATTTTGACAAAACTTCCCCTATGATTAAAAAAAGAAAAACCCAGTCTGGCAATTATGGGGCGTGCCCTAAATGAATCTGTAAAAAGAAAAGTGTTCTGTAGGCCTAATAAAAACAAATTTATTAAACGGACAGAGTGTGTCAGTGAAACGATGAACTGCAAGCCAGTAAAATTACCAATAAAACGATACCTTTCTTTAAGTGACATTGAAACTGCTCCTAATCGGTCTCCCAATACAATGAGGATATCTGATATGTCCATGGGAGCATTTTGGTATAGCAGTACAGGGAATAAAATGTCTTTGGACACTAGTGGTCCGAAGCAGAACTTCCAAAACAATGAGCCAAGATCTACTCCGGTGGGATAAGTGGGAAAACATGCAGTCTCAGAGACATTTAGACTAATCCCAGGGTGTCAGATTCCATTCCCGAAGGGTCAAGTTATGTCTGTTGCTTTCTGGTGTATTTTAGTGCATAAGTCATTAATGGAAGTCATTGGTTGACTAATGAGCCCAGGTACCTTGTTTTCCTTGTTTACTACATTGAAAGGAGACCCCACAAACCGGAAACTACAAATACCAGCAGACACTGGGGCCCTCCAGGACTTCAAATGGAAAACTTTTGCCGAGTCCAGGGGTCTGAAAACTGTCGTCCTGGAGAGCCGCAGTGTCTGCTGGTATTTGTAGTTATTCACCGCAGCAGAACGATTGGTTTCAAGTCAGTGAGTGGCTCCGCCCACTTTTGGATTAATGAAAGCCTCACCATTCCATGACTACATTATGTTATATACATATATATTATATACATATGTCGGTTAGGTTTCCCTCCGTACGCGCACACGCGTATCTCACTCTTCTTTCGTCAACGTCTGTGAAGAACAGTCCGCCCCCTCCCGGGCAGACCAGTGACCTCAATTATGGGAAGATGGCAAAGTGGTTTAGGGAAGTAGGCTCGCGAGCAGGGCGGTTTCAGGTTTAATTCCCCAGGCGAGGCATAGCCCCTGTACCCTCGGATAATGTGCGCTTCAGCAAATATCCAGAAGTATAAATGTGTAGATACATTTTCTTTTCCTAAAGCAAGCGAATCGGGTCTCGTGGGAGAGGCGACGTCTCCCCCCAGGGTGTGAATAGAAATGGAAAGAAGAGAAATTAGTGTCGCGAACGCCTGTAACGCCTGTAGTCCTGACGGACTGGTGAACAAGCCTCTGACGTACACTACTCACAAAAAGTTAGGGATATTCGGCTTTCGGGTGAAATTTCAGGATGAACCTAAAATGCACTATAACCTTTACAGGTGAAATTAATTTGACCTTCTCTAAACTTTTGAATGCACATGTCCAACTATTCAATGTTTCAGTACTTTTTGCACAACTTGCTGTTCTCTAACAAGGAGCTGAACGGCAAAATTCACAACAGGTGTTTGATCCATGAATCGACCAATAAATTTCCTGGTTCAATTAGAATTGGTATTTAAACAGTCCTCTTCATCATGCTGTTCACATTTTGACATCATGAGACCAAGACGACACCTAACAATTGATCAACAGTACCTCGCCATTGCGAGGCTTCAAACAGGATGTTCTCAGAGGGAAGTGGCCACTGAGCTTAGAGTGTCACAGAGTGTCATCAGCAGGTTGCAACAGAGATACAGAGAGACTGGAAGAGTCACAGAAAGGCATAGAAGTGGACGTCCTTTGGCCACATCCCACACTGATGACCGCTTCATTGTGAACAGTGCCCTGCGGAACCGGATGATGAATGCCACTCAACTCCAGGCACATTTAAGGGAGGTGAGAGGCACCCAAGTGTCACGTCAGACCATTCGAAACCGTTACATCAGCGTGGTCTGCGTGCTAGACGACCTGCAAGGGTACCTGACCACACCACCAGGCACAGGCGTCATCGTCTTGCATGGGCCAGGGAGCATTTACGCTGGACGAGGGACCAATGGGCCTCAGTGCTGTTCTCTGATGAAAGTCGATTCACGTTGAGCAGAAATGATGGCCGCCAACGATGTTGGAGACGTCAAGGAGAGCGCTATGCATCAGCCACTGTTGTCACCAAGACGACCCTTTGGTGGTGGCGGTGTTAGTGTGGGCAGGTGTGTCTAGTCAATACAGAACTGCCCTACACTTTGTGAATGGTACAGTGACAAGCCCATACTACCTGAATAACATCATTAATCCAGTCATTGTGCCCCTGCATGAACAACACAGGCCTAATTTCATCTTCATGGACGACAATGCTCCAGCTCATCGAGGTCGCATCATTAGGGAAAGGCTGCTGGAGACTGGGGTACCTCAAATGGAGTGGCCTGCACTTTCTCCAGACCTGAATCCCATAGAAAACCTATGGGATCAGCTGACTCACCGTTGTAGAGGCTCGTAACTCTGTACCCCAGAACCTCAATGACCTGAGGGCCGCCCTTCAAGAAGAGTGGGATGCCATGCCTCAGCAGACAATAAGTCGACTTGTGAACAGCATGAGACGTCGTTGTCAAGCTGTAATTGATGCTCAAGGGCACATGACAAGTTATTGAGACATTGACATTTTTGTTGTGGTATACCCACCACTGTTGTTGGCTTTTGTTTCAATAAATTGTTTGAGATGAGGAAATCACCATTGCATGCTTCTACTTAAATGCCCTACTTTCATGATACATATAATATCACTGTAGCGTGAACTTACATTTTCCATAAATTTCACCCGAAAGCCAAATATCCCTAACTTTTTGTGAGTAGTGTATATCCAGGTGACTAATCACCGTGCCGTCATCAAGCGCAGTTGTGCCATTGTATGATATAATGACACACAGCCTAATTAAAGTCTAAGAAACCTTAAGAGTGGAAGAAAAAAAAAACAGCCAAGGCCAGAAACTTACAGGTGATTAATTATGCAAAGGTCAGACGGTGGCGGTGGACACACCTACAAAAAGACGACTCTTTACCATTTTTATACAGTCTATGCCAGGGGTGTCCAATCTTATCCGGAAAGGGCCGGTGTGGGTGCAGGTTTTTGTTTTAGCCCAGCACTACAACACCTGATTCAACTAATTAACTAATCGTGCTCTTCAATCAAGACCTTGATAAGTGGAATCAGGTGTCACAGTGCTGGGCTAGAACAAAAGCCTGCACCCACACCGGCCCTTTTCGGGTAAGATTGGACACCCCTGGTCTATGCTCTTTACCCAAGGGTGCGCGACAAGGGCCGATCTGCTACAGGATTTGAGACAACTTCGGCTCTTAAAGGGAAATTCCACCTAAAAATGACGTTTGATTTGTAGAAGAGTAGCTGTCCCCCTGATTAAAATGAGCTATCAGCTAACTCTCTACCTGTAGTGAGAGCAGATATAGAACTTCAAACTACTGCGCGTGTTCCAGGTACCTGTTTTACTGTGGACTACAACGGCCAGCGGCTTACAGTTTATGGGCGGGGCGTCAGACAACAGCAGTTACAGGTTGCCACTCCTACAGAATACAAACTGAGAGGCTGGGCGTTACTACTAATCCTGCCTGGAAGCCGTCCTTCGAGAGAGGCTAACGTCACTCGCTGGCAAGCTAGCCATTACAGTTCTACTGAAAAAAGTCACCACCATTAGCTGGAGTCTCCAGAGAAAAAATTGAGAAATACAGCCCTTCATTTATCTACTTCTGGTATAGCGAAACTGTATTAGCTAGCCTAGCCACAGTAGCCAGAAGAGTCTGCGACACTTTCCGCCCGGTCCACCACCAGTGGCACTCCCGGGTCGACTACACATGGCACCAGCTCCGGCTGCCACCTCACGCCTCTGGCTAATCTCCACCTCAGCCGTGTATTTGGGCTCAAAACGGTAGCCTTCCACCTCCGATTTAAGCTACATTTCTTGGGAAGGTGTTGTCATCCAGTGCATGGTCCATGGAAGCCATTATACTGGAATAATTGGTAATTTAGCTAAGAACTATTTGAGTTAGCTCGCAAGCTAATCTGTTTACAATTGTAACAACAGATTTACCGCCTCTCTGGCCATGTCCGAATCAGTGCACTTACCTACTATTGAGTATGCCAGTTGAGTAGACTATACTTTTTAAAAAAGCCACAAAGAGAGACGTAATCAGTTGCACCATGATATGTTTAATAAGGTTAACATTGTTTTTTGGTGGAATTCTTTATTTAATTGGCTCAATCAAATCTTGAGCTGATATTTGTACAAGAACCAGCTACAGCCACAGGCTGCACATGTATCTGAAATTCTTTTTACTGTACTCACGTACAGGAGTGAACCAGCGGAGTTTATAAAGCCGAACATTCTAATGCTGATGTAACAATTACTACTGATTGAAAAGCAATGGAGTTCAAAAAGACTGACTCACAATAAAAAAAACATTACATTTAAAATTCCATTACCTTACAGTCGAGGTGGGTAAGAAGGGCTGTATTTCTGGATTTCATTCATGATTTCCACTCTTAATTAAAAAAATATTTTGCCTAGGCTCCCGAATCTGGAATGTCCAACTGTCAACCACAGCCGTGTTCCATGCGGGAACCACCCTGCCCCATGCGGGAGACCTCTCCTCTGAGCCGTTTCTTTCCGCGTCACAGACCGCAGCTGAGCTCGGCGTTGCATTGAGTGGCGTCGGAGGAAGACCTTTCATATGCGGGCTTTGACACGCAGTCTTACAAGCGCCCTTATCGGCCAGCGGGGGTCCCTGTCCGACTGAATCCTCCTAGACCCAGAGTGACTCAGCCGCCAGTTGTGCGTCGCCCTAATGGAGCTACCGTCCACAGTCGGCACCGGCACGGTCCGGATTCGATCAGAGACCATGAGGCTCACCCACACACCACAGCGTGGTACCTAAACCGAATGAGCCATCCAGCAGCATTATTTATAGTCTAGTCTAAAGTTGGCGTTCCCAGTTCCCACCCCTTGTTCCTGGAAAAGCCACAGGTTCTGCAGGTATTTTGTTTTCACGTTGGTGGGGGTGGGGAAAAAAACAGGTGAGGTGAGTTAACTGTGTAATCAGGTGCTTTAACTGACCTATTAAGTGTTGAGTGACAGCGAAATCCAGCTCTGCAGAACCAGGCTTAAGACCTCCTCATGAACAGACTCATCCACAACAGGACACTCCCACTCTACTTAAACTTGTGTCACAAGGAAACAGTTTGGTCTTAGGAATTTCAACAAGGAAAAAAGTTGAAAATATGTCATGAATATAGAAATCAAACAGGGCACGGCCACAGAGAAACGATGACTCATTTTTGGCACGCTGTCAAAAAACAACAAAAAAAACGCACACGGGCAGTACCGGGTAAACCATTTCAATCTTACACTTCCCCTGTGAGGGAAAGCATCACGATGTTCAGAGACTAGAGGCTTTGCCAGCAATGACTGAAAACGTCCTGAAAATGTTCCCTGATTTCATTGAGGGTTTCAAGCACGGTCTTTGAAGCCGTCTTGTGCCATCTAGTGGTAATAAACAAGCTGGTGGTGGCTTTTGGAAACAAAAATGTGTCTGTTAAATGTCCCACACAGGAGAACCGCACAGCTCCCTAACAGGGAGAACCGCACATTTTGCGCAGTCAGAGCAGACAGGCAGCAGGCTCCCGATGGACCAGAGCAACAAGATGGGGGGGGGGGGGGGGGGGTAACCCTGACAACTGTAACCGTTCCCGCCCGCAGAAGAATGGAGAACAAAGTACAGCCTTTAACCTGAAACTCATAACAGTTCCAATGCACATAAATCCCTAAGTTTTCCCCAAAGTGCCTCGTCTCCAATGGGACTGCAAGCTTTTGGAATCTGATCACAGATGATTTACAGGGTGTACTCTACCACCACCCCCCCCCCCCCCCCCCCCCCCCAGCTCTCTGCATGTCCCATAACCCCCTCCTTGGTGGATGGGCAAAAGAGCTGGGACCGGCGGGCGCAAAGAGCAGCACGTACAGGAAGACATTTATTTGTGATTGCACAGATGGAAATCAGTAGAAAACTGCGAACCCAAATCATGTAAATTATACGTGTGTATCGGTAACCCTCGGATAAATTATACCCGTCTAACACGCGTTACCCGACAGAGGGTCCCGACACCTTTTCCCTCTGAATTTCCTCAAATGTTTTTCTTAGTATGTGTCACACTCCACTGCCAACGGGCCCCATTGTTCAGACTGACTCCTCCCCCCTGGCACGTGATTGGCTGTCCTGCGATTGGCTACTCAGTAGAGCTTAGTGCCGTGAGGGGGTTGCCCTGAGCCACCCGCATGGTTGCATCGTCAGTCACTATGAACAAAGCTTATTAAGAAACCGATGCCATCTTTTATACATGTTTATATACACAAATGAATTACAAGCCCTTCTGACACGCATTGGCAGGATGGCACAGAGGATGTGCCTGTGAGCGGGGGCCCGTCTCCGGGCGTAGATTGTCCCCTCACTGGCCACCGTCCTCCTCCGCCTCCTCTTCAGGTAGGCTGCCCGGGCAGGGCTCATGGTAACGGCCACGGCCCATGCCGCTGCGGCCCGTGGGCATGGCGATGCTTTGAGTCCACTCGTTGGCATCAGGGCAGTAGCATTCCACGCTGGACAGGAAACCCTCCTGGTTGAAGCCGCCTGGAACGCAGACAAGCTTTTGGGATCAGCCCCCTCTCTGGCATCCTTTACCTCCGCACACCCCCACCCCCACCCTGCTCACGCACTCTGAATTACAGACCCTGAGCAATCTAAATCATAATTCTTAATAGCTATATTATAAAGAATCAATGAAAACAATTTGTATTATTCTCAGCCGTGCTCTTAAACGGCAGGGTTTTTTTTTAAACCCTAAAAGCAATAAAGTTATGTTTTTGGCCACTACAGGAGGATGTTGTGGTCTTTTGGAGACCATGTTACTTATGCAGGCAAAATGTCCATTAGCATTTGACCATTTTAAGGAGCAGTGGGTCATTTTTCGGGGATGCCAATCAGAGTGGTGAATTTCCATTAGAGAAGGGACAGGCCGGGTTTGGAAATGACATACTTTACATTAACCCTTTAGGTGTAAGATCACAGATATGTGATTAGAATGTTTGTTCACTACTGGTGACTGAAAAGCAATGAAAACTGAAAGCAAAGGAGTTCTGGAACTAGAATTTTTTGAAGAAAAAAAAACTCCATGAAAGTGTAAAAAAAAAAACTTCACTATTTACCGGTTTATTAAGTATATATCATATCGTAGTATATGAACCAAAAAAACAAAGAAACAGATAAATTGAAAATAACAGCACATAACTGTGACTGATTGGCCATAACAAGTGTACACTAAGGGCCTAATTTACATTAAGATGTTTAAAATCAATAACACAAACAATGATTGGTTGCAGAACAAATACCATGACCAATCACTGGTCATGTTATTGGTTTTGCATGTGCTAAAAGGTTTTGCACAAGCGATAGGTCTTAGTAAATCAGGCCCCTAAGTATACCAGGCAGGCTGTTGCCTTT
>CM056385.1:19667341-19688876 GCA_029718625.1 Synaphobranchus kaupii | reverse complement strand
CTCCAATCACTGGTCATGTTATTGGTTTTGCATGTGCTAAAAGGTTTTGCACAAGCGAAAGGTCTTAGTAAATCAGGCCCTAAGTATACCAGGCAGGCTGTTGCCTTTGGCTTGCTCTTGTGGGGGTTTAGGCCAGGGTTTTCTGTGAAGGGTATTATGACAATTGCTTGTGAAATGCACTATAAATACATTTTGATTTCATTTGATTTGATATATGCCCTATATACAAGCTGGGCTGTAAATTCTGTAGTACCTCTATCCAAACTGTTTCTTGGGGAAGTATTCTTGTGAAATCCACTACTCATACCCTTTTGGGAAGTAAAGTTATAAAGTTGGATGCTAAATTAAGATTAGTCTTGTTTGGTTCCCGTTTCAATTTTCTATTTCAATTTCATTGAGGTGAGGTCCACCTTGGTAATAAAGCGAGGGGCGTGTCCAGGCAGCCATGCTCTGAACTGTATTCAGCCACACCCTGGCTTCCAACGAACAGCCAATCAATACCCCTCCCTGAATAAGGGACACTTTGGACACAGAGACCCCCCCCCCAAAAAAAGATCAGTACCAAAATAAAGAACAACTACCAAAACAGGAAACAAATGCGATATATTCTTAATTTAGAAATTCAGTTGTAAACATGTGCATTGTGAGGAGGTTCCCTTTAAACTAAGGCTGTTGTATTGAACTAAACTAAACAGAATCAAAAAAAATAAAATAAAATTCCATTGGAATTTACTGCTTGGTCTTCCCGTATTGTGCATTGACAATTAACTGGACTACAAAGGGAGTTTTAAAAACAATCCATCCATCCATCCATAATCTAATCCGCTTATTCCTGGTCAGGGTCACGGGGGGTGCTGGAGCCTATCCCAGCATGCATTGGGCGAGAGGCAGGAATACACCCTGGACAGGCCGCCAATCCATCACAGGGCACACACGCCATTCACTCACACACTCATACCTATGGGAAATTTAGTGTCTCCAATTAGCCTAACCTGCATGTCTTTGGACTGTGGGAGGAAACCGGAGTACCCGGAGGAAACCCACACAGACACGGGGAGTACATGCACACAGAAAGGCCCTCGGCCGGGATTCGAACTCGGTACCTTCTTGCTGTGAGGCGACAGTGCTAACCACTACACCACCGTGCCATCAAAAAAAATAAAAAATAAACTACAACTCCCAGAGTGCCCAGGGCACAGAGTCTCCGCCCCCTCACCCAGTGCGAAGATCTTGCCCTGGTAGACAGTGACACCGTGCGCACTCCTGCAGTGCTTCATGGAGGCCACAGGTTCCCAGGCATCCCGGGCGATGTTGTAGCGCTCCACCGTACAGAGCTGCGCCCGGCCATCATACCCGCCCACTGCGTACAGGTGGCCGTCCAAGCATACCAAACCTGGGAGAGAGAGGGAGAGAGGGAAGGAGAGAGAGAGAGAGGGACAGAGAGAGTGAGAGATGGGGCACCTATTGACGTTTTGTATGCTTGTCCATGCGTGCAAGTGCGTGTATGTGTGTCTGCATGCATGCGTGCTTGCGAGTGTGTGTTTGAGTATGCGTGTGTGCATGCGTGTGTTCGAGTGAGTGTGTGTGTGCGTGCGTGCGTGTGTGTGTGTGTGTGTGTTCGAGTGAGTGTGTGTGCGTGCGTGCGTTCGAGTGTGTGTGTGTGTACATGCTCTTACCCAGTCCACTGCGGACCGAGCCCATTGGGGCGATGGGCTGCCAGCTGTTGGTCTCTGGGTGGTAGCGCTCAGCAGTACTCCAGCGGTTCACTCCGTCGAACCCGCCCGCCACGTACAGCGAACCCATGCAGGACACCACCCCCGCTCCCAGACGCGCCACCGACATCGACGCCACAAACGTCCACTGGTTCGTTTCTGGGTCGTACCTGTGCGGGAGAGGAGCGGTCATCTTTATCAGCTCTGCCACCATCATCATCCTCTGGGTATAAATACTGGGAATAGATGAGGGAGCTCGTCGGATTCCAGTCCCGCAGGGTCATAGTGTCCGCCGGTTTTTAGTGTGTTTCACTTGTTATTATTTGAAGTTATATTGACTGACTTATTTTAAGTCACTGATTGGCTAATGAGCTCACACAGATTGTTTGAAAAGGCCCACATTGGCTGATGATTGAATGGAAATCATTAAAACATTCAGGCACTGTCTGCAGCCCTCCAGAAGTGGCTTTAGAGATTCCTGGGCCGTGTCCGAATCAGTGCACTTGCCTACCATTGAGTATGCCAGTTGAGCATACTTTAAAAAAAAAAAAAAGCTGTTAAGTGTGCGACAAAACAGTGAGCAGTAGCTATATGCTACAGTATGCTAGTGCACAGTAGTCTACCCAGGACGCAGCTAGATAGGCCTTTGATTCAGACACAGCCCTGGTATAAACGTACATGAAGGTCCACTAGGGCATTTCCCGGAATCCTGTGCAATTGCAAATCCCGACTCAAAACTGCTCTCTGTTGGTAAACTGTAGCATGAGGTGATCCAGCCCTGCCTCATCGATGTACTATAAAGCCAACAAGTCATAACATTTAAACTGCCATTCATTCACAAGTATGCAAACATTAGCATAGGTTAAAGTTTCCCAGTACGGATAAAGAAAGCAAATTAAATTTGAAAAGACTTAAGTCAATAGTTTTATTATTTTCTCAATTTTTCCAAAACCTGCTTCTTAATTTTCAGTGCCTTGATCTGCGCGTTAGTCACAGGAGACTCATGCAGTCACGTGACTTCCGCGCACACCAGCCATAAGCGAAACCCAGACGGAAATACCCGGCAATATCACATGACCGGGCCTGCTTGAAAGACAGGTACGCAGGTTATGAAAGCTACCTGCCAGGAGGCGTGTCATGCCCCAGTCGACTATCTTTCAACAAGCGCTCGTATCTGCAACACTGACAACAGTAACGAGTGAGTCCAGTCAAACACTTGTGTTCCGATGACAGACTTACATGCTTTTTGTCTGCAATAAATACACACACACACCCAAAATACTCAGTTCTCGGTTTGCCTAGCTGAGTTGAGTCCGGTAATGCTTTTCACATGGAGCCCAGAGACACAACTTGCAGCTAAGGCATGTGCAACTAATGTCTCACACCCACACACACTCCACACTCTACCCTGCAGCCACACGAGGGCAATACAAATAACGTCTCAAGTCTCAAGAACTCTTCTCGACTGTGCACCCCTGCAGCTAAATTAATGGGAGGATAGTACCCAGAATCCCAAGGACAGAGAAATGTACGTAGAATGTTCTTGCTGCCACAAAGAAAAAAAAAAAAGGTTTGCTTCTGTCAGGGCAGGCTAAACTACATGATGTAGACTGTTACGGCCACGTGTAATATAGTTTTTATTATTTGTCTTTTCTATTGGTTTTGGCCCTGTGCTGCTGTGTTTTTCTTTGTTTTCCCCTGTACAGGTGGAGGTGGGAATGCATCACGGTTGCTGAGAGACCCGGAGCAGTGGATGCTGTAACCGAGGAAGCAGAGGCCTGTTGCGGAGCAGCGGATTCGGAAGATGCTGGCCTATAATAGTGGATGCCCGTCGCCATGCCAGGAGATGCGCCTGTGAACATCGAGAGAGACGCCGTTGCTGTTGCCTGCTGGAGTTTTGACTGTTTTAAAGTTAACCCAATCCTTAACGGAGACTGTTAATACTTTTAATAATTAGTTAGTATTATTTATTGTTGGCGTTTTTAAAACGGGAGCTGAAGACCTACTTCGGAGATCAGACCGAGTAGCCTGCTGGACGCTGGACATTGTCATCGAAGCTACCCGGTGAGACTTTGCCAACTCAGTCTCGTAGTTAGTTAGCTAGGAGATAAGTTTAATCTTGTAAATAAATACTGTTTTATCTTTTATATAACTCCTAGTTGTCAGTGTGGGTTCCTAACTTCACAGTTTGTGCGCCTTTAAGTGGCTAATTGTTGCATCCGACTCTATCAACTTGGTTAATATAACACAAGCTGATTTCGGGACGTAACATAGACATAGCTGAACCATCTGTGAGCCTTGTAGGCTGTTGTTCAGAATTAATTTATGTAGATAAATATGCATTAGATGAGTGCTGGCCCTTAGTCTTTTTAAAAAAAATGTTTAGACCACATCATACCAAGGCCGTGGTGGTGTAACTATGCCATGCTCAGATATACAGGCTGGCCTGGTACATTTTGTTCATTTACGTGAGGAGACCTTGAACTAATTCCAGTGAGCAACCCGCTGAACTCTACCCCCATACAGTCACTGGTGTGTGAAAGCCCTCTGTGATGTCACAAAGCTGTTAAAGACAACGACAGCACAGACATTAACCCTTTGAAGTGTTGGCTTTTTGGAATCTTTTTTTTTTTTGTCTGCAAAAATCTAAATCAGGGATTCTAGAACTCCATTGCTTTCAATGGATCACCGGTAGTGATTGTTATATCAGCATTAGAACAACATTCTAATCACATATTTGCGATCTTATGCCTTAAGGGTTAAAACAGACTGGCCAGATAATGGACACATTCCTTGGTTGTTCAGTTTTTCTTAAAGACAGGAGGCTATGGTCAGTAACAGTTTCCAGTCTTGAATTTACTTATGACATGCACAGAATTTGGAATGTCTCGGCTTTAAAATAAAGGGACCAGTTTCTTTCGATGTTAAAGAATACATAGTCAACCATCTGACCATACATAGTCAAACAAAGTACTATCTGTGTCCCCCCCCCCCAACAATCACTACTGGTAATAGAATGCAAAGGAGTTCTAGAACGTTGACTTAGAAGTTTGAAAAAATAAAAATAAAAAAGGTAAAAAGAAATCATACTGGTACAAAAAAAATAATTATTGGGCAGCGGGATTTTCCGCTACCTCACATGGAACTCACTTCTCCACGGTGCTGTGGTGGTCGGAGCCGTGGGCACCCCCGACGGCGTAGATGCTGCCGTCGATGACGGCCACGCCCACGCGGTTGCGGGGCACGTTGAGCGAGGCGTGCTGGGACCACTGGTTGGTCATGGGGTTGTAGCAGCTCAGGGTGCTGGACTCCCAGTTGTGCTGCGAGGACAGGTTGCGGCCGCCAACGGCGTAGAAGAGGCCGAAGAGCTCGCAGGCGCCCAGCCCGCTGCAGGGGGCCGCCATTTTGGCCAGCCGGAGCCACACATTCCTCTGGGGGTCGAAGGCCTCCATGGCCGGGACCGAACGCTCCTTGTAGCCACCCGCCACATAGATGAGCTGGTTGCCGCGGTGAGGAGCAGGTGGGAGGGGCTTGCGGAGAGACATGTCCTGGAATATCTTGGACAGGAAGTCCCTGCAAGGATTTCAAAGTGTGTTTATGCTTTTCGTGAGAGCGAGCACCTGTAGAGACAGCTGTGGAGCCTAAATTGCTAAATTGTGGTGTACCCACAGCTGAATACTTTTACCTTTAAAATATTCTTTACACAGTGCAAGTTTGGCTTGCTTACTTAGTTTCACTGCACACGTGTCCACACTTACAGTAATTAGGACCAAACTTAAATCACTTGTGTGTCCACAACGTAATCAATTAAAAACGAGAAACCACTTCAAACAGGAATAATTAGCTATACAGCACATTACAGGAAATTATCGTTCGTGGATCTGGCTGAAAAGACGGATGCTAGGATTGGAATTTGGGATATTTATTCTTCACATTATCCATGAATAAGAAACGTTATTATTAAAAGCAATTAGCAGCACATTACATCTGAGGAGGAGCAACTGATGCGGGAATGAATAGCGGCAGACATGGGGCGGGGAGAAAGGGGGTTACTGCGGTATCTCAGGTGAGTCTACCTGCAGTATCTCAGGTGAGTGTACTTGCAGGGGGGTGGGGTTACTGCGGTATCTCAGGTGAGTGTACCTGCAGGGGGGTGGGGTTACTGCTGTATCTCAGGTGAGTGTACTTGCAGGGGGGTGGGGTTACTGCTGTATCTCAGGTTAGTGTACCTGCAGGGGGGTGGGGTTACTGCTGTATCTCAGGTGAGTGTACTTGCAGGGGGGTGGGGTTACCGCAATATCTCAGGTGAGCTTACCTGCATGAGTTGGCCTTGCTGAGGATGGGGCAGGACTGCAGTTGCCTCTTGAGGAACTTGGCGGGAAGGGCGTAGATGCGCACGGCGTTCAGCAGGGCGTGGAAGTACTGGGCGCGGCCCTCCACGTCCCAGCGGACCCAATCGCTGCAGGCCTTGTACACCTCCGACTCGCACAGCACTTTCAGGCTGTCTTGGCTGATCAGCTCCACCAGCTGGCAGTGAGACAGGCAGAAAAACTCCTCCTCCTTCATCACCTGAGGAGGAGGAAGGGCGGGGGCGGGGGGGGGGGACAACGACAGGAAGGAAAAACACAAAAAATAAAAAAAATGTTTTGGGTCTATGTGCCATTGCTCAATTACACTCAACTCACACAACCACCACTGGAGTTTTTTGGAATGTTTTTGTTTTTTTACTTCAAAATTCTCAGTCAGTGTTCTAGAACTCCATTGCCTTCAATAGCCAGTCGTGATTGTTACATCAGCATTAGAA
The DNA here is from genome assembly GCA_029718625.1 of Synaphobranchus kaupii. Classification (NCBI taxonomy): domain Eukaryota; kingdom Metazoa; phylum Chordata; class Actinopteri; order Anguilliformes; family Synaphobranchidae; genus Synaphobranchus; species Synaphobranchus kaupii. Next base: position 19,682,360 of record CM056385.1, on the reverse strand, counting down.
TGTTCAGTTAAGAACGCTCCAATCACATATCTGTGATCGTACATCTTAAAGGGTTAAGAACCCAACAACAGCACCTTTGGCGAGGATTCAAACCCGGGGCTGGAGCCTCACCTCGCTGAAGTGCGTGTTGATGTACTCGCGGCCGTGCAGGTGCAGCTCGCTGCAGCCCACGTCCTCGGCGAAGCGCGTGATCCCGATGACGTTGGCCGGCTCCAGGTTCTTGGCCAGGAAGTCGCAGCAGGCCCGGGCCACGCCCTCCACCTGGTAGCGCATGGCGGCCAGCAGGACGTGCAGGACACACTTCTCGCCCACGGTGACGCGCGCGGTGTAGGCGAAGTCGATGAGCCGGCCCACCACCTGCGGGTTGACGTCGCGCAGCGTCACCTCCGAGGCGTGGCACTCGCGGAAGTCGCTGGTGAACATGGCCTTGAAGTACGGACTGCAGGAGGCCAGAACCACTTTGTGCACCTGGAGACACAGCACACAGGAACAAACCTGATACAAACAACCTTTAATCCTGATACGAGAGCACCAAGCTCTTCCCCCGAAAGCAGGGATTTTAAACCTTTTCTGAACCAGGGACCGCCCCCCCCCCCCAATCATATTTACAAAAGGGTTATATTTTAAAAAACGGTTTTATTTTTTCCAAATATATATATCAAAATTGCATACCAAGTCTGGCTAGGGACCCCCTATAGTTCAAGCAAGTATCATAGCGCCCCCCCCTACATTCAAGGATGCCCCATTGAAAACCCAGGCCCCAAGTTATATTACAAGTTTTAAATACAGGCATTTATTTTCACATAAAAAACAAAAATACAGAGGAAACTAAATCTGTGCCGTGTCAAAAAACCTAGATACTTACAGGAGACCCTGTCCAAATAGAAAAAGAAACAATTATTTTAGGTTTAAAACAAAAAAACACTTATAAAAGACATGCTGTTCTCAGCTAGCTCCCTGATAACTTAAAATAGTTAAAAAATAAATAAATACATTGTCTTCATTCTTTTTTTGTAATTTTTAGTCTGAATCATAGATAGAAAGCATTCATCATCCTTTGTGAGCTGTCAATGTTTCATGGCTCTAACTATTCACGATTATTCAAAATCATTTAACTAAAACCTGACTAATTTAATGCAACAATAAAACCAAAAAAAGGTTTGTATTATTTCTTGAAGAGCTTCCTTTATGGAGATAAATAAGAAAATTAAAAAAAACTTCCTTTATGCTGATAATAAGAGTGCTTCTGCATTTACTGCAATGGCTGCATGACTTCCTGTTACAGAGAGCGTTTTTTGGAAGGCACCAAGAAAGCTTCTGTCTGAAAATAAAAGCCAGAGAACAGGGGAGGGGAGATCTCTCTTCTAACCGGAGCACTTAGCCATACTGGTGGATGTCTTGATGTTGTAGTTTATTGTGTCTCTTGTAATCGGGCCTGACTTCTCTTAAGACTTAGCCATAGCTCACCGTGTGAACCAGACGTGATGTTCATTGCTATGGGCAGCTGCTACTTTATCTGACCTGTTTGTAGTTATTTCGATGACCTAATCTAATCTAACCAAACCGAACCGTGGCCAACTGTGACCGTGAGTAGAATGGCAGGAAGGACAGTTTGCCCTAACAGCGGCCAGGGAGGCGTGTGTCAACAGGAAGGTGTCCCATTACAGTCGTTTGACCTCCAACAGCGCCTCCTCTGGTCAACTGGTCACCCGCAGTCAACCAGCATCAGCTGCGCAAGACATGCAGTCATCCGCTTCAGTGACTGCACAGCTCAGATGGTGGCGTCAGGCAAAAAAAATGCAGGAGGGTGTTCTGCTGAAGGGGACCGGTTTATAAACACATTGTTCCTTTCAAATGACAGAATAAAGAAGCGCTGGAATTTCGAAATTTGATAAATATAACTGAGTAACAGCCAGAGAAAGCATGCGTTTGGATGCAACAATCCTTTAGGAATCTTATCTTGAATCCTGCAAAAAGAGCTGACTTTGGGTGTGCTGTGCATGTTGAACTAAAACCCCTTTCTCTTGGGCTCCTTTCGAACGCTTACCGATTTGTTCCGGAAAACACAAGATTAGACACGCATGTTAAACGATTCATTGTGAATTAAACTGCTGATATATTTAAACATTTATCTTGCCTGAGGACTTTTCTAAGTCACGAAAAGAATGTTCTGTTCTTGTGCAGATCTACAGGAAGACTACAGCCTTGCCCTCATATATAAAGACTCACACCGTTTTCCCTTACTATCCTTTTTATTCCCAATTTATAATTTAAATGTTTAAGGGTAGGTTTTTTTGGAATGCTTTTTCAAAATTCTAAGACAGTGTTCTAGAACTCCATTGCTTTCAATTACCGGTAGTGATTGTTACATCAGCATTAGAATGTTCAGTTAAGAACATTGCAATCACATATTTATGGTCTGACACCTTAAAGGGTTAGTTTAGAATTGTGCTATCCCACCCATTCCACATGCAGTGGCTGAGGTACTGGACTCCTCTAATGCACTCTCCTGTGAGCTGGTGACTATTTTCATAGCTAACGCCTGTCGGAGGAGCATCGTATCTCTCACTGAAGACTACTGGTCACATGTGGACAAGCGGCGTGTGGCTGGGGGGAGAGGGGGGTGGGACCAATTCTGCGGCAAGACCAGGAACCCAGGATGACTGAAATGCTTTTAATCACCAAGGGGGTGAGGCCGGTCGGGTTCTGTCGCCTCCCCCCCCCCCCCCCCCCGCCTGGGTTCTGTTCTCACCTTGAAGTCCACGGAGGTGTCCTTGTAGCTGACGCGAAGCACCAGGTCACAGAGCAGCTCGCTCTGCCGCAGCTCGTCCATCATCTGCAGGGCCCTGGAGGCGTGGCTCTCGATGGTGTAGTCCAGGTACCCCAGGCCTTTCGATGACGGGACGGCGATGGCCGAGAAGTCCACGTCTTTGTTGCCCTTCTTCTTCCTTTGACATAGCATTCTCTCCAGTGTGCGGGGCTTCAGTTCTGCTTTAAATGTTTTTTTTTTTAAATTTAGCGAATGTTAGGGGTGGAGATTAGGAGGGTTGGATATTTTGGTGTTGGAGGGTCCGGGGGGGGGGGGGGGGGGGGCGGTCTACACCCAGCCTCGATTCATGAAGAAAGACAAACAGAGCTGCTGGTCGCTAAGAGCCAAAGAGCCACGCCTCTTCTCTCTGTTTAACAGACTATCATGGCGCGTGAACTTCGGACACCCAAAAGACATCGTTCACCGATTCGCAAAAAAAAAAGAAAAGAAAAAAAAAGAAAGAAAGAGGAAAACAAAAACGAACAGCCAAAACCAAAAAAATAAAATAAATCCCAATAAAAATAGATATAAAAAATCAATGAGTTTCTGAGACAAGATGAAGGTAGCTCTTCACTTCCCTCCAAATCTCTCTCCGCTTCACAAGGTGCAGGTGTGAAGGTCACCTGGGGACCTGAGGAGGTTTGGGTGGGGGGGCGGGGGTCTCCTATTAGAGCCTCGAACCTTCAGCCATCATCTGACTGAGCCGAATCTCATCAGCTGTCCACACTAGGCCATCCGAGGGGGGCCCGAGGGGATTCACTGGAACCCAGGCTTAGAAACAGCAAGCGATGTCGCCATGGAAACGCACAGTGATGTCACAGGCCCAGCCCCTAATCCACCTGAAAAAAATTAAAACAAAAACAGCATTTTCAAATCGGCCAACAATTGTGTGAACACCATCTCTCTTTGCAGTCAATGTTACCTGGTTTTGACCTCAAACATTCTTTAACACAGGCAGTAACAGTAATCCACTCCACTCAAAGGCCAAATATTGAATTTCAATCTGTCGAGACCCTGTACAGGTCCTGCTGCTGTACTGCTCAATCACACAGCACACTTGCACTCATATACTGTATTTATATTTAAAATATTACACCATTTAGCAGCAACTTAATCAGCTCTACGTATAATTCCATACATTTATACAGCTGGATTATTTTATTGAAGCAATTTGGATTACACATCCTGCTCACCTGGGCATTGAACCTGCAACCACTGCCACTGTGTCCAGTAAGTACTATGCTACACTGCAGCCCAAAGTTAATCATCAGTGAGCAGGGTTAAAGCATCAGACACACACAGATGCACGCACGCACGCACGCACGCACGCACGCACGCACGCACGCACGCACGCACACACACACGTCTTCACGCTCGTTGGCACACCTGCTCCACCAGCTTCAAAGCAGGAGAAATTACAGATAATCCTCAAAGGGTCAGAGAAACCGCTTCAATCCCAGCCGAGTTACAAAGACACCACTGCCAAGCCAATCGCCACAAGCCTGGCATGCCAAATCATGCCGCTCGCTCCATCAGCTCAAAGTCCCCTGTTAAAAAGTCCCCACTGGTGAATTCCTTAAAACTTCCTTAAGGCTTTTCTGGAATGAGCAATCGTCAGGTAGTCAATTGTCACTTGTCAAAAAGTTGAGTTTTAAGCAGGGCTTATGATGTAGTTTTGCAGTTGCAAGATCAGCAGAGAGAACTTCATGAATCATAAAATTAAGTTTCCCTTCCCCATTTCTCAGCACACACAGGAAGTGACCAGTGGTGACTTTTAAAAGGGTGTTTTGGGCTGATGGGGCCTGACGGGGTGGGACGCCCTGTAGCCATACCCTTAGCTTAGTGCACTGTAGCCATACCCTTAGCTTAGTGCCCTGTAGTCATACCCTTAGCTTAGTGCGCTGTAGTCATACCCTTAGCTTAGTGCGCTGTAGTCATACCCTTAGCTTAGTGCACTGTAGCCATACCCTTAGCTTAGTGCGCTGTAGTCATACCCTTAGCTTAGTGTGCTGTAGTCATACCCTTAGCTTAGTGCACTGTAGCCATACCCTTAGCTTAGTGCCCTGTAGTCATACCCTTAGCTTAGTGTGCTGTAGTCATACCCTTAGCTTAGTGCACTGTAGCCATACCCTTAGTCTGCCAGCTGCTGTATATGAAGCCAGCGGCGAAACTACCGGCAAAACTCTCCAAGGCAGTTTATCGCCTCAAATGTTTAGAGTTGAGCTACATTCATTATTTTCAAGCAATGCTTTTTTTTTCTTTTTTATATATTTTTTTTAATTAAAAGAATATCTTACAAAAACAAAAAAATCCTAAATTCCAGTTAGTAATGGATGGTGGGGATTCTGAAGGTCTGAATTGGTTCCGCAGCACAGGCTAAAGCCAAAGGAATCCTGCTGCTCCGTCTCACGGCGACAGAACGCGCGGTCACGAGACGCCAAGCCGCGATTTCCTGCGACCGCAAGAGCCGGCGGCTGGGGAACATAAAGGCCAATTGTGCCAGTCGACCTTGTAAACCGTTAATCTGGAATTTAAGGAGGAGAGAGGGGGGGATGGGGAGGGGACGCTAAACGCAGCAAGCTCTGCACTGCTCCGTCTCTGGAGAGGAGAGCTGGGGAGAGGAGGAGGAGGAGGTGGGGAGAGAAGGAGGGGATGAGCAGGAGGGGAGAGGAGGGGAGAGGAGAGCTGGGGAGAGGAGGAGGAGGAGGTGGGGAGAGAAGGAGGGGATGAGCAGGAGGGGAGAGGAGAGGAGAGGAGGAGGTGGGGAGAGGCGTTAACTCATTCACTCGACCTTTCTCTGCTTTCCACAGCACAGCTGAGAAGGTGTGGTTGTTGCATCATCGGACTGAGTGATCTTTCAGCCCTGCACGCATGCACACACACACACGCACGCACACACACACACACACACACACGCACGCACGCACGCACGCACGCACGCACGCACGCACGCACACACACACACACACACACACACACACACGCACGCACGCACGCACGCACGCATGCACACACACACGCACACACGCACGCGCGGACCACAAATCCTCCAGAAGGCAGCAATGGAGAAAGTTCCAGGAACTTTGCACTGATAAAACGGGCCTAAACACACTATCTTGTGTGATACAGCGTTCATGAAAACGTCTCTTTTTCACATTCAGACAGTGTGTCGTGTCAGCACAGGGGTGCCACTTTCCACTTTAGCCCAGCACTACAACAATTACTTCAACTAATTAACTAATCATGGTCATCAATCAAGACCTTGATAAGTAGAATCATGTCTCAATGTTGGGCTAAAACAAAAATCTGCACCCGCACCGGCCCTTTTGGATAAGATTAGACACCCCAAGTTTAGCACTTTAAACACCACGGGCAAAGCTGTCTTTCATGGCTCAGCCTTCTGCCAAACTTCTGACTGATGAATCATCAGATTCAGGGAAAGATGACTTTCCAATACGAGATTAATCCAACGATAACGCCTTCAGGGTACTCTGTCTGTGCAGCGACTGCACGCAACTGGCTGAGGACTTCAATGGATGTGCTGCTGGGAGTTGTAATTCAGGAGTTGCCAAACACATAATACAATTTTGTGCTGCTGGGAGTTGTAGTTTAGGAGTTGCCAAAGTCATAACGCTATTTTGTGCACCTGTAGGACAGCGCGCACGCACGCACGCACGCACGCACGCACACACACTTTGAGGAAAGCCAAGCACCAGTGAGGAAACCTCAACCTTAAACAGAAAGCTGTGACTTCCTGTTGCCCTATATATTACATTATTATATATTACATTACAAGATTTAACAGATGATCTAATCTACAGCAGTTTAGGCAGAAAACATTGTTTATATAATAAATATCCCACCTGGGGATCATACCTGCAAACCATTATACTCCACTACAACCCATTATACTCCACTACAACCCATTATACTCCACTACAACCCATTATACTCCACTACAACCCATTATACTCCACTACAACCCATTATACTCCACTACAACCCATTATACTCCACTACAACCCATTATACTCCACTGCAACCCATTATACTCCACTGCAACCCATTATACTCCACTGCAACCCATTATACTCCACTACAAACCATTATACTCCACTACAACCCATTATACTCCACTACAACCCATTATACTCCACTACAACCCATTATACTCCACTACAACCCATTATACTCCACTACAACCCATTATACTCCACTGCAACCCATTATACTCCACTACAACCCATTATACTCCACTACAACCCATTATACTCCACTACAACCCATTATACTCCACTGCAACCCATTATACTCCACTACAACCCATTATACTCCACTACAACCCATTATACTCCACTGCAAACCCATTATACTCCACTACAACCCATTATACTCCACTGCAACCCATTATACTCCACTGCAACCCATTATACTCCACTGCAACCCATTATACTCCACTGCAACCTTTATACTTGTTACAATAAATATCTGTGGACCCTTGTGACGAAGAATCCACTTGGTTGACAAGGGGCTGTACTAGATCACTCAAGCACGAGTCACAACAGTTAATCCTCCTGACCTTTTATCAACGTTAAAATTACTCTGCCTCCTAAAACACACACACACACACACACACACACACACACACACACGTATAAAACTCTGAGTAAAAGAATGCATAAAAGAATGCTCAGGGAAAAAGTCAGAAATCTGCTTTTGCAAAGCTTCGCATCTTCCCCCTCTGCCTTTCTATCATGGTGTCGCCATGTCACACTGACTCCAAACATTGCGTACGTATGGTGTCCAGCGTGTGCAGAGGTACGCAGGTTCTCTTATGTTATACATCTGAATTTCTGCCTGGAACCTCGCTTACGCAGCTTTCTGAGGGCATTTTTCTGCTCAGCACTGTTTATACCTGTGGCCCCAGGTCTTAACATTGACTCCTTTAACACAAATTCTTGGGACACAGTACATGTGAAAGTTTTACTCCAAAGGCATTTTTGACTATTCAAGGTGTGAAAATAACACCAGCCACCAGCCAAGTGCTGGTAAAATTTGGATTGTGGTTGGTAAGATTTTGTACTCTAGCAGCCACTGGGGCAGGTAACCGGGCAGGTAACCAACCAGGTTGTGTTATATTGTAAAAGGTCATGTGGCTGGTAAAATGGCTGGTGATTTTTAGAATCCACAAGCCACTCTGGCCAGTGGGTGAAAAAGAAAAGTTAATTTCATACCCTGCTCAGTAAAAATGTTCCGTGTTAATTCAACTCTAACCTAGTTTATATTAATCCAATAGGGACAATATATACACTGTAAGAGTTAATTTAACACTGAACATTTGACTGTGTGCAAGAGTGCATTCAGTCAGGGCGTGTTTGAATGAACACACAATCACAGGCATAAACCTAACATAAACCACAGACTGTATGCTACACACCACATTTACACAACACCAAAGAGTATCAATAATACCCAGCTAGATTGATCCTTTTAGGAGTGCAATGGACAGGGTATTCCCTATACAGCTCTGTAGGCAAAAATGACTATACAACGAAGCTTGCAAATATACTTAGACATCTATATTAATTAGGATAGCTTATAAGTTTCATATTCATCCGCAAAAAAGACCTTGCAAAGTGATCTGATCCCTAATATCGATGTATAAGTCTATATTTACCATTTTATCACAACTCATCGAGGGAAACGACGCCTTCGGGTCTGACAGAAATCAGCGTAACTACATTTAAAGTGGCTCGGAATATGAGCGTGAGCGAGTATCTGCCAAATACACAAATGTAGAATGCATTGCACAGCAAGTTGAAGCGAAACTTGTTTAAAACCACCGTCGGACGGGCGCGCGCACTCAGTCGCACACACTCGCGCTGTTCCAGGACTCCCTAATCCCTAACGTCAAATTCTGAAACAAATCTATTACCAATAATAATAATAAACATTTTTTGAAAAAATATCGACGCCATTCGTTCGAATTCAAAGGGTTGAAGGTATTAGCCTACTAAATCTAACCGTAAGTTAACTCTTAGATTAGCCTACTGAAATAGCCTTACACATAAACCTAAATACAATTTTTATTCCAGGAAAAAACCAAAGGTGGTGTCACATTGGCCAGATGCAATTCAAAATATTTTAGTGGTTCTGTAATTACAAACAAAGTCATGCAAAAATTAATTTAAAGTTAGTAAAAACGTTAGCCTACTTGAAAACGTGTTATTATGACGTATTCAATAACTCATTGCACCGTTCAATGTCTTATCTTATTCTTAGCCTAGGCTACTATGTGCTACAGCCCGCAAAAAAAATCAGCGTGATAATTTTAAATAGGGCGGTATAGCTAGCCACGGTCTAAAGCGCTTCTAGCCCCATTTTTCCCGAATCCATAAGGCTAAGAGCTCACACATTTAACTTCCTCCAACCGAAAACACGTTTATATTCGACACTAAATACAGTTAACATACCGTGACATAAGCCACATAGTGACGACTAGATTTGCAACGAAGAAATTGAAGTTTTTTAAATGGAGTTCTCAGCTGTTACTTACCTGAAACTGGAACTTAAGACCCGAAAATTTCACAGTGAATTGGATTTTCTAAAATCACGCCAGCCAAGCAATATGACAGCTATACGAGAAGTAGTAGCAATGTTTTAAAGACTACTTGTCGTGGGCGACCGTTCAAAAACATGTAGTGTCAATAAGACGGACGGCGTTGTAGTTTCGTCCCAACCGCAAAACTGTTTCCCGGGAGTTTAAAGTTCTGCACCGAATCACTTTTGTCAAGGCAGGCCCCGGTCTCGTGTCACAGGTTCCCTTGCTGCGCGCGCGCACAAACTGAACTGGCCACATTTGTGCTCGGGGCGAATGGGCATTTCTCCCTAACGCTTGAGCTGCGCTATGTCAACATCAGCATGACTAGGCAACTTCATATTATTTCCAAAGCGTGTATAGCCTACTGAAGGGCGGTGCCAATGCTCCAATTAAACAAATAAACACGCCTCGAACCGAAAGTAAACCCTGCCGCGGTGCTGGTGTTAATCACTTGTAGTCTGGAGGCGGGGGACAAATTGGATGTTTCCAAATAAGGCTACAGCGGATTAGCCAATTGTTGACATTCTGCTTGAATGCAATTCACCATTTAGACATACATTCATCCAGGTATGGGAAATATGATAGCATACCGACGTAGTTATGTGAATGGATCGGCAACATATTTCATTGGTGGTATATGCGCAGGGTGAAATAAAGTAATCTTATGCAGTATTGTGTCACATGAACTATGGAAATCAATTCAGATGTATTTGTTTTGCGGACACTGTGACAAATATGTTTTACAGAAAAACATGACATATGAAATATTTGGCAAGAACGAGCCTGAACCACGAGCCCGAACCACCCCCCAAATAAAATAAAACCCAGCAAGTGAGGTAACAAAATAAATAAATAAATATATACTCTATATATATACAGTATATCAAATTGGGAAAATTAAATATAAGGTATGTTGTTGAATTCGTTACATGTTTCTTGGTGTCAAAATAACACGTCTTCGGTTCAAGTAACAATATGCGGTCCAAAAATACGTATTGTTCAAAACCTCAGTTCGTGCTCCTCAGTTTCAGTCGGGATTTGAAAGCCAACGCGTACCTATGAGCTAGATGTGGCTTTGTGCTCCTCGTTCCTGCGGGTAAAGTTCTTTGTCCCCGTTTATTTCCCCTTTCTTTCTTTTTTTTTTTCTTTTGTAACACAACCCCTGCCCTTTTTGTTGTTGAATTTTCTGCCTTGTCATGGCTCTTTAAAGGGCTGCCGATTAAATAACCCCGCATGTAGATGGAAATGGCATGGCTTTTATTTAAAATCTGTTAGATGAGGTTGTTTTCAAACGCACAGGTCTCCCTCCAACATTCGATTCGATATCCGAAATACTCGTGTCCACGTCACATAATTAATCAGATTGTTAGTGCTACAGTTCATCACTTAGCCTTGTTTTATCTTCTGGCATATTCAGTTTTATGCTTTATAGCCAACCGCGTGTGACTGCCTGATATACGACGTTGTAGCTTCTTTCTGTCGGTAAAAATTCCCAATTAAATTTGAACTGTAAATCGCATGGTTATGCTGCGCTGTTTGTATTAGCGTCTGGAGAAATAGCCATTATAGTCTTTGATAATGTTGTGCATGCATTGGGCACAGTTGGGTTATTGGGCACAGTTGGTCTGCAGTGAACTTAATCCTTTTGATATCTCCCATTTACAGCAACATAAAAAAATGTAAATAATAATTTGAGTAGTTATCACCTTTTGCCTTTAATCTGACATGGTGCCACTCTGCTCGAGTTCGATGGAAATTTTTTGGTTTTCAACGGAGAATCATATGGCCCCGCGCGTAAATTTTGGAACGTCCCTTTTCTTGTGTTAAAGTTACTACGGCTGGAAACGGGCAATATAAATGGGCCACTAGACTACAGCACAAATGCAAGGCCTGCAAATCTCCTCACAGTCTTGTTTTTGAATGTGAAGTAAACTGCCCTGCGTGCTCAGTGTGACGACCTGGCAAGTAACTGATAAATATATATTTTTTTGCGCACATGCTTAATCAGTTCATGGGTTTCCCTGCACCCAGAATACATGCCCCACAGCCAGCCAAAGAGCTCACTTTGCCTATCAGACAAACATAAGTCTTTATTTACAATGCGTGTGTTTGCTTGCAACTGGAATTGCTTTCCCAGTGAAAGAGCGGGAGGGAGTGGGTTGGAGAGTAAGACTTGAACCACATCACTGTGACAAAGCATTCCGGTGGAGATCAGCTGTCGGCGTGTATTGTGCTGCAAGGATTTATTTTCATATGGAAGTCATATTCGACGAATATTAATACACGTAGACTCCAATTTAGACTACACGAGACATTTGAATGATCCAATACACAGTAAAATGGTCAGTGTGGTAAATTAACTCTGATAATGTATATTTTACTGTGACGGAGTATACATGTGGTCGCTGTAATTGGATTCTTGTAAACTCCTGTCAGAACTGCATTAACAGTGAACAATTTGCTATTTATCAAGGAACAAATTTACTATTTGCAAGGAACAAATTTAACAAAGATGTTCTATGTGCTGACCAGATATTAAAAACTGGTGGCTTTAAAGCAACATACCTCCAAGGGTGCTCTGTGTGCAAAGGGGTGTAAAATATAGATGGTGAAACATAGGTGGTAAATTCTGGAAATAAGTGTCAAAGGTGGTTGGTGCAACAAAACTACCATCTTAAGCTTCTGGGGCATTATATACAGAATGTCTTTTTACTGAAACCGACAGCTCCTATTGGGGGTAAATCCGTCGGAAGAGTTAAGCCCACTTTAACCAATTTAGAGAAAATCACCATCAATCATTTTATGTGTATTTTAAATTGGTAGGGGGGGGGGGGGGGGGGGGGGGGGGGTTGTGTGCCTCAAAATCACATTTTTATACTTAAACCCCAAAGAATAATAGTGTAAAAGTAAAACTGCTAATATCTAACCATTTATCCCAAAAAATTATATCCACCTTGAAAGATATGCTTTATCAAAGCTGGACTTAGTGAGATTTGGAAAAAACTCTTCATAGAGTGCCTACACTGGTCTCAGAATATAGTAAAACACGAAGGTCAGGTCTGCCATCTAATGGTGATAGTTGGAATAAAAACATTTAGAATTAATGGCACAACTCCCAAAACATCAAATGCAATTTACAAATGCTGTTTTATTTTAATTACTTCAATAGTTTCAATATAGCAATACTGGTAATTAGTAAATTAAGCAAACCATTTAGCAAATTAGTCAGCACAATCAGCAACTGTGGGATAGATCATGTTATATTACCCTAATTTAGCAGACACTCTTATCCAGAGTGATTTACAATGTATAGTCTATTGTGGTTATTACCCACATATGTGTATAAAGGAACTAATCTCATTGATATACGTTCAAAAATGTATTAATTGTTCATTATTTTGCTTTCTTTCACCCAACAATTACACTGGGTTTGGTTTATTTTCATTGCATAGTCAAATGGTTAACAAAGTTAAACAACAAACATAGCAACAAAAAAGAGGAAGTATCACTGACACAATCATACATTTGCAACCAATATTACTGACAGTAGTAAGGAAAATATTAATCTATGATTTTTCTTTTCAGAAAGCACACTTTTATTTATAAAACTTATTACATTTGAAACAAACATAACCTGCATTTGTCGAATATAGTAGACTAAATTAAGATAGTGAGTAAAATATATTAAGGGAGATAATTACATACATAGTTGATAACTGCTTTCACATTATGCATTTGAACCACAAATAAGACCATTTGGAAACCAATACAGAATTGGCTACAAACATGGGTACATGTGCACTGAGTCTCAGTGAGATGCAAACTTCTGGTCATATTTTTGAGTTGGAAAACCAAGTATTCAGTTTTAGGCATATTTTAAACTCCATCTGTGAGCAATTGAATGTTGATGGCACGCACCACTTTCTCCCTCAACCCTGCATTAGTCAAAGTGAAACATTTGTTTTTAATATTCTTAGAACTGTTTGACAAAGAACTTTTAAAAAAAGACAGGAGCTTTAAGCTGTTTACTTCATTATTTTGTATTATGCCTAAAAAAACTTTAAAAATATCAGTAGTTTAAAAAAACTTTTAAACTGTAAAATAACTGTAAATTGGTTTTTAAACAGATAATTTCTATTTATACAGCTAATGCTTTGTCTATTTAGCTGTAAAGTTACACAGTAAAATGTTTGGTGTTAAATCTAATTTACTGAGTACATATGGTCCCTATTATCTACTCTGTAAGAGTTGAATTAACACTGGACATTTTACTATGTGTTAAACACACTTAGTGTAGATGCTGAGAAAGAACTAAATTGTCTAAATTGAATAGACTGAAACTACAAAACAAAATGGATGGACACAAATATGAGTGAAAAATGAAAGCAAAACAAACTGAAAATACTGCCAACCTGGATATTAACACTAAAGATACTGAAATTGTATGCGCATGTGTATGTGTGTGCGCGTGTGTGTATGTGTATGCGTGTGTGTGTGTGTGTATATGGTCTAGGGGGCCATGAAATATATAATTACCACTTCTGAGAAAAAAGGTATATTGTTTTATGCAGGATATTGTTTTACACGGGATATTGTTATACATGGGATATTGTTTTACACTGGATATTGTTTTAAACAGGATATTGTTATACACGGGATATTGTTTTACACGGGATATTGTTTTATACGGGATATTGTTTTACACAGGATATTGTTTTACACGGGATATGTTTTACACAGGATATTGTTTTACACGGGATGTTGTTTTACACAGGATATTGTTATACATGGGATATTGTTTTACACAGGATATTGTTATACATGGGATATTGTTTTACACGGGATATTGTTTTTAAACAGGATATTGTTATACACGGGATATTGTTTTACACGGGATATTGTTTTATACGGGATATTGTTTTTACACAGGATATTGTTTTACACGGGATATGTTTTACACAGGATATTGTTTTACACGGGATGTTGTTTTACATGGGATATGTTTTACACAGGATATTGTTTTACATGGGATATTGTTTTACATGGGATATGTTTTACACAGGATATTGTTTTACATGGGATATGTTTTACATGGGATATGTCTTACACAGGATATTGTTTTACACGGGATGTTGTTTTACACGGGATATTGTTTTACACGGGATATTGTTTTAAACAGGATATTGTTATAAACGGGATATTGTTTTACACGGGATATTGTTTTATACGGGATATTGTTTTACACAGGATATTGTTTTACACGGGATATGTTTTACACAAGATATTGTTTTACACGGGATGTTGTTTTACATGGGATATTGTTATACACAGGATATTGTTTTACATGGGATATGTTTTACACAGGATATTGTTTTACATGGGATATGTTTTACATGGGATATGTTTTTACACAGGATATTGTTTTACATGGGATACTGTTTTACATGGGATATGTTTTACACAGGATATTGTTTTACATGGGATACTGTTTTACATGGGATATGTTTTACACAGGATATTGTTTTACACAGGGTATTGTTTTACACGTGATGTTGTTTTACACGGGATGTTGTTTTACACGGGATATTGTTTTACACGGGATATTGTTT